>CM056059.1:60442364-60614864 GCA_029574335.1 Rana kukunoris
ATGGGGGGGAGAGATGGGGGGCGGAGAGGGGAGAGCGCGATTGGGGGGGAGAGAGAGAGCGCGATGGGGGGGGAGAGAGAGAGCGCGATGGGGGGGGAGAGTGAGAGCGCGGATGGGGGGGGAGAGAGGAGAGAGCGCGATGGGGGGGAAGAGAGAGAGCGCGGATGGGGGGGGAGAGAGAGCGCTCGATGCGGGGGGAGAGAAAGAAGAGCCCGATGGGGCGGGGGAGAGAGAGAGCGCGATGGGGGGGGAGAGAGAGCGACGATGGGGGGGAGGAGGAGAGAGCGCGGCGATGGGGGGAGGGGAGAAGAGAGAGCGCGGGATGGGGGGAGAGAGAGAGGCGAGATGGGGGCGGAGGGAGAGGAGAGAGCACGAGATGAGGGGCGAGGGGGAGAGAGAGAGCGCGAGATGGCGGGAGAGGAGATCGATGGGATAGAGAGCAGCGCGAGATGGGGGGGGAGGGAGATGAGGAGAGAGAGAGAGCGACGATGGGGGGAGAGAGGAGAGGAGGAGAGAGAGAGCGCGATGGGGGGGAGAGAGAGAGCGCGATGGGGGGGAGATGAGAGAGCGCGATGGGGGGGAGAGAGAGAGCGCGATGGGGGGGGAGCTGAGAGCGCGCGATGGGGGGACGAGAGATGAGGGATGAGCGCGATGGGGGGGAGAGAGAGCGGCGATGGGGGGCCGGAGAGGGAGAGTGGAGAGCGCGATGGGGCGGGAGAGAGAGAGCGCGATTGGGGGGGAGAGACGAGAGCGCGAGATGGGGGGGGAAGAGAGAGCGCGATGGGGGGGGGAGAGACGGAGCGCGGAGATGGGGGGGGAGTGGAGAGAGAGCGCGATGGGGGGGGGAGGAGAGTGAGAGCGAGATGAGGGGGGGGGAGAGGAGCGACGATGGGGGAGAGAGAGAGCGCGATGGGGGGGAGGAGAGAGGAGAGCGCGATGGGGGGGAGACGAGAGCGCGTGGGGGGGGTGGAGAGAGACTCCGGGGTGGGGGACGCGGAGGGGGGGAGAGAGAGAGCGCGATGGGGGGGAGGAGAGAGCGCGATGGGGGGGAGAGAGCGAGAGGGAAAGAGAGGAGCGCGATGGGGGAGGGAGAGAGCGAGAGTGAGCGCGATGGGGGGCGAGAGAGAGGAGAGAGCGCGGATGGGGGCGGAGGTAGGGAGGAGTGAGGGAGCGCGGATGGGGATGGGAGGGGAGAGAGGAGCGCGGGATGGGGGGGTGAGGGGGATGAGAGAGAGCGCGATGGGGGGGGAGAGCTTGAGGAAAGGGGGGAGAGAGAGCGCGCGATGGGGGGGAGAGAGAGCGCGATGGGGGGGGAGAGAAGGAGAGCGCGATGGGGGGGAGAGAGAGCGGATGGGAGAGAGAGCGCGATGGGGGGGGAGAGAGAGCGCGATGGGGGGGGGAGAGAGAGAGCGCGATGGTGGCCGGGGGAGAGCGAGAGAGGAGCGCGATGGGGGGGGGGAACGAGGATGAGAGCGCGATGGGGGGGGAGAGAGAGCGCGATGGGGGAGAGTGAGAGCGCGGATGGGGGGGGAGAGAGAGCGCGATGGGGGAGAGAGGCGAGATGGGGGGGGGGAGGAGAGCGAGAATGGGGGGGAGGATCTAGAGAGCGCAGATGGGGGGGGGGCGATATGGGGGGAGCGAGGGACGAGACGCGAGGGGGGGAGAGGACGAGAGATACAGGGGGGGGGGAGAGATGACGGGGGGAGGCGAGGGGGAGGGGAGGAGAGATATGGGGGGAGGGGAACGAGCGATATAGGGGGGGCGAGGGAGCGAGAGATATGGGGGAGAAGAGAGATATGGGGGGGAGATGGGAGAGCGAGAGATATGGGGGAAGAGAGGAGATATGGGGGGGAGGGGGGGGGGGCGAGGGGGAGAGAAATATGGGGGGAGAGAGATGGGGGGGGAGAGAGATGGGGGGGAGAGAGAGATGGGGGGGGAGAGAGGAGAGATGGGGGGGGGAGAGAGAGAGATGGGGGGGGAGAGAGAGATGGGGGGGGAGAGAGAGATGGGGGGGGAGAGTAGAGAGATGGGGGTGAGGTGAGAGAGAGATGGGGGTGAGAGAGAGATGGGGGTGAGAGAGAGAGAGGGAGATGGGGGAGAGAGATAGAGATGGGGGGAGAGAGAGAGAGAGATGGGGGGAGAGAGAGAGATATGGGGGGAGAGAGAGAGAGAGATATGGGGGGAGAGAGAGAGATGGGGGCAATGATGGTTTGTCTAAAAAACCCTCAGCACCAACCCAGTTTCAGTTTACACACAGTAATCACACCTCCTTGATTAGTGACCACAGTGAGAAAGCTCCCAGCACTGTGGTTATCAGGAAGACAACCAGGAAGTGTGGAGATTAGAGAGGAATTACAGCAACATCAAAGCAAAAATGAACAATGAGGACATGAAAACAGCACTGCAGTAAGGTAAAGGAAGCTATTTAGCTAAAAAATGTTTTTCCTTTAGTGACCCTTTAAAGATCAGCAAAAAAATTGAAAACATATCAGATTTCAAGGGGCAAAAATCTCATGCTGGATATCTATACTGATATGGACTGGGTAATGTGTTAGGAAAGAAAGGATGGCAACATCATTGGATGGAAATGAAAATTATCCACCTACAGAGGGCTGAAATCAAAGACGCCCTGAAAATCAAAGTGAAAAAATTATGCAGCAAGCTAGTCCATTTTGCTGGAATTTCATTGCAACTCCTCAAAATGGTCCTCAGTAGTTTGTATGGCCCCCAAATGCTTGTATGCAAGCCTGACAACATCAGGGCATGCTCCTAATGAGACGGATGGTGTCCTGGGGTATTTCCTCCCAGATCTGGACCAGAGCGTCACTGAGCTCCTGAATAGACTGAGGTGCAACCTGGTGGCACCGGATGGACCGAAACATAATGTCCCCAGGTGAGCATGGGGGCCATTCAACGGTATCAATTTCTTCCTCCTCCAGGAACTTGCTGCATGCTCTTGCCACATGAACCCGTGCATAGTCTTGCACCAGGAGGAACTCAGGACCCACTGCACAAGCATACAGTCTAACAATGGGTCCAAGGATTTCACCCAGATACCTAATGGCAGTCAGGGTGCCATTGTGTAGCCTGTAGATATCTGTGCGTCCTTCCATGCATATGCCTCCCCAGACCATCACTGACCCACCACCAAACCGGTCGCGCTGAACGATGTTACAGGCAGCATAAAGTTCTCTGCGGCTTCTTCAGACCCTTTAACCACTTCCCGACCGCCCACCGCAGGTATACGTCGGCACTTTGAGGATGGATATCTCGGTAGTAACGGCCAGCAGCTGCTGCCACAACCGAGATATCCATCTCTTCTGTGCGGTCTTCGGGTAAACGATAATGGCGGTCTCCGCGGCGGAGGAATCGCCGCGAGCGAGATCGCCGTTTATCGGTTAGCGGACGAGCGTCCCCCCCCCCTCCCGCTGCGCTCCCGCGCTCTCCGCCGCTTACCCGAGCGTCCGTCGGTAGCGGCGGGAGGGAGGCGATCGGGTGCGCTCGTTGGTCAGCGGGGATGCGAGTGAGGGAAAAAATTTCCCTCGTCCATCCCCGTAGCTCTGCTGGGCGGAAGTGACGTCAAACGTCAGTTCCAAACAGCGTCTTAAAGAGACATTTTTTTTTAAATGTCATTTGAAAAATTACATTTAAAATTTTTTTTTTTTTTTTTGCATTTTAGCCTAAATATGAGATCTGAGGTCTTTTTGACCCCAGATCCCATATTTAAGAGGACCTGTCATGCTTTTTTCTATTACAAGGGATGTTTACATTTCTTGTAATAGGAATAAAAGTGATAATTTTTTTTATTTTTTTTATTTTAGTGTTAAAAATTGGTAAAATGAATACAAATAAATACGAAAACAAAAAAATTTTTTTTTTAAATCGCCCCGTCCCGACGAGCTCGCGCGCAGAAGCGAACGCATACGCGAGTAGCGCCCGCATATGAAAACGGTGTTCAAACCACACAAGTGAGGTATCGCCGCGATCGTTAGAGCGAGAGCAATAATTCTAGCCCTAGACCTCCTCTGTATCTCAAAAATGCAACCTGTAGAATTTTTAAAAAACATCGCCTATCGAGATTTTTAAGGGTAAAAGTTTGACGCCATGCCACGATGCGGGCGCAATTTTTAAGCGTGACATGTTGGGTATCATTTTACTCGGCGTAACATTATCTTTCACAATATGTAAAAAAATTGGGCCAAATTTATTGTTGTCTTATTTTTTTATTTAAAAAAGTGAATTTTTTCCAAAAAAAGTGCGCTTGTAAGACCGCTGCGCAAATACGGTGTAACAAAAAGTATTGCAATGACTGCCATTTTATTCTCTAGAGTGTTAGAAAAAAAAAATATATAATGTTTGGGGGTTTTAAGTAATTTTATAGCAAAAAAAAATGTTTTAGTCTCGTAAACACCGAATCTGAAAAACAGGCCCGGGGCTAAAGTGGTTAACATCTGTCACATATGCACAGGGTGAACCTGCTCTTATCTGTGAAAAACATGGGGCACCAGTGGCGGACCTGCCAGTTCTGGTGTTCGAAGGAAAATGCCAATCGAGCTCCACAGTGTCCGGCAGTGAGCACAGTAGAGGGCGTCGGGCCCTCAGACCACCCCCATGAAGCGTTTCTGATTGTTTGGTCAGGGACATTCACACCAGTGGCCTGCTGGAGGTCATTTTGTAGGGCTCTGGCAGTGCTCATCCTATTCCTCCTTGCACAAAGGAGCAGATACCGGTCCTGCTGATGGGTTAAGGACCTTCTACGGCTCTGTCCAGCTCTCCTATAGTAACTGCCTGTCTCCTGGAATCTCCTCCATGCTCTTGAGACTGTGCTGGGAGACACGGCAAACCTTCTGGCAATGACACGTATTAATGTGCCATCCTGGAGGAGTTGGACTGCCTGTGAAATCTTTATAGGGTCCAAGTATAGCCTCGTGCTACCAGTAGTGACACTGACCCTAGCCAAGTGCAAAACTAGTGAAAAACAGTCAGAAAAGATGAGTAGGGAAAAACATGTCAGACACCTCCACCTGAAAAACCATTCCTGTTTTGGAGGTTGTCTCATTGTTGCCCATCTAGTGCACCTGTTGTTAATTTCAATTAACAGCAAAGCAGCTGAAACTGATTAACAACCCCCTCGGTATACACCCCTCCCCCTCTGCTACCTAACTGACCAGATCAATATCCCAGGAGTTCTGATTCAGAGGTGTTCCTTTAATTTTTTGGAGCAGTGTATATATTTATTAAAGTGGAACTAAACTCTCCCAATCAACACTATTTTTAATGGTCATGCGGCTAGCACTAGCAATTTGTTTAAAACAAGAATTATATATTTTCATATTTTTTTACATTTCTTCATTTACTTTCTGGTTTCCAGGCCTAAGCAAATTATGGCATACATCTCAGGAGAGAAAGAGGGGGTTTCACAGCTAAGCAAACCCTCCTGCCTGAGCTAAGGGCAGATGGATTCTAGAAAGTAAATGCGACTTGAATCATCTGCACTTACTCAAGAGGGGGTGTTTTTTAAAGTAATGTTTTGGCGAAATAAAGCATGGAATGTTTGCTTTGGTTAGTAAAAATGAATTAAAATAGCATTTTCAGTTTGTGGTGGTCATATACATATTAGTTCTGCTGTAAAGGGCTCCATATAGGCAGTATCAATTCAGATAATGCTTTTCAAGGCGCAGTTCACACTCCGGCAACTTAGGGGGGCCATACACTGTTTCAATCGAGATTTGAACCACGCATGGGTAGGCTGAATGTACCAAGTTGATTGATCAACTGGAGTACAACCAGCATATTGTTTTTACCTACGGTTATCACTAGCAACTGTTGTAGCCGCTAGCAATGATCACAGCCCCCCCCCCCCGCTGGGGGAGGACAATGGCCTGGGCAGGAGGGATTCCCGCAATCAACACCGTCTGTGTAGATGGGGGAATTGAGCCGGTTTAGGTTGCAGGAAACAAATTCTCCATGTATGACTGGCCTTATGCTGGCCATACACTATACGAGAAATCGGCCAAACCCATTTTCAAAAAACGAACATTCGTCTGTGAGCGCAAATGATAGTGTCATCATGTAATGACCGATAAATCCTTCAGTGGACATAAATGAATACATTCTTTGTTCATTTTTTTTTTTTACATATACCTAATGCAGATAGTTCGGATAGGAACCACAGTAACCTTTTAACCACTTTGCAACCGCCCTATAGAGAAAGTACGGCTATAGGGCGGTTGCTTGATTCTAAGTGGCCGTTAATTAACGGCCTCTTAGAATCGCACTCCCCCTGAGGCGCGCACACGGGAACATCCGTGACCGCCGGGTCCAGAGGACCCGGCGCATCACGGTAAATCGCTGCTGATAGCGGCGGTTTACCACGTGATCGCCTCCGGTCAATGACGGAGCGGTTCACTTGTCAAACAAAAAGCGGCGTCATGTGCTGGTAGCCGGGTCCTCCCTCCTCTCTCTGTACCGATCAGTACAGTTGTGAGAGGAGAGGGGGAGGGGAGCGGGATGGCAGCGGCAGTGCTGCGGGCTGGATCTGTGACAAATGTAGTCACAGATCCATCCATCCATCCCTCCCTCCTGGACTCAGCCATTCCATGCTGCTGCAATGCTCTGCAATACTGGGCATACTCTTGGCAATACTGGGCATACTTTGGCAATACTGGGCATACTCTGGCAATACTGGGCATACTCTGGCAATACTGGGCATACTCTGGCAATACTGGGCATACTCTGGCAATACTGGGCATACTCTGGCAATACTGGGCATACTCGGGCAATACTCTGGGCATACTCGGGCAATACTCTGGGCATACTCCGAAATACTCTGGGCATACTCCGAAATACTCTGGGCATACTCCGAAATACTCTGGGCATACTCCGAAATACTCTGGGCATACTCCGAAATACTCTGGGCATACTCCGAAATACTCTGGGCATACTCCGAAATACTCTGGGCATACTCGGCAATACTCTGGGCATACTCTGGCAATACTCTGGGCATACTCTGGCAATACTCTGGGCATACTCTGGCAATACTCTGCAATACTCTGGGCATACAGCGCCCCTTTCCCCGCGAGCTCGCATGCAGAAGCGAATGCATACGCAAGTCCCGCCCACATATGAAAACGGTGTTCAAACCACACATATGAGGTATCTTTATATAATGTAATTTTCTAGCAAATAAATGATGATTTTTACATGTAGGAGAGAAATGTCAGAATTGGCCTGGGTGCTCCCTGCATGTTGGGCCTCTGTATGTGGCCGCACTGTGTAAAAGGCTCACACATGGGGTATCGCCATACACGGGAGGAATAGCAGAATGTGTTTTGGGGTGTAAATTTGTGGTATGCATATGCTGTGTGTGAAAAATAACCTAATAATATGAAAATTTGATGAAAAAAAAAAATCTTGATTTTGCAATGAATTGTGGGAAAAAAATGACAACTTTAAAAAACTCACCAGCCCTCTTTCTAAATACCTTTTCATTTGGGGGGTATTTGTACTTTTCTGGCATGTTAGGGTCTCAAGAAATGAGAGAGGCTGTCAGTACATCAGGTGTGATGAAATTGATCAATTTTCAGTAATTGGTACCATAGCTTGTAGACCCTATAACTTTCACCCAGACTAAATAATATCCAACATTTTTTTTTTTTTTACCAAAGATATGTAGCGGTATACATTTTAGGCCAAATTTATGAAGAAAAATTACTTTTTTGCAAAATTTTATAATAGAAATGAAGAAAAATTATTATTTTTTGCAAAATGTTCTTTTTTCATTTATAGCAAAAAAAATAAAAACCGCAGAGGTGATCAAATACCACCAAAAGAAAGCTCTATTTGTGGGAAAAAAAGGACAAAAATTTCATTTGGTTACAGTGTTGTATGACTGAGTTATTGTCATTCAAAATGTGAGAGCACCGAAAGCTGAAAATTGGTCTGGTTATTAAGGGTGTTTAAGTGCCCAGTGGTCACGTGGTTAATCTATCGTTCGTTCGGCAGAAAATTTCCTAACTTGTTCTTCGTTTTTTCGACCCATTAACTGTCCGAAAAACAAACTGTCTAAATGACCAAATTTTGGCCAATTTTTTCATATAATGTATGGCCAGCATTAGGATCCAACTTGTGAAACACAAAGTTGCAAGACACGTGAAATGCCATGCATCTCCATGATAGCCATTGCAATCGACACTACTGAAGTTGCTGTGACTTCAGAAAAGGTTCCTGCACTACTTTGATCTGACTTCTGACATGACTTCAGTGCAAGAGAGTTTAAAAGTCATATCAAATTCGGACTCCAAATTTGCACTTTGTTGCAATTTTGGAGTCAGCTAGTGTGAACTGAGCCTAATACTGGCCATACACTCCTCGAAAAATTGTCCAAACGAACTTTCGAAAAACGAAAATTCTGTCGTGAGTGCAAATGATAGTGCCATCATGTAATGACCGATAAATCAAAAAAAAAAGTGTTCGTTTTTATATACCGTATTTATCGGGGTATAGCGCGCTCCCGCGTATAGCGCGCACCCCTAAAGTTGCCGCCATTCCTGTGGAAAAAAAGTATTTTGTACTTACAGTTTTGGTGTCTTGCGCGGCGTCCATCGGCGGCTTCGGGTGTCCTCTTCGTCCGGTCCGGCGTCCGTCTGCTGCTTCGGGTGTCCTCTTCGTCGGGTCCGGTGTCCTCTTCGGCTGGGTCCGGCGTCCTCGCTTTCCCGCGCCGAGTATCAAATACTCCGCCGGCATATACCGAGCGCAGTACACTCGGGTATAGTCGGGCAGACTCGGCTCCTCTCGCGCTGACGTCCTGGACGTACAGGATGACGTGAGCGCGAAAGGAGCAGGAGTCTGCCCAACTATACCCGAGTGTACTGCGCTCGGTATATGCCGGCGTAGTATTTGAAACTCGGCGCGGGAAAGCGGCTATCGGCGTATACCGCGCACCCACGATTTTGCCCTGATTTTCAGGGCAAAAAAGTGCGCGGGATACGCCGATAAATACGGTATATACCTAGTGCAGAAAGTTTGGACGGGAAACACATTAACCTTCAGTATTATCGTTCGTTCGGCAGAAAATTTCCAAACTTGTCCTTCGTTTTTTTCGGCTCAAAAACTTCCAAACGATTTTCGATTTTGTGCCCATTAACTGTCCGAAAAACAAAAGATCTTTCTTAACGACCGATTTTCAGCCGAATTTTCTTATAGTGTATGGCCAGCATTAGGCTGAATTCACACTTGTTCTGACAAACTCTGAAGCCGTGTACACACGGCAGAGAACCTCGACGGGCAGAACACATCGTTCCGCCCGTCGAGGTTCTCTGCCGGCCGTCGAAATCGGCGATCCGCCCGTCGGGAATGGCAACCAGCCATTCATCCAGGCGGGCCGTCGAGCAAAAAGAGAGCGTGCTCTCTTTTCGCTCGACGGGATTCCCGACGGGCGGGGCGAGCGCTCTGTGTACACACGGCCGAGGTCCTCGCTGGAATGCAGCTTCCAGCGAGGTTCTTGCTGGTTTCCAGCGAGAACCTCGGTCGTGTGTACGCCGCCTGACATTGGGAGCTCATGTTGCATGACGTGTGAAAATCAATGTTTCCCTATGGGAGACGTTTTAACTGGTCCGACTTTGAAAATGCACCCTGTACTACTTTGGTCCGACTTTGATCCTACTTCAGCCCATTGAATATCATTGAAGTCGGATCAAAGTAGGAGCCTTGTCCTTACCATCCAACTTTTGACATCCAACATGGTGATTACAGCAGCAATAAAAAATGTATCCAACACTGGGATTGTTTTGATTGGTCAAAAGACAAGCAAGACTATCTCAAAGCTGGATCAAAGTAGTATCCTGTCCATTCAAGTCGGATGGATGTAGGACTGATGTCGCAGAGCAAAGTAGGATGCATAGGCGTGCGCACATGTAGTGCCAGGTGTGCCTGTGCACACCCTAATCACCCAGTGCGGTTCAGGTTCCCCCTGTCTCTCCCTCTTCAGTGATTCCAGCTTCCCTCAGCTCCTCGCCCTCCTGCTGCTGCAGGGGATGATTCGGGATGAACGAACACAGTAAGTGATCTGTACCAAATCGCTCCTGTGTTTGTTAACTGAAGCATAGTAAACTATGTTTACTATGCTTTAGTTTGTGAATGAACAGGAAGTCGCTTAGCACAGAGCACTTCCCATTTGTTTACTGTACAGTGCAACTGAGGCTGCAGAGAAAGGTACTTGGGAAGCTCTGTATTCAAAAGGAACTGGGGAAGCTCTGTTATCTCTGTTTAGACCAGTGGTTCTCAATCTGGGGGTCAAATTATGATTTGCCAGGGGTCACCAAATCCTGGGCTGTTCCTGAAGCCCGAACCACTCTCCCAGCCTTTCTGCGGCTGCCCAGCAGGGCTGTCCCTGGAGCCTATGGAAGCCTACCTTGGCTGTCTCTGGAGCCCGCAGCCGCCCACTCAGCCTCTTCACAGCCAACCATTCAGATCATGACATGGCTGGGGGGGCAGAGACTAGAGGTCAGCTGACTGGTGAGGAATGTGAAGTTGGAGGGGCTGGAGGAGACCCCATTTCCTGAGAGACCTAGAAAAATAAAGAGTGCTACATCCTAAAATGTACCATAAGGGGTTTTAATATTGTACGAGTGGAAAGGACTCAGGGAGCGCTAAATGTTCGTGGGTTAGGGAGGCAAATTACTTCTCTTGCCTTGGATGCAGACAACCCACACTACAAAATAATTTTACTGTTAGTGGGTCCCCACAACTTGGAAAATTTTATTAAGGGGTCACGGCACTAAAAGGTTGAAAACCACTGGTTTAGACCCTTAATATTTCACCAAACCACCCCCCTGCCCCAAGGGGCTCCTATTTTTTTTTTATTTTATAAAAAATTGTAAATAATTAAAAAAATAAAAACAACAACAACTGACACCGTCCACTGCCCTAATGACAACAATTTCTGCTTTACATCTTCCACTGCAATAGGCTGCGCACACCAATGTTAGGATGAAAGTTGTATGACTCATGTAGTGCCAGCCTTAGGGCACTTTCACACTGGGGCAGGGGGGCGTTGGCTGTTTTAGTTGTGCTTTTCAGGGGCACTTTTAATCTCCTAGCAGCCAAGAAAAGGGTTGATCTCAATGGCAGAGGCATTTTAGAAGTGGTGTATTCACCGCTCTCGCAATGCCCCAAAAATGCTGCTTGCAGGACTTTTTTTCACGTCCTGCAAGCGCACCGCTCCAGTGTGAAAACATTAGTTGCACATCAATGATCTAAACCTGTGATTCTCAACCTCAGTCCTCAAGTACCCCCAAAGGGGCCACATTTTGGGAACTTCCCATAGAGAAAATAGCTTATCAATACCATATCATTGATATTGATTTAAAAGCAGCTGTGCAAAGTAAAGGAAAACATGCCAGTTGGGGGTACTTGAGAACCAATAATCTAGACAAGTCTCCAACTAAAGACATACAAATAGCGCAGGCTAGACAAATTTGCTTTAAATCCAGGAGCCAACTAAAAAAGTTAGGAGCCAGTTTGTTTTAATCAGCAGAGTTGAGACAGAGATGTCACCCCATAGCAAGAAGTGCTGACCAAGGACTTTAATGGCAGAATCACTACCAGGTATTATTTTAAATAAAAAAATGACTAAAACCAACTTTTACTTCATATTAAAACTTGAATAAGATTTTAGTCAGTGGGTTTAACCACTTCGCAGCCGCGCTATAGACAAAAGACGACTACAGCGCAGCGCTCAATTGCCGGGAAGACATCCCTGGACAGCCTCCTGTTTACTAGTTCCTGTGGGCGCGCATCAGGGAAAATCTGTGTCCGCCGCATCACGCAGGTTGCCGATGCGCATGCCTGGCGGCCACGATGTTCGCCAGGTACCCGCAATCAGCATTTACAGAGCCAGGGACATGGATCTCTGTGTGTAAACACAGAGATTCACATCCTGTGAAGGAGAGGAGACCGATGGTCTATCCTTTGAACATAGGGACACCGATCAGTCACCTCCCCAGTCATTCCCCCCCCACAATAAGAATCACTTCCTAGGGAACACATTTAACCCCCTGATCGCCCCCTAGTGTTAACCCCTTCTCTGCCAGCCACATTTATACAGTAATCAGTGCATATTTATAGCACTGTTCGCTGTATAAATGTGAATGGTCCCAAAATAGTGTCAATATCGTTGTCCTGACAAAAATCGCTGATAACCGTCATTACTAGTAAAAAAAAATCAATAAAAAAAATCTATCCCCTATTTTGTAGATGGTTATTGCGATTTTTTTTTAACCAAAAATATGTTATCGGTCTAAACAGAGAAAAAATATATATATATATTTTTTTTTTTTAAATTGGGATTTTTTTTTTTTTAAAAGGTAAATGTACATACCAACAGCATTACATAAAGGCATATTACAGTACACATTTTTAGACATTATAACCAGACCACATTAGCAGCCAAAATCAGTCAAGCAGTTACAGCATGTACATTATGTTTTATGAAAGTATTCAGGTTCAAATAACAATAAACAAACATTGAGACAACCTCCAGACCTCCCTTATGTAATTAACATGGATTGATATCTTATATAGTTCCACCACCCAACATTTCATCCATTAACCCCACTCCTCATTCTACATATTGCTCCCATCACACTGCCACCTCCCCGAATCCAGCCCTTCCTCCACACTCAACTTTCTCTTTTTTTTAGGGCATCCTCTAGCTATATAGGTCAATTTGTACAGCGGTAGGGCATTATTCACTAATTTCAACCAACCCTGCAGAGTCGGAGGTAATCGGTTCCACCACTTGAGAGCCAGGGCCTTCTTAGCATAGCAAAACAGGATTCTAAGCAGAGTCTTCTGCGAAGTGGATATATCCTCCTCCTCCTCCAGATCTCCCAATAGGCATCTGGCCAGGGAGTATATATTTGAGCGGTCCAACGTATCTTCCAAAAATGTCAAGATTTCTCTCCAAAAGCCTTCCACCCAGGGGCACTGCCATATCATATGGAAAAAGTTACCCTCAGCAGCATAGCAGCGAGGGCATTCTGCTGAGTCTAGATATCAGCTTTGAGTGATCTCCACTAGTAATTACTAACTCCATACTGGAAGGGGAGAGCGCCAGCACCCCCCCCACCATACTGAGCTGTTCCTGCATGGCGCAGCTGGAGAAAACGAAAAAAAAAATGTATTGGGGACTCCAAACTCATTCCCTAAGTCCAAAAAGGTCCTAAATATCCCGTCCCTGAACAACTGATGGGCATACTTGAGGCCATAAGCCACCCAGCATGATCCCTCCGGAACCTTGACAATTTCAAGCAGCTGGGGGTTGTGCCACAAAGGAGCGTTAGGGGAGTTTGTCAGTTTGGACCCTCCCCCCTGTTATTGCAGATATGGAATACCTTGTAGGACAGTTTCAACTGCCCTGCCCCCTGATCAGGATAGGGTCCATTTCTATACAGGACAATAATTAATCCTTCATATGATCTGATCTGTGCCACCTGGGTTGCCACCGATGCAATGTTCAGATTTGGGAAACCCCACCAATGCACATGTGTCAATTGGGCTGCCAGATAGTAACACTGCAGATTCGGAAGTGCCAAACCCCCCAACCTGACTGGCAAATAGAGTGTGACCAGGGACACCCTAGCAGGCTTAGGTCACCAAAGAAATGCCAAAAGCATTTAATTAATACCTGCAAACTACTTCTTAGGGATATAAACCGGTGCGTGCCAAAACAGGTACAGAAACCTGGGCAAGTAAATCATTTTAAATATATTAATCTTCCCGAGGCGGCCTAACGGTAGTTTTCCCCATGTCTGCAAACTGTCCCTTAGTCTCACCTTCATGGGTGATGAGTTATTGACCACATAGGTACTGATTGGCAGTTGCACATCAACCCCCAAATACCGGAACTTAGAAACCACCTTCAGGGGGACCCCCGGAGGCAGACACGGGGCATATACAGGACCAAAAGGGAAAATAATGGATTTATTCCAATTAACTTTGAATCCCGAGAAGCTGCCTGCCCCTAGCTATCTGAAATGAATCTGTAATTGTATTATTGACCCTAATCTGAGCACGGGGCTCAGCATACAGAATCTGGACCCATCGTATGAATCTAGGGCCGAGCCTCAGCCGCTCAAGGACCGCCACGAGATAGGGCCATTCAATAGAATCAAACACTTTATGCGCATCAAGGGAGAGAACCACCCGAGTATCCGGAGTGGGTCCTTTGGATTGTAGGATAGTAAATAGTCAGCGCAAATTTATAGCCGTCGATCTTTCAGGTATAAACCCTGCTTGGTCCGGATGGATAATTGAGGCAATCACTTTGTTTAGGCGTTTGGCTAGTAATTTAGCTAGGATTTTTGCGTCCACATTAATTAGGGATATCGGTCGATAAGATTCGCAAAGATCATGGTCCTTGTGCGGCTTGGGGATCAGGACTATAAGTGCTTCCCTCAAAGACTCAGGGAGCCTCCCCTATAAGCATCCATATACATTTTGAGCAATTGGGGAGCCAAGCTCTCCTCATATGTGGCGTACCATTCAGCCGGGAACCCATCCATTCCCAGGGTCTTGTTTGGATTAAGGGACTGTATTGCAGGCACAACCTCTTCTGTCGTAAGAGAAAGGTCCAACTCCTTCGCCCCTCCCCCTGACAGTTCCCGGAGGGGTATTGGAGCCAGGTAGTCTCAGACCGCCTCCTTTCCGTAATCAACTCTTGAGGCATATAAATAAAAATCCACAAAGGCCTGGGCTATATCTATTTGTGATACACAAAGTCGCATCTGGGCATCATATATGCGAGGGATAGGAGGTAGGTCCTTGGTGCGAGTGGGCCAAGTAGGCCAACAGTCTACTGTTCTTATCTCCAAATTCAAAAACACGTTGGGCTTGATAAAGTAATTTTTTCTGCGTTTTTTCAACAAGCACCAGATCTAACCGACGTATGCTCTCTCTCCATATCCTATGGGTTTCAGGGTTAGGGTCCTTGATATAATCAACCTCCGCATCTGTGGCAATCTGTTCCGACTCTCTGACCTTCCAGTCTCTAGCCGATTGGACCTGCTAAAAATTGGGATATTTATTATAGCAAAAAGTAGAAAAATATATCTATATATATATATATATATTTTTTTTTTTTAATTGTCAGTCTTTTTTTGTTTAAAAAAAAACAAAAAAAAAAACCGCAGAAATTATCAAATACCACCAAAAGAAACCTATTTGTGAAAAAAAAAAGAGGATGTTAAGCCGTGTCGCACGACTGCGCAATTGACATTCAAAGCATGACAGTGCTGAAAGCTCAAAATTGGCCTGGGCAGGAAGGGGGTGAAAATGCCAGGTATTGAAGTGGTTAAATCTACCTTAAACAACTATTATCTTTAATCATCTTGACTAGTTCTATTAATAGTTTGATGGTGGTATATTTACCATTATGTGGGGAGTGTGTAACCTTATTAGCAGCTTCAGAAATTTAAATCTGCTAATACAATAAAATAAGGATTTTTGCAAGAATTTGTTTTGGCAAACCAGACACGTAGCTATAGGACTTTTGTTGCTTTTAAAATAACTGCATGTAGTTAACATGCTAGGGTCTCTGATTAGAATCAACAATGTATCTTCCTCCCCAGTCGGTCTGACAACTGTCAATGAATGATGTAATGGCGTCTTGGAGCAGTGTACACAAGATCAAATTTCCCCTTTAAAAAAAAAAAAAAAAAACTCAGCACAACTTAGTGACAGCTGATATGCAGCATCAGAAGTAAATTATGTGGACCGGTGACAAAGCATGCCAAGGGTCAAATACATGGTATGGGACAGGTCCTACATACAGAGCCCTTAATTTATTATACAACCCTCTCTAGGGGAAATCATGCCTGCATCTTTCCCTCTACACATGTACTGGTTTAAAGCAAATCTGTCTTAAGGAAACCACCTGTCCGAAACCTCTGATGGAAGCTGACATTCCCAGACTTTTACTAGTTCCAGGGCAGTAAAAAATGATCTTACTCTGATTCACAGTAAATTAAATAAGCATTTTTGAATAGGAAAGCACTGCCCAGCTGGCCTGGGGCATGCAAAACAGGTCCAGTTTGAATTTGAGATATACGCCAACGACATTGGTGCCCAACCCCAAACATGAATATATAGAAACTCAAACACAAATTGTTTTGTCAGGTGACAGGGGCCTTAGTTGGCACAAAATCAAACACAATACTTACAGTACAGACCAAAAGTTTGAACACACCTTCTCATTCAAAGAGTTTTCTTTATTTTCAGGACTATGAAAATTGTAGAGTCACACTGAAGGCATCAAAACTATGAATTAACACATGTGGAATTATATACATAACAAAAAAGTGTGAAACAACTGAAAATATGTCATATTCTAGGTTCTTCAAAGTAGCCACCTTTTGCAGCAGACACATCTCTAGAACAAACTGTTAAGAGGAGACTGTGTGAATCAGGCCTTCATGGGTAAAATATCTGCTAGGAACCACTGCTAAAGAAAGGCAACAAGCAGAAGAAGAGGCTTGTTTGGGCTAAAGAACACAAGGAATGGACATTAGACCAGTGGAAATCTGTGCTTTGGTCTGATGAGTCCAAATTTGAGATCTTTGGTTCCAACCACCGTGTCTTTGTGCGACGCAGGAAAAGGTGAACGGATGGACTCTACATGCTTGGTTCCCACCGTGAAGCATGGAGGAGGGAGGGAGGGTTGTGATGGTGTGGGGGTGCTTTGCTGGTGACAATGTTGGGAATTTATTCAAAATTGAAGGCATACTGAGCCAGCATGGCTTCCACAGCATCTTGCAGCGGCCATGCTATTCCATCGGTTTGCGTTTAGTTGGACCATAATTAATTTTTCAAACAGGACAATGACCCCAAACACACCTCCAGGCTGTGTAAGGGCTATTTGACCAAGAAGTTGAGTGATGGGGTGCTGCGCAAGATGACCTGGCCTCCACAGTCACCGGACCTGAACCCAATCGAGATGGTTTGGGGTGAGTTGGACCGCAGAGTGAAGGCAAAAGGGCCAACAAGTGCTAAGCATCTCTGGACTGTTGGAAGACCATTTCAGGTGACTACCTCTTGAAGCTCGTCAAGAGAATGCCAAGAGTGTGCAAAGCAGTAATCAAAGCAAAAGGTGGCTACTTTGAAGAACCTAGAATTTGACATATTTTCAGTTGTTTCACACTTTTTTGTTATGTATATAATTCCACATGTGTTAATTCATAGTTTTGATGCCTTCAGTGTGAATCTACAATTTTCATAGTCATGAAAATAAAGAAAACTCTTTGAATGAGAAGGTGTGTCCAAACCTTTGGTCTGTACTGTATATAAACATCTTATATAGCTTTATTGGAACACAGATAAAATACAAAATCTGGGTCACTAAATCTGAATGTACTGAATGCGTTTGACTAAGGGGGAGAGCAGTGGGAATGCCTTCAAGGATGCATCCTGCACATACTTAAAGTGTTACTAAACCAACAGTATAATCAGTCTGTATATACAGTAAAGCATGCTTGTTATTCTCACTGTGGAACCTAAGGGGTTAATCCTACACTGTGTGAAACAGAGGTTTAATCCCGTATGCACAGACCCCCCTTATTCCACTGCCTCCAAAACAGGGACGGATAATACAGTTAGTGGAGTCAGGCTGCACATGCTCAGTTTGGTGTGTATTGCTAGAGTTTTTTTTTTGGGAGGGTGCATGTGATCAGCACAGGGCCAAGCAGCATTGTACAGACAGAGGAGCAGGGATCCTGCAGCCGGATAGGACAATCTTGGTAAAATGAAAACTCCTCCTACAAGCTTTACCAAGCACCGATAGAAGTCACACAACTGCTATATACTGCTCATAAGAAAAGTTTATATTTCCTAAAACTATTGCATTTCCGTGTTCTATGTACTATGGAGACCAGATATAGTGAATGTACGGTCCTGGGTTTAGTAACATTTGAAGGCCCTGGCCAGATTTCCTGAACACAGTCCTTCCCAGAGCTTGGCCCACATAAACAAATGAAACACCAGGACCGTGGGCAACACCGAACTGGCAATTGTAAACAGAGTGGGCAACTGATACTGCCTTACAGCTTGCAGGATCTATAAAAAGGAAGGAAACTTAAGACACCAGTACATGGTTGCCTTGGTCAACCCAGAAATGGGGAGAGCTTCAGATGTTCCCATGCTTTGTAAACAAAATGTTCCAAATAGGAGAGCTAAGGAAAAACTAACATATCAGCTGCCACTTTTCTGACCAGCCACCATAGTAAGGAGTGAGATCAGCTTCAGCCAGTAAGTCTGTCAAAGACCACACCCCCTGACATGTTTCACTCCACCCACCGGGACTTAATCCTAGCTGACAGCATAACAAAAGGGGCATCAACTACTCTGGCAGCTTCCCGAACTCTCCTCACATTTTTCCATTCCCTGCTCCTGGAGTTAAAAGATGCGACCAACAGTGCCTGTTTTTGCATGGCAACACAGGCAGGGGACCCATCCTCGCCATCAGAAGGATTGGGGAGTTTCAACAGTATTCTGAGACAACAGAGGTGCAGTGCGCACCACTTTCAAAGCTGAACCACAGAGCAGGGTTTGCAAAGTAGCAGGCTTGACTCCTCAGACTGTGTCCCCTCACCTTGGCACAACTTATGCAAACAGTAGCTGTTGGGGGGACAGTCAGCCATTGGCTGGGCATGGAGCCTAATCATTGCGTGCAGCCACTGGGACAGAGTACCCTAGTCCACCCCGTGCTACCCACAGTGGCAGCTGAGCCCTGGTTAAAACAAACCGATGCAGACCCCTGCCCCCAGGGAGGTTTTTGCCACATGCTGGAGTAGACCATATCACCATGCTATGGAACTGTAGTGCCCCCCACACCTAAAGCAATGGCCACAACCACCCTCGGTGTCTGCCTCCACAGCACCACCATTCAGAGAACAGTGCCTGGCTTACCAGATTTAAAAGGCATGCAGAACAAGGGTATCTGACCATAAGGAAAATTAGTGCCAAGAAGGCCATGGCCTAAAGTTACGGTGAGTTATAGGGGCAGAGAGGGGTTGTAGAAGATGCAGGCCCTTGAGGGGCAGAGGAGAACTCCATAGGGCTGACCATGCCAGTGAGTACCTGCGCCACACGCATCCCTGGGGAGGGGGGCGATCTACTTACCGATCCACCAAGGTTACGGGTAACACTCCATAGACAGATCCTCCTCACCATCGAAGTGGGGAGGTTGTTGTCCAGGGTAACACCGACATGGACTGCAGGCACCCGGTCATACGTGTCCCATCGAGATGTTTAACTCGCTGGCCACTCCAGTTAAGGATTGTGCTTGTCGCAGCCAACCCAATGTGCAACTAAAGGTTTGCGTGCGCTCGCTGACCAGACTGGGGTGCCCACTGGATTTAGATTATCCAGCCTGGCTGTTGATTTTAGCCATCAGCAGAATTTTCTTTAATAAAATAAGGTTATAGAACCACAGGTCCCAGTAGGAAACTAGGTCCTTACTCCTGTAAGAATGGCAAGACATGTAGGTGGTTCAATAAACCCTATGGTCAAGAATAAAACATTTGTTTCTGCCAGTGAAGGGAGGAGAAAACTTATTTTTTTAATTACAAAAAACAAAAGCCCAAATCGAAACACTAACCTTAAATGAAAACATGCTTGGGTCTATCTGGCAGCATGGCTAGCCGCCACCATCCAAACTGGGATGCAGCAGCCTCAAATACACACACATATACATATATACATACATAACACACACACACACGGCTCAAAATTTCAAGTCCTGAGCTACTTGACAGGCTTTAAAGGTAACTTGCCACCAGTTGCCCCAGCAGACCCCAACCATGCCCGCCCCTAAACACGCCCTCATAGATTATCTCATGAAATGACTTAAATGTTTCACGCAGAATTAAGTTACAAAAATAATTATTAACTTTCATTGCCCCTCAGCACAGCCTCACCAGTGCATGTCAGTACAGATACATTATTTAATGAAAATTACACTTAAACGTTTTATACAGAATTAAGTTACAAAAATAAATATTAACAACTTTATCAGTGCCCTTCAGCACAGCGTGACCTGTGCCCGTCAATACAGCCTCACCTGTGCCCGTCAGTAGTCTCATCTGCGCAGAGGAAAAGCCAACCTGGCCGATCATCAGAGCGGGGATTGCCTGATGTAATGACTTTCATTTGAATTGCTGGGTTCCCGGCGCTACTCACGCCAAAGTCCTGCCTCCTCGCCTGGCCCTGCTCACATCACACAGTCCCGCCTTCCGGTATTGGATCGGTGTTATGTCCGTCAAATACGCCAGGCGAGAAGGTGGGACTACGTGATGCAAGCGGGAGGAGGAGGAGGCGGGCCTGTGTGACGTGAGCCCAGCAATTAAAAAAAAAAAGCTGTTACAGCGGGGGAATCCCCAACCTCTGATGATCGGCCAGCTCAATTCTTCCTTTGCTCTCTTCGCCCTCCTCCTCTGAGGCAGCTTATGCACGCCAGCCATCATTTTCCACTAGTAGGAAAGGAGTAGGTGAGTGAAAAATTTGAGGGTTGTGTGCGTGTGTATACACACACACACACACACACTCTCTCTCAAAAAAGGTGGTTAAGGTTCTTCCGGCACGCACTGCACCACCATAGTGGAGCGGCTTGCCAAAAAGACCATCACAGAAGTCGCATGAAGTACCCCACCTGTGAATCCCGGTGGTTATTTGATGGCTTGGATTTAGTATTTTATCTGTTTATTGCAAAACAGCTTTGTAAGATTTTTATATACGTTTTGTGTAAAAACCGACAAACCATGTGTCGTTCTATTTATTGTTCTGAATCGAACCCTCTATTCAGCCATATGCACTTACCTTTGGAAGATGCTCTATTACATAAAGAGGAAAATCTATTAAAATTAGCTGAAATCCTTGCAATGTGTCTAGCTCACTTAGAAAGAAGTTTTGTTTGCAATAAAATCCAGAGTTTTGCTTTAAATGGTACTTTGCGGGATAGAAATAAATGAAAGGCAAAACCACGGGTTAAATAGTTTAAAAAGGCATTTTATTGAATAGTAAATCGCAAAATACTCCACGTGGAGAACTTCATTTTGAATATTAATGGTAACAAATATTGTATATTATGGCGACTGGCAGTTGCATAGACCTGTAAAAACACAAACACTGTGCAAAGCGAAGACTGATTTCCTTCAACTGCTTTTGCCTGTATTGTACCATAAAACACAATACACACAAGCGTTTGAGAAGACAAAACATACACATAAAACAAAAAGAAGACAAAAACTATGCATGTTTATTACTTTCACCTGTTGCATGCTTATATATTCAAATTTAATCTTCCATACTATTGAAAAGGATTTTAGAAGTACAATCGTACAAAATACGTGGCTGCCAACATGACCATAAGTCATCTTTTGCAGAACAAATAATTAAAAAAAATGATTGTTCCGTTCAGAAAAGAGCGGGAAAAAGATTGGATCCCCAAATTGCTTACTAGGCCACGGACCTTGACAGGGGGGTCTCTTCCACTATCCATACAGCTGTGACAGGCTAAACTTTGCTTGGGATCCAATCAATGGCCCGAGTGCATTCTCAATATATCTCTGTGGTGAACCCGCAGGGATACATAGTAAACTTCTAGGCAGGCGAAAAGAAAGCTTGGCAGAAAAGTCAAACCCAGCATTTTGTGACCAACAGGAGATTGGGGGGGGGGGGGGTCATCAATGTCTCTGCCTATGATGGAGACCTGGCCAAGGACTAAAATCCCATTCCAGTCAAAACATATGTTTTGGTTGCTCTCTTGCATGGCAAGGTTCTGACTTCATATTACAGGTTAAGAAGAGTAAAGCGCCTTCGCGGACTTTATCGATTGGTGCAGAGGGCCTTCGTGGGATTTACAAGCTGACATTTAAATTCCCAAAAGCTTCTTGTGAAAGATGCCATTACTTTCCACACATTCTGCTTAAAAAAGTCTAAAACAGGTCTCTAGTGCAAGCCTTTAGTTGCTCAGTTAACATTTGATAAAAAACAACAAAAAACAAAACAAACAAACCTCCTACTAGACCAGCATGAGTCAGATTACAAAGCAGGTGCCATTGGGGGGGCTCTATAAAAATCTATTTTTACATACAATACATTAGGAGCGTTAAATATATAATAGATTTTTTTTTTTATCCTGCACAGGTACATAAATAGATTTATATTTATCTCAAATATTCTATACAATAATATACAAGTGCATTCTATAAAAGTAACAGAAATAAAATAATTGCTGCAGATAAGTTTATTAAAAGTCTGGAGCATTTTCAACAGTTTGTTTAGCACCAGATTAAATAGGGAACTCATCTGCAAGCTTAAAGCTTTGTCTTTCATTTAACATATATACAGGTAATTTATCCAGCCCTCTAACAGGCCATATAGCTGTATATTTACATGAAACTCTGTACAAAAGATTGCATCTTCAGTCACATAAGTAATTTACATATTTCCAGCATTGTCCAGCAGTTTATGATTATTCTCTGTATGCCTTGCAGAATTGCTTCCGACTCTAGGAGCCACTCTTAGTGCAAACTCCCTTCTGTGGTTGGGTGGAATTAATTGCTGCTAACACTTGCCTCTTTCTGTCGTAGTCTCTCTTTCTGTATAGCAAGAGCAAACAAAAAAAAAACATGGTGATTACCGATTACCAAAATAAAAAAGTAATTCTTGATATAACAGATTTACCCATGTTATGTGTTAAGGCCCTAAGCACTGCAAAGCTAATGGCTAGTGAATTGCCAATGGTGCAGGCACATTAAGCAGCTCATTCGAATTGTGGGGCTGTTTTTTTTTTTCCATGAAAGGTCTGCTTAAAAACAAAATAAAAAATAAAGATCTTGCTGGGAGGTTCGGTGAAAGCACTCAATCCTGTAAGAAAGTGTACCCGCCTTGTGCAATCTTGATTTTCAAGTGCCCAGGATGCAGCGGTAAGGCATAGTGAGTGCACCTGTACCTCCTGGAAACTTTGAAAGCCAAGGTTATTTAATTTTTTGTTTAAATTGCTACAAGTATAAAATATTTGTTAAAATCCTTCAGGGGACCCAGTGCATATCACTTTAGTCCCTATTCCAATCTGTGGGCTATGTGCACACTCTGTCAAGCTCCCTTTCCTCTCAAGGTCACTCAGAACAGCAGTTTTCTTCATCCAGTGTTGTCAGACAGCACTGGAGAAGAGAAGTGAAGTTATTTTCTGCATGTATGCTTCCTTATGCTCAGGGAATTCTTATACAAGCAGTGTTGCCAACCGCCAGTATTTTTACTGTCAGCCAGTAAAAAACAGGCAATTTTCTCCTGCATGTAAATGCCAGTAAAAGTAAAAGGTTGCCAGTAAAAAATATGTCTGATGCTCTGCTTGGTCCGGAGCCGCCTGGGACCATCCAAGTGCTTGCTACAGTGTGATCGGCAGCTCTGGCAGAGGTGGTGCCTGAGCATGTCGTGTGATGTCATGGCGCAAGGGCGCCAAGCAGAGGGGCCAGAGCCTCATGTGCAGGTGTACGGTATGGGAGCAAGGCAGGCTGGGACCAGGACCGCCCGTGCTGTTTAGACCGGAGTGGACCACTAGGCTTGGGGAGAGACCGTCACTGTGGCTCAGGAGAGGACATGTCATGTCGGTGAGGTATCATCTTCATCATCTGTGCTGTTACACACTGCTGTCTGTGTCACTGTGAGAGTCAATTTTATGTGTGTGTGCTGCCTATTCTAATTTCTTGCCCTCCTAAGGCCGGTCCCTGAGCTACTTGCTATATCAAAAAATAAATAAATGTTTTTTGCCTAATTATCTACCTTAAATCATATTGCTATTTGCATATTGTATTTGTAGCCTAAATATTCTAATTTGCACTTAAAACTGTAATTTTGTAACTTTTGGAAATGGCAGTAAAAACTTGGCTGTACCAGTAGGTTTTGGGTGTTGTGTCAGTAAATTTCAATCTTGTAGGTTGGCAACACTGCATACAAGACCAATAAGTAATTGGGAAAGGACAGATTTAAATAATTACTAGTGGTATGCGCACTGGGTCCCCTGGAGATACTTCTTGGGTGGCAGGGGGCTGGGCAGCAAATTAAACCTTCCAGGTAAGCTTTACCACAGTACATGCAATTGTGTTACATAATGCAATGTTATTACACTAGAAAGATTTAAATGAACCCTACAATTTCAGTTCTTTCTTTCTGCTTCCCTGTCTTATAAAATAGCCTTTAATGCTGTATGCTGCATCAGTAAAACCCTCACTGCCTGATCTAAATCTCACTGTATATTGCTCTGTGCCTTTGTCCTTGTAGCAATATCATTACCTGCTACTGAATTTGATTTCATATTTCTCTCCCTGAAAATATATATGGACATTATAAGAAATAAATTCCTACAAGAAGTTGATACTAAATATCTCAAAGGAATAAGCCAAAACAGTTTTTGAGCATCCTCCTAAATAGGTTATGGAGATATTTCAAATTTTTGCTTTTACATAAAGATTTTAAGAGGAAAAAAGGACATGTATTCATTCTTGCTTATCACCTGCTTGACAGATGTCACTGTGGCCCACCCTGAGGGAGTAAAGCAGTTGGGCAACAGCCACTTTCTCTAATAGGTTACAGACATGTCTTTGGTTCTTAGCACCTCAGTGAAAGTGGTCACGAGCCACCTCCTTGCTTCTGAGACTGGCTGCTGCACCAGACATAACACAGAGACATCTCTCGTTAAGGCTGTGTAATGACGTCTTGCTCTTGACGCGGGCTGGATCAGATTCACTTTCATCGGTCTGAGGGCAAAGATACATTTTCCACAATACTTTGACAACTTATTACAGCCTGGGAAATTCCACTGCTCTGGGGTAGCAATTAAATGTGCAGCCAGAAAGCGGAAATGATTCACATTGTTTTGTCCTTTTTGGATTCGTTTTCTTATAAATCAGAGCAGATAAGCAGGGCTTACCACGGTAATGAACTAGAATTTCCAAATGATAAATTTAGAATCATTTTCATCAACCAACATGTTCAATTACCAGAGGGGGTGAAGTATGAATATATAATGTGGGTGACCTAGGTCAGGCATCGCTTCACAAAGAAGGTACCTTGCCTCCTGCACTCTCCTCCACTGTATACAAGGAGCTCATCATTTTCTGCATGTATGCTTCCTTATGCTCAGGGACTTGCTTCTTCCCATACAAGACCGATAAGTAATAGGAAAGGAATAGGCATGTTTTGTGTTATGGCTTTCAACTATTTATGCACAGAGACTGCTGAGGACGTCTCCAACCCTCTCATTGTTTAGAGATGATATGGGCAAATACATTTCCACTACTAGTCTTCCTCTGATACTTTTTAGTGTAAATAACCAGAAAAAAAAAAATCTGAATGTCTACCTAGGTTTTTTTCTATGACCTTTATTTCTGGTCTACCAGCAAAAAACAAAAACAAAATAAAAAAAAAAACTGAATGCGTATTGCTGCATGTTTGATGTGAAAGTGCTGTTGTATATTTGTCCAGGGCTACATAAACAGGACAGAAATAGTAAAAATAACCAAGTTGTGTGTGTAAAATCTTGCTCTGACATTACAAACAATTGGAAGTTTTTGTGTATTTAAAAACTTGCATATCTTGACAGCCATCTGATGCTGTATGCTGCTCATTAGCTAAGTGGGTGAAATGTTTGTCAGGCAATTATATTTTCAAAGGGATACCATAGTCATTCACAGTAGCTTTTCAAATAATAAAAGTCTGTGTGCACTGAAAAGCAGAAACATGATGTATACTTTGCCAACTCTCAGACTACTTACTGACTACATACAGTGTGAAGCAATACAAGCTTGAAGGGAAAAGTGGATATAAGGGGCTGCACATAGCAACAAACCAAGTGCCTTCAAATGTGTTCATCTGTACATGTTAAATGTTCTAATCTGATTGCACAATCTCCTTTGCATCTACCATCAACTAAGTAGTACTAGAGACTGCTTGCATACCAAGTTTTGATAAATCTAAAGTGGATTTTACAATCAGACTGAAACAAGCATGACGACCCATTTACAAAGTGCCTGCTATGGTAAACTCTGTTTTCTGTACTCAATTGTCTTCAGGCAGGTTTTACCAAGTGGAATACAAAATAATGAACAGTATAGTAATAGAAATGTAAGCAGTCTTATATTTGGTTTTTCAGCATTTTTTCTTTTCTTGTATACCAGGCAACAGGATAACAGCAGTCAAGTTTAATAATCAATAGTACAAATTTACCAGACTTGCTGCAGGGTTAATCTTCTTTGTTTCTACTTTCTTCTCTGCTGTCAGCTTGTTAACAGACTCCTGAGCCAGACGGAGCCTGAAAAGGTAAGAGGGAAAATGCTTCAAGACATTGCAGATGTAATGCACAGCATGGAAATATCCGAATGTCGTCTGACTCTAAGAATAGAAATCTGCTCCATATTGCAGTGTAAATATGCCAATAAAAAAAAAAAAATGGCAAAACATTGTGGCAGGTCTTACAACACTTTACTATGAGACTGGACACGTTTGACCTATAATGCACGCAAGTGTGAAGTGTAAGAGAAGAAAAGGGAGCACAATAAAAACTTGTTGGATATCTGGACCATAAATATATAGAAACATGCAACTACTCCTCTTTACTACATTCTCAGTGTATGATTTACAGAGTCAGTCAACACTACAAACCATAGACGGCCTATACAAGACCCAATAAAGAAGTTTCCTCATTGATAACAGTGTTCCAGGTATCCACAAATTAACACAATTAGGTGGATTTACTAAATCAGACTTTACAAGTGCAGTTGCACTAATTTTCTTTAGAGATTGGCAAAAGTGGTAAAGCTCTGATGATTTTTTTTTTTTCATTTACCTTGCACCTGATTGTGTATTCTGTACAACGTGAAGCTTTACCACATTTAAATGTACTAAGGAAAATGAGAACAAAGTGCCTTTAGTAAATCAACCTCCCTTTGTCCCTCTCATGTGGTTTCCTGAGCCATGTTTCAAGATCACAGCATTCACCATGATTGATGTATTGCAGTGTGCAGAAACGCAAACATACAGTAACTGTGGGCATCAGGGTCAGAAACTGAAAGCCCCTGCATAATTAGAGATGGGGTCTGGGTAGGCAGTGTTCCCTTCCCTCTCCATGGCAGTTCATTAAAGTGGAAAAAATATGCAGACACCAGAAGTCAAATTATCAAATAATTTTGTTATGTATGGATCTCTTTGCTGCAAAATTTCTAGCTCCATTGACACCAGAAACTACAGAGAAAGCTCTTCTGTTTGGCACTGCAACCGAGAACAGAGGATCCAGGAATTCATCTGCCCTGTCCAATCCCTTGTCACTGGCTGGGATTGACAGCAGCAGGAGCCAATGGCTTCCACTGATACATCTGAGCCAATGAGGGAGGGAGCCAAGAGCCTCAGCTCCCGTGCATATCACTGGGTCGAGATTGAGCTCAGGTATGTATTTAGGGGAGGGGGGCTGCAGGGAAAGCTGCATGCAGAAGCCTTTTTCACCATACTATATTATTATAATTAGTCAAGAATAGTGGGCAGTCATCAGTATACCATTGGACAAATGTTATAGCACCAACATCCCTATTAGAAAATATTGAAAGAACAAAATACGTGATATTTAAAAGGTGCTAGAGATAATAGTCAATACAACAAATTATAAAAAATAGAAAATATTTTATTAATAACCGCAATTAAAAAATGGATAAATGCTATTCATTGACTGTTACAGGCATACATCTAATACCCAACATGTAACAGTGATGGATTGTATACGGTTGAAAGTAGAGTCCATTTTTGTAATATAATTAGTAAAGCGCTAAACATTAGATCTGTAGCAAACTCATAAAATTCATAGAACGTTCATAAAAGGTTCCCACAAAGGGTGTCCACTCGTGATTAATACGTGCAGAGCTTCCACCACTGGTATCACTAGCACTACATGGACCCCTGATTAAACAGGTGGGTCAAACACGCCTTCCCATAAAGGGTCAATATACTTGGATTCCACATCAGTTGGTGGTAACACAACCAGCGGCTGTATAAGGCATGGGTCAGATGATCCCAATCTCCTTAATATAATATGCCAAATCTTCAGATGGACAAGGAACATACAATGAAAAGACATATATAGTGCTCTCTGTATGGAACTTTTTTCTAATAATCTCTGCTCCCAGGCTTGAATTCTGCAGTCCCAAAGCTATTCAAACAATGTTTACTATGCTTCAGTTATGCATGAACAAAGTGATTGGTACCCATTATCACTTTCTGTGTCGATTCAGAAAAGGAAGGGGCCGGTAAATGACATCCTGACAGTCCCTCGCAGCAGCCAGCGAGAGAGGACGGGAAGCCAGCAGCGCTGCGGGGAGGGGGAAGCACGGCAGCAGAAAGAAAGGAAGGGAATCTGGACATGAGGGGGAGCATTTACAGGAACCAATCCCCTGTAATTTCCTCCTGTGGCAGCTGAATGCTGGCGTGAGAGAGGAGAAGAAGCAGTCTTTCATATGCTGTAGGAGGAAAATTGGTTCCAGTAAATGTCAACCCCCGCTCCCGTCTAGATTTCGGGGATTGGCAAGGAAAAGGCACTCTACCAGTCACCGGCCCGAGACCGACGGGTAGAGGACCTCGTCGTATAGTTTCTATTTACTAGCAATTGCGTAAAAAAAAAAAAATGCAGCGAATGGTTACGTTTCTATATACTGCTTTGTTTATGAAAGTGTTCTACATGGTTGTGTATTGTAATTTTTTTTGGAAAGGGTTAGAAGAAGCTACAGTAAAGGTGTTTAACTCATTGCTGCCACTTCATTCTGCATGCTGGGTTGTACTTTCCTTTTCCCCCACACTGTCTCATTCTATATTCATGGCCGCACACCCCTTATTCCACAACACCTTTTTTCTGTATGCTGCGCGATAGTTCTCCAATTGGTCCCATTTTCGCCCAGGCTTACCAATCCTCTCAATATTTTCCCATCAGTGACCCCAGTGATGGGGACTTTTTTTTATACTACTAATACCAAGAATATGCACTATTTTACTCCCACTGACACCAATGATGGTTATTTTGGACACATTAACTGGTGCACGTTTCAGAAACTTCAGCAGTTCAAGTGACAGGGATACAAATGTTTCCACCAAAGCACATTTCCTATGAAATTGTTTGATATTATTTGGCTATCGTACAATTTTGTAGAGCAACCATCAAACCTAAATATTCTCAGGACATGGCTCCCACCCCGCTATAGAACTTCCATTAAAATAGTTCTAAACACCAAGAGGTTTATACTTGCCTGCTCTGTGCAATGGTATTGCGCGGAACAGTCCCTTACCTTCTCTTCTGGGGTTGCCAGCCAGCACTGTCTGCACCACCTCTTCTGTGTGTGCACCCATAGTAAGCAGCTTGCTATAGGGGCACATGTGCACATCTCGGCAATGCCCCCTGCTCCCTCCTCAAGATTTTACCGACCACAGCAGGACCTAAGGCTCCCAATCTGTCCTGCGAGATGGGGAAGAGAGACCAGTGATGCAGCAAACAGGCACAGTGCTGGATCAAGAGAAGGCTCAGTGTTGGAAGGTTTAAGGGGACAGCTTTTTTTTTTTTACCTGAATTCAGGGAAAGCATTAAGGTAAAGGTAAAATAAAAAAAAAAATAAAAAATGAAAACTCAGGTGATAAAGAGCAATACCAAACAGTCAATGCATCTATAAAGTCCATCAAGCTATTAATGCAAGTGGAAAAGCATCTGAATTGGCAGAGAAATTCCTTGTGTTCAAGCAGATGGTGACATCACAAACAGGAACCTCAGAAAAGTGCAAACAGATAGGGAAAACACCTCCACCGATGGAATACACTGTCCCTTACCGGAGGGGAAGATCCCAACTAGAGACCTTCTGACCGCAGATGGCTTTCTCCCCAGCCAGGGGGTTCGATGGCACGAAGTTCTATGGTCAACAACTCCTCCCGTAGTGGACAAGTGATCAATGTTGATTGATGCCAAATTATGAGAGAAAAAGGTACATAGTGTAAAACCATTTACCATTTATTAAAAATATATTAAAATTGCACTTACAAAAAAGTAGGTAAAATATGCATGTAAATGTAGCCGGCCGGCTAGCACAACTCGATATCTCCTGGACACGATTTGCGGTTATGGACGTCAGCACGCTGCCTCCCTACGCCGTTTCGTCTAAACAGACTTCGTCCTGGGGCACGGGCGGCGTGCTGACTCACCGCAATTTATACCTCATATGCACAAATGGTACCGCCCCCATCTGAGCTCCCAGAATCCCCGAAGCTACAATGGCCATCTTGGATAAGGGAAATGTTTGTCTTATGAGAGTGGTCTGTCCACTAATTCATATAGTTTTTTGCTAAAAAATCTCTGCGGTAAATACTGGTAAGTAAAAGGAAGAAAATAGGAAAAAGAGGAGAGAAGAAACCTTTTTAACTTTCCCCCAAAAGGGATTCAATTACTTACATTGGACAGTAGATGGCAGATTGAAAAAACCCATTCTTTGAGAATGGGTCTTTTTAATCTGCCATCTACTGTCCAATGTAAGTAATTTAATCCCTTTTGGGGGAAAGTTAAAAAGGTTTCTTCTTTCCTATTTGTCACCATCTGCTTGAACACAAGGAATTTCTCTGCCGATTTATACCATCAGATGCTTTTCCACTTGTATTAATAGCTTGATGGACTTTATAGATACATTGACTGTTTGGTATTGGTCTTTATCACCTTAGAGTTTCTCATAGTTGCGCAGCTTGTTTTTTATTTTTACTGTTTGGTTGTGAATATCTCACTATTGTAAGCTGCTTGCAATTTCTTTTGTATTTCATTTAGACAGCGCAGTATTACCCCTATTTTCCAATTAAGGTAAACACCTTTTGACTTTAGAATCGCTTTTAGGCCCCTATAGACTACTTGAATTTCTACTAATTGATGCTTAACTGGTGGAAACATAAGCCATGGGCCTCTCTGTAAGCACCACCTGACTATAGAAAATGTACAGTAATTAAAAATCACCTAAGAGTGGAAAATTATCAGGTGAACAGTAACTGCATCCAATCAGATGTAGTCACGGTTTGGTAGCACCACTGTATTCAGGTAGTTGCAGGTGCCTGAATACAATAGCCGGCAAGGGTACTTAAATCGAGAATTTAGCGAATTGTCACAAAAGCCTAACAGATACAAAATTTTCATTCTGGTAATCATTTTTACCTTGGTGGCATTCAGCATCTTGCCCATCAATACTTGTCTTAATCACAACCTGCAGCTTGTATGAGGTTTTACATGTCCCCTATTTTAAGACTGCTTCTATGATCCTAAAATAACACTGCAATTCTTTTTCTGTATAATGCACCTACAACTCGAGTACAGACTCGGAAGTCTGAAATTCTGCTAGTTGCCTGATGCTGCTTGAAAACACATCAATGTGCTAAAATGACAATTCTCACCTAGCCAACACTCGCAATCAATATGCATTGTAGTGTTTGCAATTGTGATTTTTGTCGCATTACGTTTCTCGTCTAAACATATTTAAAAAAAATAAGTAATCCAGCAGATTAATTGTTATGGCTTGATTCAAGGATCAGATAGGAGGAGAAGCTCTTCATTTCAGCAACTCGGGAAAGAGTTATTTAATAAAAAGTATGATAAGCTAGGTCACTAAATTGTCATCTACAGATGTATAAATCAGCACAGAACAGTTGGTCTCTGCGTATCCAATGAGCTCCTAAAGATTTATGCCATGAGTTGTGTGGCTGGCAGAGAAATTGAAGGATAATGCCAACTGTCACAACAAGCTATAAAGCAGTCATCTGTAGTTGAAGAGACATTGGGGGTTATTTACTAAAACTTCATGGTGCAAAGTCTGGTGCAGCTCTGCATAGAAACCAAAATATAATTCAACAAGCTGAAGTTAGCTGATTGGCTACCATGCACAGCTGCATCAGATTCTGAGTGCTCCAGTTTTAGTAAAATTGTCTGCATCTATGGTGGTCTCTACTCATGCTTTTAAATGCTTTTAATGTCTGCATAAAGAAACTGCTGTTCCTTTCGAATATATCTTGCAGTGTTTATGCATATTGGCTAACAAATTCTAATTTTCACATCTTTCACAAGATGTGAGTAAAGTGTGGTTTGCAAAATCTGTAAATGCTGCTGCGACACAAGATAGCACTTGTGGGACATCCCTTACTGCACAACTGTGCTTTACATGTTCTTTGAGAGACACAGAGATTGATTTACTAATCCTGGAATGCACAATATCTGGCGCAGCTGTGCATAGAAACCAATCAGCTTCCAGTTTTTTTTTGTCAAAGCTTAAATTGAGCAAGCTAAAGTTAGAAGCAGATTGGCTATCATGCACAGCTGCACCAGATTCTGAGTGCTCCAGTTTTAGTAAATCTCCCACTGTGTATTGTAGTCTAAACCAGTGGTCATCAACCCTGTCCGGCAGCCCAGGATTGCAAGATAACTGAAATACATCACAGGTGATATAATTTGCTGCTCAGTGTGTGCAGTATTCCAGTCTGCATCTCCCCAAGATAATACATAAAACCTGACCTGTTAGTGGGCCCTGCAGGACAGGGTTGATGACCACTGGTCTAAACCAATGACTGCCCTTTTCTAGCCACTCTGCATTACATGCCACAAAAGCCTCACACTGCTGAACATTCAGATTTATCACCAAAAATATGCCAATAAGAAAATAAATGAGAAACATGGACAGCATTACAAGCAGTGTAAACCCTTACACTTACTGTGGCCATTTATGAATACAAATATTAGGTATATTTTAAATAGGCACTAGTATAAGAACCTAAATTTGGTACAATTCCTCTATAGAACCTGAACTGGGAAAGGGAGAGTCAGAGGCAGCAGCACAAACTAAAATGGAGTGTTGCATTATTTTTGTGCTGATAGGTGGAGGTAACTGCGCATTAGGGATCTACTTTTCCTTTACTGTCCAATCAGACTGGGGGCCAGAAGGTAACTAAACTGTATTGTTTAAAGTGTCATTAAACACTTAAGGACCGCCTCCTGCACATTTACGTTGGCAGAATGGCACGGTTGGGCACATGCATGTACAGGTACTTCTCTCTGTAAGTGCCCAGCCATGGTCGCGGGCGTGCGATTGCTGCCGAGTCCTGTGATCGGTCCCCAGAGCTGAAGAACGGGGAGAGCTGTGTGTAAACACGGCTTCCCCGTTCTTCACTGTGGCGCCCGCATTGATTGTGTGTTCCCTTATATAGGGAATCACAATCAATGACGTCACACCCACAGCCACACCCCCCTACAGTTAGAAAAACATATGAGGTCACACATAACCCCTTCAGCGCCCCCTTGTGGTTAACTCCCAAAACTGCAATTGTCATTTTCACAGTAAACAATGCATTTTTAATGCATTTTTTGCTGTGGAAATAACAATGGTCCCAAAAATGTGTCAAAATTGTCCGAAGTGTCCGCTATAATGTCGCAGTCATGAAAAAAATCGCTGATCGCCAATAGTAGTAAAAAAAAAATAATTTATATAAAAATGCAATAAAACTTAGCCCCTATTTTGTAAACGCTACAAATTTTGCGCAAACCAACCGATAAACGCTTATTGCGATTTTTTTTAACCAAAAATAGGTAGAATAAAATGTATCGGCCTAAATTGAGGAAAAAAAAACTTTTTTTTTTATAGTAAAAAATATTGAATTTTTTTCAAAATTGTCTCTCTAGTTTTATTTATAGCGCAAAAAATAAAAACCACAGAGGTGATCAAATACCACCAAAAGAAAGCTCTACTTGTGGGAAAAAACGGACGCCAATTTTGTTTGGGAGCCACGTCGCATGACTGCGCAATTGTCAGTTAAAGCGACGCAGTGCCGAATCGCAAAAACTGTCCGGGTCCTTTAACTGCCTAAAGGTTCAAGGGTCTTAAGTGGTTAAACCCACATCAATAAAAACTGTGAATAAATGCTGTATCTGACCTTCTTGATTTGGACAAGCACACGTGTATTGCATTACTGTTTGGTTTAATTTATGCAATTGATGTAAAGGTTTTTCAGTTCCTTATCCTCTTATGGAGTACATACCAGGCCCTTCCAAACAGGTTTATGGCCTTTGTTTTTTGCAATTTGTGTTAATTATTTTGTAATAAACATGATTTTTATCATATACATGGACTTTATCAGCACACAATAACATTTGTTGCACCAGACTAAATCCTGTTTGTCTATAAATGCTGTATTACATGCTGTTCATATTCACTCAGTCACTTTGGGATTTGTTTTCTGTATTCTGCAAAAAACCCGGTTGATCGTACTGTTCTCGATCTCCCCTTCCTGTCCATATCCCCTCTGCTGTTGGGGATTTCGTAGAGCAGTGTTGGCAGCTACTGCACATGCTCATTGTTCAGTGTATTTTCTACCCTGAGAATTTTCCTCCCTATTACTGAGCAGCCCAAGTGACTACAGCATGTGGGCGTATACACATTGGTAAATGACAGCCCACTCCCTCCCTCCTCCTCCTCCTCCACTAACCTGATAAAAACACAATGGGGTGGGATATTACATCTTGATTGATGGAGGCTTCACCTCCAAGTTAAGACAGGCTGGAGGGGTGTGACACAGGCCGTGACTGGTATAAATCTGCTCACTCCACGTTATTGCCAAAATGAAATTAAAATTTAAAACAGCTTATTGATATTATTTTTACTCTGTATCCCAAAGGCTGATATTTAACATGTGTGACCAGTAGCAGAGGACTAAAAGTTCCTCCTGCCACGGTCCCTACAGACAGGCTGGAAATAAGCTGGGTCATGTGCTGGTTGTACACATACAGAAAGAGAAGAGATAATGTAAATTAAACAGTGTGTGTTTAGTATCACGTTAACTGCAGTAGAAAAGTACAGTCAATAACGATGTTCTGTTGATTGCCAGGGCTGTGTAAATGGATGGACAATAATACAAACACCTTGAATCTGTTCACATACATATTCATGCCAGCCTCCCATTTAGTCATTTGCCTCTAGTCCAGCTTTGATAAATGTTTTCCTGGGGTTGCATGGTCTACTGCAGGTTGACCTTTCCTTCCTTTAATCCAGTGACATCAGATAAAGCTAATAAAAGGTCAGAACTTACAGTCGTATGCAAAAGTTTAGGAACTTAACTGACAATTTCCATGATTATCATTTATAAATATTTGGGTGTTTGGATCAGCAATTTCATTTTGATCTATCAAATAACTGAAGGACACAGTAATATTTCAGTAGTGAAATGAGGTTTATCGGATTAACAGAAAATGCGCAATATGCACCAAAACGAAAATAGACCTGTGCATAAATTTGGGCACCCCAGCAGAAAAATCACATTAATATTTAGTAGAGCAGAAATAACAGCCTCTAGACGCTTCCTATAGGCTATAGAGTGTCTGAATTCTGGATGAATGTATTTTGGACCATTCCTCCTTACAAAACATTTCCAGTTCAGTTAGGTTTGACAGTTGCCGAGCATGGACAGCCGCTTCAAAGCATCCCACAGATGTTCAACGATATTCAGGTCTGGGGACTGGGATGGCCATTCCAGACAGGGCCGTTTGAAGGAATTAGGGGGCCCCAAGCAAAATGAACATGGAGGCCCCCCCACAGAAACACCCCTCAATGACAACCCCCCCCTCCAGTGCAGAGACACACCTGCACCTCTGGACCCCTATACATTACACAGCACCCCGCACCTCTGGGCCTCTTTACATTACACAGCACCTTGCACCTCTGGGCCCCTTTACATTACACAGCACCCTGCACCCCTGGGCCCCTTTACATTACACAGCACCTTGCACCTCTGGACCCCTTTACATTACATAGCATGCACCTCTGGACCCCTTTACATTACACAGCACCCTGCACCTCTGGGCCCCTTTACATTACACAACACCTTGCACCTCTGGGCCCCTTTACATTACACAGCACCCTGCACCTCTGGGCCCCTTTACATTACACAGAACCCTGCACCGATAGGCCCCTTTACATTACACAGCACCTTGCACCTCTGGGCCCCTTTACATTACACAGCACTCTGCACCTCTGGGCCCCTTTACATTACACAGCACCCTGCACCTCTAGGCCCCTTTACATTACACAGCCCCCCCATAGCTCTGGACCCTCTGCATGTTACACAGACTCTTTTCAGTGCAGACCCCCCTTCAGTTCACATCCCCCCTCAGTGCAGAGACCCTCCTCAATGCAGAGACCCCCCACCCCGTGCAGAGACCCCCCAACCCCGTGCAGAGACCCCCCACCCCGTGCAGAGACCCCCCCCCCCCGTGCAGAGACCCCCCCACCCCGTGCAGAGACCCCCCCACCCCGTGCAGAGACCCCCCCACCCCGTGCAGAGACCTCCCCCCGTGCAGAGACCTCCCCCCGTGCAGAGACCTCCCCCCGTGCAGAGACCTCCCCCCGTGCAGAGACCTCCCCCCCGTGCAGAGACCTCCCACCCCGTGCAGAGACCTCCCCCCCGTGCAGAGACCTCCCCCCCCGTGCAGAGACCTCCCCCCCGTGCAGAGACCCCCCTCCCCAATTCAGCACCTCAGGCTGAGTCGCTCAGATGCTGCCTCGAGTCTCACTGCAGCTGCTTGTCACGGAGGGGGGGGGGGCGCCGACCTGACACCCCCAATGTGTGTGGTCCGCACCCCACCCTTAGTACGCACTGCCGGCCGGGGCCCGAGCGGGAAAAGGAGATTCAGTGTCCTGTTCCGGCCGGACTGACAGGAAGTAAGCACTTCCTGTCAGTCCGGCCGGGAACAGGACACTGAATCTCGTGTACCGCTCGGTACTCAGCCGGACTGCCAGAAGGAGCTCGGCCACGCTACAGGATGGGAAGGCGAAGTTGGGGGCCCCCGGCCAGCTTGGGGCCCCAAGCAATTGCTTGCCTTGCCTGCCCTGTAGCGACGGGCCTGATTCCAGAACATTGTACTTATTCCTCTGCATAAATGCAGAGTAGATTTTGAGCAGTATTTTGGGTCGTTGTCTTGTTGAAATATGTATCCCTGGCGTAACTTCAACTTTGTGACTGATTCCTCAACATTATTCTCAAGAATCTGCTGATATTGAGTGGAATCCATGCGACCCTCAACTTTAACCAGATTCCCAGTACTGACACTGGCCACACAGCATGATGAAACCTCCACCAAATTTTACTGTGGGTAGCAAGTGTTTTTCTTGGAATGCGGTGTTCTTTTGCTGCCATGCATAATGCCCCTTGTTTTGACCAAATAACTAAATCTTTTTTTCATCAGTCCACACCACCTTATTCCTTATTGTTTGCATAACTTAAGCGACTCCGTTTGTCGCGTGTTTGCAGAAAAGGCTTCTTTCGCATCACTTTCCCATACAGCTTCTCACTGTGCAAAGTGCATGGAATTGTTGAAGGATGCACAGTGACACCATCTGCAGAAAGTTGATGTTGTAGGTCTTTGGAGGCGGTCAGAGGCCGTTTTTGACCGTTCTCACCATCCTTTGCCTCTCCAATATTTTGTGTGGCCTGCCACTTCTGGCCTTAACAAGAACTGTGCCTGTGGTATTCCATTTCCTCACTATGTTCCTCACAGTGGACACCGACCCCTTATATCTCTGCCATAACTTTTTGTAGCCTTCCCCTAAACCATAATGTCGAACAATCTTTGTTTTCAGGTCATTTGCGAGTCGTTTTGATGCCCCCGTGTTGCCACTCTTCAGAGAGGAGAGTCAAAGAGAACAACTTGCAATTGGCCACCTTAAATACCTTTTCTCATGATTGGATGCACCTGTTTATGAAGTTCAAGGCTTCACGAGCTCACCAAACCAATTGTGTGTTCCAATTAATCAGTGCTAAGTAGTTACAGGTATTCAAATCAACAAAATTACAAGGGTGTCCAAATTTATGCACCCTTCTAATTTAGTTTTGATGCATATTGCGCATTTTCTGTTAATCCAATAAACCTTATTTAACTACTGAAATATCACTGCGTCCTTTAGTTATTTGATAGATCAAAATTAAATTGCTGATCCAAACACCCATATGAATTTATAAATGATAATCTTGGAGATTGTCAGGGGTTCCTAAAAACTTTTGCATACTGATCTTAGGATAATGCTCTAAAATGTACCCATAGACAAAAGATGATAGATGCTGCATTTAGCAGCATTGAGCAGGTCCTAAGCTTTCTGCTTGGCCACCATCACAATGAGAGTTGCACAGACAGGTTATAAAACATACCTCAACTGCTAATGTTACTCCTTGACAGGCCAATGTGAGCCTCTAATGATTTTAAAAGCTCACCCTGAGGGTGCACTTCCAAATCTATGCACAGCTAAATCATAGAGCTACAAAGTTAAGAATCACAAGATTGAAAATCCCAGAAGTGACCATAACATGTTTAGATCTGACCTGCTACTGCTAAGTCACAAAATATCCTGTACAGGTCTGCCCCTAAAGACACAAAGTTGCACTTTTTAGCTGCTGTAGCCAAGATCAGTTTATTTCAAGTAAGTCAGACCAGACCTGAGAAAATAAAAAAAATAAAAAGGGGAAAAAAAAAAGATAAGAGGGGAAAAGCAGCCGAAAAGGCAGTGGAATCTGTTCCAAATTAGCAAAGGTCTCCTTTCATTTTACTAGCAAGTAATTGGAAGCGGTAAAGAAAAGTGTAACTTATCGGATCTGGCGTGTTTATCTTTTCATGAGGACAGCCGGCCGCTGGCGGGTTCCCTCTGGAGCCCTGGGGGGGTAAATCACCTTCCCTTGATGTCCATTTGATCCAAAAAGAAAACAAAGGCGCCTGCAGAATGAGTGAGTGTAATTTGGGCGGCCCAGATGCTGTGTAATGCAAGGAAGGGCCTTGATTGGAAACGTACCTTTCTGTGGAGAGGACTTTGCTCTCTCGTTTCCATATGCCCTTGAAGTCGCTGCAGAATTCATACCACACCACGAAAAAGGAATTGGGGCCGATTTCCTTCTCGCCAGATTTTGGCTTAGCTCCAAAGTATCCTACTGTTTCTTCAAAGCTGTAAGTGGGAGGAGAAGTTGTCAGCAAACAAGATCCCCCGGGGTGAGGATATGTTCCCCTCCACCTCATCCTCTTATCAATCCCCCAAAAATATGAGTTATTAGTGACTCACTGTAGGACACATTCATGCAAAACCTCCACAACCTGACAGTCTCTGCATACTGGGGAACATGATCAGCATCGCAGAAAGTCATTTTTTTTTTTTTTAAATCACAACTGTTCATTAGGTAAATTATAAATATTTACATAACATTTTCACTCTCTGACTAATGCGAATTGAAACAATATGGCAAGTTTTTTCAACCAATATCTGAATGGTTGCCTAAAATGATTTCCATGTATAGGGCAAAATCCACTTAAAGGGGTTGTAAAGATAATTTTTTTCCCCTAAATAGCTTCCTTTACCTTATTGCAGTCCTCCATCACTTACCTCATCCTTCGATTTTGCGTTCAAATGTCCTTATTTCTTCTGAGAAATGCTCACTACCTGTTCTTCTGTCTGTAACTCCACACAGTAATGAGAGGCTTTCTCCCTGGTGTTGAGAAAGCCTCTTGAGGGGGGAGGGGGTGAGCAGGAGTGTCAGGATGCCCACTGACACACAGCTCCTTTCTCTTTCTCTGCCAAGTAGAGAGTGTTTTGACACTCCTGCTCACCCCCTCCCCCCTCAAGAGGCTTTCTCCACACCAGGAGAAAGCCTTGCATTACTGTGTGGAGTTACAGACAGAAGAACAGGAAGTGAGGATTTCTCAGAAGAAATAAGGACATTTAAAAGCAAAATCGAAGGATGAGGTAAGTGAAGGAGGACTGCACCAAGGTAAAGGAAGCTATTTGGGGATTTTTTTTTACCTTTAAAACCCCTTTAACTAAATTATGAATAGCCTGCAATAACTTCTATCACTAAACAATCCTTATATTCACACAGGTAACCAATAATAATATGCTTATACAAAAGAACAGAGAAAGTAGTACTTGGTGGATCTTGAGAAGCGATGTAAATAACTCTTAAAAGGCCTATCTGAGCACTAGCTCTTCATTGCATAGATTTAAGCAGCATGTGTGGATGCTATAGATACACCATCATTCTGTCAGCATAGATCTTTACCATTTTAGATTTTTTCTAAGTATATGAAGAAACTTATCAATGGAAGCTTTCTTAGTACAGGTGTGCAAACTTTTCCACTTATGAAAAATGTTTGAGAATAGACCTACACATGTATAAATTCTCATAGGATAACTTTTCGTTGGGTAATAAATTATAATATTCATACTAACATTATAAAAAAACATAGAACAGTTAATTATATGTATGTGATGCAATTTATCACAAACCAAAACATACTATTTTACCTACATATATAATTGTTATTGTTTAACAAAAAGCTTGTCTATATATCCTTTACATGTAAAAACTGTACTCTCATTCTATTGTGCAATCAAACCTATTTGACAAGGAAAAATGTTTGAGAAATTTACTCTGTACCTGTTTTTGGCTTTATTTAGATTACCATCTTCTATTTTATGTTCTTCTTTGGCTAAGAAAAAACAAACAAAAAATGTAATTAAATTTAAAGCCATGACATATCTAGAAAAATTTCACAAAAAAAATGGTAAACATTCTTGAAATCATCACTTGAACACACAAACTAGATGCAATCTTCTTCTCTATTTAAAACTAAAGGCAGATAATAGATTGGTTTGCAGTTTAGTAATATGGTAGAGTCTTTACCCATTGTCTGTTCTCGAAGACAGACAAAAGTAACCATCCACCCTTCTCTATGTATATAGAACATAGAAGGGTTCTTGGTCAAATTTTACTGGTATGTGTTTATTCTTTGTAATGTCATTAAAATATAGGCATTTTTGCCTCATAGGGAAACACACTTTAATAAAAATGATCCAAAGATTTTAAAATGATACAGAGCATAACCTCATACAGATATATAAGCAAGATCAATATATCAGCGAGTACCAAAACAGTACCCATCCAACATCACTTAAAAGAAGCGTAACTGAAGCACAAAACAATATGTTTACCGAAGTATATGGTAATAATACAGAAATGGTTTAGCCGGTTGCCAATAATGAAGTACAATACGTTCACAGGTTTATTTAGGGTTGTTGGGTTGGTCAACAGTAGAACAGGCAAGAGAAAAAAAAAAAAGGAGGGGGAAAAGACATCAGGGACACCCCAGCCAGTCTTAGGACCCCAGTGTCTAGCAGAATACCGGTGAGCTTTTCAGTGATGAAATTAAAATCTATGTAGCAGTTGTGATTGAGACCTCATGAGGTTTCAAGTGTATCAGGACATACCATGGGTCTCTAGGACAGGGACAAAGCAGCAATGATTGTAAGCGTTTAGGAACTTGTTTCAAAACCTAGAGCACAGGGCATGTGGAGAATTTCCCCTGGAACTGGGCAGCCTCGAAAGCAGGTGCTGGAGGAGAACAGGTAGGTGTGTGCCAAAGAAGCAGGGACCACATATTACGTCAAGATGGTTTTAAAGGCCGATACCACTGTGAATATACTGATGGAGTGGAAAGCCATCGTGGACCAGATTTGTGACCAGTCTTCCTTGTATTTAGTACTTTTGAGGTCTTGTTCCCACTAAGGCCCCTTTCACATGAGCGGACGAACGGTCCGCTAATTACAAGTCCGTTTACGGACTTGTAATGTGTCCCTATGGGAGCGGATCCGTTAGCGGATGATCCATCCGCTAACGTCCGCCTACGATCCGCGTCCGTCTGGATCCGTTTTGCGGACGGAAGAAAACCCTATTTTTCTTCCGTCCGGTGGATCGGATCGGATGCAAACGGACAGACGGTCCGTTTCCATCCGACTCCCCATAGGGGAGAGCGGAGGAGAGACGGGGCGGTCCCTGCACAGTGTGCGGGGACCGCCCTGTCCGCCGACAGCTGAGCGGAGACCCCCCCGCTGAGCTGACGGACACACGGAGCGGACCCAAAAACGGACCGCTCCGTGTGTAAGGAGCCTTAGGAAATTAAGTGTGGCTATGTGGGCTTTTGGGATTGTTTAACTGCAAGAAAAAAGTCTGGGGGCAAGAGGTGTAGAGTGGCAAATGTGCTTAAACAACAATAATTGGCAAGTACCTTTGTTGGCCAATGTTTGTAAAAAGTACAGTGGTAGCTGGTGCTCCGTTTATTGGATGGGCTTGGAAAAAACGCCATCCGTCATGTCCCCACCTTGGTCGGTCAGAACCCCCCAGTCGCTTACTTGTCTGCCCTGCATTTACTCTATTCTAGGTCACTGCAGCTTTGGCTTCTTCCTGCGTGGCAGCTTTGGCTTCTTCCTGCGTGGCAGCTTTGGCTTCTTCCTGCGTGGCAGCTTTGGCTTCTTCCTGCGTCTCCGCCTCGGCTTCACCCCGCGTCTACTCCTCATTGGCGGCTTCACCCCGCGTCTACTCCTCATTGGCGGCTTCACCCCGCGTCTACTCCTCATTGGCGGCTTCACCCCGCGTCTACTCCTCATTGGCGGCTTCACCCCGCGTCTACTCCTCATTGGCGGCTTCACCCCGCGTCTACTCCTCATTGGCGGCTTCACCCCGCGTCTCCTTCACCTCGGCGACCAATACGGTCGCTTCCCTTCTTGGATAATTGGCTGGGAGAGAATCAAGAAGACAATAGTGAATATTAATTCACTATTGTCACACAACTGGTGGGTTTAGGATGCAGTGCTTTGCACTTTTTTTGAAGCCAAGCATAAAAGTTCAGTGGATGGAGGCTGGAGCTGTCTGAAAGAGGAAGAGGGGGCAGGTGTGGTGAAATTATTTTACTACAGTACCTGGTGGAATCCCAAACTCTGAGCTACTGGGTCATTAAAAGGCTTAAAAGATTTTGATTTTGAGGGAAGACATGGGAGTTAGTGGAGGGAGACCAGAAAGGTTTCCGAATGGACCCATAGGGGGACGTGTTGTACAGTATAAAAGGAAGGTCAGAGAAGCAATATGAGCAGTCAAGAGGTATTTGATTTAGTTCAGGACGCCCAAACCTCCCTGATTCCTGTGAATGAACATGGTATGTTAGGGAACCAAGATTTTTTTTGTCAGCAAAGACAAATCTTAAGCCCCTTTCACATGGATACTTTTTCATGCGTTTTTACGCTGCAAGAAAAAGGTCTCCCTTTAAATCCTATGTGTGAAACCGTTTTAAAAAGTCCTGCATGTTGCATCTTTGGTGCGGTGTTGAAAACCACACCAAAAACGCAGTTTCCCATTGAAATTAATGGAAATTAAGGCAAAATTGCAGCAAGTAAAAATGCACGGCGACTTGCGTTTTTTAGTCACATGTCCATTTGAGCATAAGAGTGAATGGGGACTGGGAGAGCATAGAATAGACAAGCTTTGGTAAAAAAAAACAATTACGCCGTTCTCCCCAGATACCAAAGGTGGAGGTGAGGCCAGGATAAAAGTAAAAGTTTTAAAAACTGGAATATAGTTGACTTCATAGGAGTATGTGATATGACCTGGTAAGGCGAATTCCTTAAAAACTGAGAAAGAAGGTGGGCCAAGCAAAATTATAGTTTTGTTTTAATGGGGTGACCATGGCATGGAGAGATGATGTAATTCGATGTGATGTGAGGCTGGGTCAAAGTTAAAAGTAGGCAAAATCAGCAAACCAGACTGACCTTAAAAATTTGGAGCTGGCTGCAATTCCCTTGTTGTCTGGGCTGAATCAAAAAGGATTGGGCCAGGGGCTCCAGAGCCCAAAATAAGAGTATGGTAGATGGACGGCACCCATGGTATCAACTCCTATAAACTGGGAAAGAAGTAGGTTGGCAGGAAAAATAGTGGAGTGTAGGTGAGGGTTTGTAATACAGTGCTCTCAGCCAAGATACAAAGTAGGCTGGAAAGTCTAAATTGTCTAAGACATATCACATGTACTCCCAGAAGAGAGAAACAAACACCCAATGTAAATCCAACCCAAGGACCATATCAGGAATCAGATTCTGATGCATTAAGTGTATCAAATGTATGAGTTTATTGCTGTTATCAGATAACTGCCTATTTGGGACAAAGCCCACTTGGTCCTTATGGATCAAGTCATGTAGGAATGTATTGATTCTAATGCCGAGGATTTTAAAACCGACGCAACAAAGTGATGGGAACATGTGGGGGGTCCAGAGGGTCTTTACCAGGTTTTTGATGCATAACTATTTAAGCTGTTGATGGGTGTAAAATCAGGGCAAGGTTGTAAGTGGTTAAATTAGTCTGCTGGTGTGCCAGAGAATTGAAAAAAATCTTATAAAGCCAAGAAATAAGGGCCAGCAGTTTTTTGCATTTTCAAGGATTTGATTGTCTTGGTGACTTCAAGGCTGTTTATATCTACTTGCATCTTATCTGGCATAATGGGGGGGGGGGGGGGGGGGGCTAATGTTTTGGGAATAGTGTCTACCAGTTTCTTACAAAAGGGTTCTCAGAGCTTGTATAGAGTGGACACACAGAAGTGTATTTGTCCACAATGGTGGAGGGGTTGGCTATGATGATATTGTCTTATAGGGAAACTTATTTTAAATTGTTGTTTGTTTTTATTTTTGCACAAGCCTGTAGAGATATGTTTTGTATTTCTTTTCTACTATGAATATCAGGCGTGCATGCCATAACTAATCTCCACATTTGCAATCCCAAAAGCAATGGTTCAAGTATGCATCTGTATTAAGGTTACCAAATTTTCCAAAGTTAAATCTGAAGACAACTTATTGACAATGCCTACTTTACCTACACTCACAAAAATATCACATCTCTAATTGTAGCTACAACATCATAACCCAAAGTGTAACATGCCTTTAAACATGTGGCCACAGATTTTTTGAACAAGATGCAGACTTAAAATTAGGTATAAAGACAAACTAAACAGGTTTCACATAAGTCGAAAAAATGCACTTATGAAGGGGTGCCTTTAAGGCATCAAGGAAACAATGCAGCATGCCACACACTGCCCACCAAACACCTGCCCTTCACAATGTATGGCTTGTAGAATAGGAGTAAAATAACAGCATTGGTAGCAATGACCACCTGCAACACTAGTGTAAGTGTGTCTCCATGTTGTTTTCCCAGGAAACATTTACTTTAATCAGCTGACAATTGCAGATTGGATTTGTGTGTCAGTTCACCGGTGTCACTTATGAGCAGCAGTGCAGCACTGACATTGCAGGAGAGGTCTGTACAGGCCTGCCTTGTCTACCAGTACTTCCCTAATTTTGCCCTATGTAGTGAAATGTAACTTAACCTACCCTGCTGTTAAACTAGTTTATATAATAAAATAGAGTGTTAAAAAAGTGCGGAATTACAAAAAAAAATAAAAAATACATACTCACCTTTGTGGCTGCAAAGGTGAGTAACTTCATAGCCTTATGAAGTTATGTGACTAACGAACACGTGTGGGAACGCAGGGCACCCAAAGTGACATTGGACAAGTTTGCGACTCATTTTTGATATGCCTGTCTGATACTTCACATTGTGAGTACCTGTTTTTATTATTGCCTGCTGACTCCAATAAATGTTTTAAATACTACACTATCGAGCATCCCTCTTTACATCCCCCCCATGCCCCAATGTGAGGCTATCTGATACAGATACACCAGGGACACCTAAAGGAGACTTTGATGCTAAAGCAAAGATACATATCAGCAGAGACTGAGATGTCAGGAGCCACCAGGCACACTTATACGCTGTTACCTTACAGCGTTAAGGTAAGGGGACATCTATACTTTAAGTTGCACGGAGAATCAGCAACCACCTATCGGTAACACTCCATACCAGAGATTGACTACTAGCACCAGCACCTTCACCCTGATCACTGTGCACACACAGCTATCCATCCAGCTTGCACCTTATGGACATCTGCACTGCGTTTTTTTTTTTACTATATTTTTTTTCCCCCATTTTATGGAATTTTAGTGTGAATATATTTATTTATGGTTGCACTTGTCACATGATGATGATGCCATTTTAAATATTTTATGAGTTTTATGGTACACTTTTCACAGTATTTGGACACTTTATCAGTCCATTGTTTATATTGTCGCAGCTGATTATTTATAGTTTGTTACTATTTTGACCATTCATTTATTGCCTTTCAAGTGTACCTGTCACGTGAGCACATTTGCACTTTATCACCTATTTATGCACAGTGCAGCACTACTTCTACATTTATACTTACCTGGGTCTTGATACTACCTTAAGTGCTTGCTGCAGTACCCCATCTTTTAGACTTGGCCAGCGCAGGAATATCTTTTCATTACTTTGTTCCAACACCAGCTTTAAGACCTAGAACCAAGCAATCACATAATCGCAGATTGCCAAGTTTTCAGTCTTCAATGAGGAGAGAGTGGTAATCGTCAGTCACCAGCATTTTGCTCTGCCCCTCCAGCACTCATCAGAGCACTGGAATGGAGAGGGTATGGGAATGTCTGGCTCAGGCCCTCAGCAGCACACTGATAGGCCAAGCCATATGCCAGTCAATCATCTGGGTGGATACGGACATAATCAGGAACCCTGCATAGCCAGAATGTCTTTACTCCTGTGACCCAGATTCAGCTCACAGTGGGTAAAATAATTATGTTCCGATAATGTATAGATCACAATCCAAAAAACACTAGGGTTTTCAGTTTGAATCCCAACCATGGCACTACCTGCCTGGATTTTACATGTTCTCCCTGTGCCTGCATGGGTTTCCTCTGGGTACTACAGTTTCCTCTCACACGCAAAGGACATGTGGGTAGGATAATTGGCTTCTGTCTAAATTTGTCCCAGTATGTGCATGTATGAATGCGAATTAGGTACCTTGCTGTCTTGCGTGACAGTAAGACTAAACTTCGTGGCATGTTCACCAATGCCAGGAGCCTGGCAGACAAGAGATACTGTTGGATTTTGTGGGAATTTCAGAGACCTGGTTCAACAGCTCTCACGATTGGCTTGCAACCATTTAAGGGTATACCCTTTATAGCAGGAATAGAGGGTAAAAAAAGGGGGAGGGGTATGCCTATATATCAAGAATAATGTACAAGTGAATGTGAGAAATGACATCACTAAGGGAGCTAGGGAGGAGGTGGGTAACGGATCTCCCATCACAAGTTGGATTAGCAGCAAGGATGGTAAGTGTTATCATAATGGGGGATTTTAATTATCCAGACAGACTGGGCGGAGAGAACCACACATCTGTTTAAGGCTTGCCAGTTCCTCAATGTCTTGCAGGACAATTTCATGGTTCAGATGGTAGACGCACAAACTAGAAATGAAGCGTTTGTGGATCTACTGATTACCAACAATACAGACCTGACCACGGATATAAAAATACGGGGCAATTTAGTAAACGACAATCACAGGTCAATTGGCTTCAGTATAACAACTCACGCAAATAGGAAACATAAGGGGAATACGAAATACTGAGTTTCAAAAAAGCCAACTTCCCTAAACTATGAACCTTGCTAGAAGGCATGAATTGGGATAAAATCTTAGGAACCAAGAACACAGAGGAGAGATGGGCTTGCTTTAAGGAGTATATTAAGTAAGGGCATTAGCCAATGCATTCCTTTGGGTAATAAATTTTAAAAAGAGTGAACAAAAGTCCTGGATGGCTTAAATACAAGGTTGAGGGATTATTATCAGCATTCAGACTTTATAAAAAATAATGCAACAAGAAATGTAAGGGTGCAATAAGGGTGGCTAAGCTAGAACACGAAAGACACATAGCGGAGGAGAGAAAAAAAATCCCAAGAAATTCTTTAAGTATGTAAACAGTAAAAAAGGGAGGACAGACCACATTGGCACCATAAAGAATGAGGAAGGACATCTGGGTACAAAGGATGTGGAGATAGGTATTGAATTTATTCTTCTCAGTCTTCACAAGGGAATCAGGGAGCTTTAGTAACCAAAACTGAAGTGTTTATCCTCATGACAAGTCATAGGAACCACCTCATTAACGGAGGACAGAATTAAAATTAGACCTGGGAAAGCAACATTAAGGCCGCGTACACACCACCAAATACATCTGTTCAAATCGGTCTGACAGACCGATTTGATCAGATTTGTCTGCTGGGCTGTTTTGGTTTGATCGCTGTACACACGATCAGACCAAAATCCCCGCCGGCAGACAGCGCGGTAACTTGGCGATGACGTTGACGCCGCCACGTCACCGCACCAGGAAGTAAAACACTTCCGCACATGCGTCTAATAGATTCAACGCATGTGCGGGCAGATATGTCTGCTGGTTAGCCTACTAACCAGCAGACATGTCGGACGGATGGATTCCCAGCAGACAGATTTTAAAGCATGCTTTAAAATCTATAAAATAAAGATCATAAAAAGAACAAAAAATGTCCAAAATGATAAACCGCGCTGAGATGTTGGTTTAAATGTCCAACTTCATGAATGGCAATTGTATGATGGCAGAAGATCTCATCAATAAGTGAAAGTAGGAGGATCCTACACCTCTTCCCAGAGAAAAGACACCACAAGTGGGACACACTCCCCTTCGGGGTACTCACTCACTAGAGGATCTAATACTCAAGGCAATAATGGGTATCTTTCACTCGATCTCCCGTCTCTATAGCTGGGCTCAATAGGTTTGGTGTTCCACATATATTGGATAAAGCACAGAGAATGCTCCTAATAGTGCAATATTGTTTATTAATGTAACATAAAAACCCACATGTAGTAATACTGCCCCTGCTCCAAATGCACGTACCAAATAGTTAATAAACACAGGCACTTAATAGTATAGCGTTGCCTTCCTACCGGTTCCGATTCCCCAGGAGATAGCGTTTACAGCACGATGTGCAGATCTCCTTCCTCCTTCCTGGATGAACCACCCGTGGAACGCACGCGTCACTTCCGGATCGTCGTATAGATCCGCCCTGACCGGTTTCGTCCAATGACTTCAACTGAGGGCGTGAGCTGATGGCGTGATTATCCCCTTTACATATTACTTCCTAATTGCTTATTGGACAGAGAAGGCGCTGTGAATCCGCATCATTTGTAAATGTCCACAGCACATAGTGCGAATAAAGCTAGATCGGGAATTTAATTGTATGGGCATACACTGTTGTTAGATAAATGTCTTTTGTAAACATTCAATATTAATATGTGTATTAAGATCCCGGACTTAAGGTTAATTGATATGGATGTCAAATATAAATTTGAAGTTTTTAAAACCGCGCTATATGGTACTACTGGGGTCATAGGATACCGGTTGGAGACACTCCATATATAGTTAATACATATCAAGGTAAAACAAAAGATTGTGATATACAATAAATAGATTGTGATAAAAAGAAATCTAATAGAGTAAAGAAATATAATTTTTCTTTTCTATAGTAAAATAGTTAGATAATAGCTTGATATTATACAGACATAGCATTAATGTATGTTCCATTATTCATATAGAGGGTCATGCAGTGAGAGTGGATTACAGTACTCATCATAGGGACCATATATTAAGTGTAAATGAACATATTAATCTGGTAATCATTCCAAAAAATAATAATAATAATAATAACAATAACAGATATTATCATTATTCCAAAATATTTCTGAAATGTTCCAAAATATTTAATATTTGATAATTAAAACTCTATAATTAGACGGTCAGTGTATATCACTATTTAATGTAACTAGAGGATCATATTCATATTTTGACAAATCCTGGACCAGTGACTCAATTAACACCAGTACCAGTTAATTCTGGACTTCGCAATAAGTCACTATTTAATCCAGTAATGGGGTCCAATCAAGCCCTAGATGTTTTTAAAGGTCTTGTATTACGAGATTTAGATCTCATTACCCCCCCAAAAAAATGTTAATCCTCGATATATCAAAGAAGGGATCCAACTACTTGAAAAAAGAAAAGATATAGTAGTGCGGCCTGCCGATAAGGGAGGAGGGGTAGTGATCTTGTCTAAAACATTCTATCATGACCAATTATTAAATATGTTGACAGAAGATGCCACTTACCAAAGATTGAATAAAGACCCCACTCCACAGTATGAGGCTGACTTGAAAACTTTAGTAATGAAAGGATTCCGAACAGGCGTACTTTCCACTAAAGAAAAAAATTATCTGATACCTAGCAATGGAAGAATTCCTACGATCTACACCTTGCCGAAAATTCACAAGGATCAAACCAATCCACCGGCAAGACCAATAGTGAATGGCATAGGATCTCTTACATCACGGATGGGACAATACCTAGACCACTTTTTGCAAGATAGTGTTAAAAGCACAAGAGCGTATCTAAAGGATACTAAGGACCTACTAACACTGTTGAATGAGATCAACCTCACAGGAAAAGAGGAAGTATATTTAGTTACAGCAGATGTAGCCTCACTGTACACGATTATACAGCATGACGACGCCCTTTTATCCCTGAATTGGGCATTAAGCCAGAGGGATGATTTATGTCACTCCCAAAAAGTGTTCCTACACAATTCTTTGGATTTTTGTTTGAGCCACAACTACTTTTGGTTTGATAATACATTCTATTCCCAAAGACGAGGCATTGCCATGGGGGCTAAATTTGCCCCTGAGCATAGCCAACCTATTCATGGCAGAATGGGAAGATAAAACCATTTTTAATACCAAGAGAAACAAACTATTACTGTATCGTAGATATATCGATGATCTTTTTTTCATTTGGACCGGAACACTTGCATCGCTAGAGACCTTTTTAAGGATACTTAATAATAATAAACAGAATATTAACCTAACATGCGAGTATAACCAAGAAAATGTCCATTTCCTCGACCTACAGATATATATATAGATGGTGATAAATTGGGTACAAAGGTTTATTTTAAACCCACAGATGCTAACAGCTTTTTACCGACACAGAGCGGACATCATCCTACATGGTTGAGGAATATACCAAAGGGCCAGTTCATGAGAGTACGTCGGAATTGTTCAAAAGATAACGATTATATCTCACAATCTCTAATCCTAAAGAAGAAGTTTATGGAAAAGGGTTACACTGAAAGTAAACTAGATGTGATTATAGAGGAACTCTTGGTTACCTCACTTCCCTCTGATGCTCCCAATAATCAGCCAGTCAAAACACGGTCTAATCATGAATGGAGTTTCATTTCGGGCTATCATTCGCAATATAAGGAGGTAGAAAAAATCTTCTCCTCTCATTGGCACATTCTGTTTTTAGACAAAGTTCTCAGAAATGTAATTCCAACGAAGCCCAACTTCCTATATAGAAAAGCTCCAAATTATGGGGATAAAATTGTTAAAAAAATTCTTAACCCACCAAGCAAACCTGCTACCTTTTGGCAGAAAGATGTTTTTTTCTCATGCAGAAAATGTGGTCCGTGTAACGATGTGACTAATTTAGTTAGAGGTTTAGATAACTTCACATCTCGGAATAACACCATATTTCCAATCAAAGATTTCATCACATGTAATACCACATATGTAGTATATGTACTCGAATGTCCATGCAAACTGCTCTATGTGGGCCGAACAAAAAGGAAATTGAGAAAAAGAATCGCAGAACATATAGCCAACATAAAAATCGGTTACAAGGACCATAATGTATCCCTGCATTTCAAATTGCACCACGATGAAAATCCAGCTGGTTTGAGATTTTGGGGAGTTGAACATTTGAACCCCAACTGGAGGGGATGTAACCGAGTAAGAGAGCTTTCCAAACTTGAAACAAAATGGATCCATTCTGTAGATACTCTTGCCCCGAGAGGGTTAAATGTTGAGCTGGATATCAATTGTTTCATAAGTGATTACTGATTGAGCTTTATAAGTATATGACAATAACCTCCTAATATGTTAATATTAGAGGTGTATTTTCCATTCCATCCATATACGTCCTATATGGTTTTATTCTTACATATGGTTTGCACCCCCCTTTGTTTCTATCTGCGGTACCCTGTCTACCTTGTATTTATACGTATTTTATAAATTATATTTTATCATTATTTTATATCTTAATTTTATGGTATATTTTATATGTTATATTGCATAATATATTATATTTATATATATATATATATTAGTGCTTGATTAACTTTATATCTTGATGATCATTAATAATTTGATGATCCTCTAGTTACATTAAATAGTGATATACACTGACCGTCTAATTATAGAGTTTTAATTATCAAATATTAAATATTTTGGAACATTTCAGAAATATTTTGGAATAATGATAATATCTGTTATTGTTATTATTATTATTATTTTTTGGAATGATTACCAGATTAATATGTTCATTTACACTTAATATATGGTCCCTATGATGAGTACTGTAATCCACTCTCACTGCATGATCCTCTGTATGAATAATGGAACATACATTAATGCTATGTCTGTATAATATCAAGCTATTATCTAACTATTTTACTATAGAAAAGAAAAATTATATTTCTTTACTCTATTAGATTTCTTTTTATCACAATCTATTTATTGTATATCACAATCTTTTGTTTTACCTTGATATGTATTTACTATATATGGAGTGTCTCCAACCGGTATCCTATGACCCCAGTAGTACCATATAGCGCGGTTTTAAAAACTTCAAATTTATATTTGTGACATCCATATCAATTAACCTTAAGTCCGGGATCTTAATACACATATTAATATTGAATGTTTACAAAAGACATTTATCTAACAACAGTGTATGCCCATACAATTAAATTCCCGATCTAGCTTTATTCGCACTATGTGCTGTGGACATTTACAAATGACGCGGATTCACAGCGCCTTCTCTGTCCAATAAGCAATGAGGAAGTAATATGTAAAGGGGATAATCACGCCATCAGCTCACGCCCTCAGTTGAAGTCATTGGACGAAACCGGTCAGGGCGGATCTATACGACGATCCAGAAGTGACGCGTGCGTTCCACGGGTGGTTCATCCAGGAAGGAGGAAGGAGATCTGCACATCGTGCTGTAAACGCTATCTCCTGGGGAATCGGAACCGGTAGGAAGGCAACGCTATACTATTAAGTGCCTGTGTTTATTAACTATTTGGTACGTGCATTTGGAGCGGGGGCAGTATTACTACATGTGGGTTTTTATGTTACATTAATAAACAATATTGCACTATTTGGAGCATTCTCTGTGCTTTATCCAATATATGTGGAACACCAAACCTATTGAGCCCAGCTATAGAGACGGGAGATCGAGTGAAAGATACCCATTATTGCCTTGAGTATTAGATCCTCTAGTGAGTGAGTACCCCGAAGGGGAGTGTGTCCCACTTGTGGTGTCTTTTCTCTGGGAAGAGGTGTAGGATCCTCCTACTTTCACTTATTGATGAGATCTTCTGCCATCATACAATTGCCATTCATGAAGTTGGACATTTAAACCAACATCTCAGCGCTGTTTATCATTTTGGACATTTTTTGTTCTTTTTATGATCTTTATTTTATATATCGATCTAACTGGCTTTGACTGGTTAGATTTTAAATAGCTGCTTATCTGTTTCCTTTTAATATAAATTGGATTCTAGAAATATAATTTTGCAATTTTCTGCTATCTAATTTTGCTGCATAATTAACAGGTTCTTTTGTGACCAGTTTTTTCTATATTCAGAAGCTAATACGCACTGAGGCGCTGAGCGGTGACACTAGGCCTGGTGTTACTCTTCCTTTTTTAATGCTTTAAAATCTGTCTGCTGGCAAAATTAAGGCCCTTTACAAAATAATCTAGAGTGGGTGACTGAGGACATAGAGAAGGCAAATTTATTAAATGCTTTCTTCAGCTATGTGTATACAATGGAGTATGGGGGAGCTCATGGCCATAATGGGGGTGGGAGTGACACAGCCCCAAATCCACAATGGCTCAAAAGTGATATGGTCCAGAAATATTTAGACAGAATAAAGGTGGATAAAGCACCTGGACCAGATGGCATCCACCCACGGATCCTAAAAGAATTGAGCTCTGAAATTTCAAAGCCACTGTATCTAATATTTAGGGACTCATTAATGACAGGAATAGTACCACTGGATTGGCGTAGAGCCAATGTGGTGCCTATATTCAAAAAGGGAACAAAGTCTTTACCAAGTAACTATAGACCTGTTAATTTAACTTCTATAGTTGGGAAGCTACTGGAACGTTTAATAAACGATCACATGGATGAGTTCTTGCTGGAAACAAACTATTTAAGCAGCAGACAGCATGGATTCATGAAAGACAGAAGTTGTCAGACAAACCTGATTTCCTTTTATGAAGAGGTAAGTAAAACCCTGGACAGAGGCGTGGCAGTGGACGTGGTATACTTGGATTTTGCAAAAGCGTTCGATACAGTTCCCCACACACGGCTCATGTGTAAGGTAAGGTCTACATGATTAGATATATCAGTTTGTAAATGGATAGAAAACTGTCTGAAAGACTGGATTCAGAAAGTTGTGGTTAATGATTCTTACTCTGAATGGTCCAAGGTTATCAGCGGTGTACCCCAAGGTTCAGTGTTGGGTCCCTTACTTTTCAATATATTTATAAATGATATTGGGTCTGAGATCAAAAGTAACATTTCTGTTTTTGCAGATGACACCAAGCTATGCAGTGGAATAACGTCCTTGCAGGATGTCTCCAATTTACAAGCCGACCTCAATGCTCTGTCTAATTGGGCGACTATGTGGCAGATGAGGTTTAATGTTGATAAATGTAAAGTTATGCACTTGGGGGCTAAGAATATGCATGCATCATACATGCTAGGGGGAGTACAACTGGGGGATCCGTAGTGGAGAAGGATCTGGGGGTTTTAGTTGATCATAAGCTTAATAATGGCATGCAATGCCAAGCTGCGGTTTCCAAAGCGAGCAAAGTCCTTTCTTGTATTAGGAGAGGTATGGACTCCAGAGATAGAGATATAATTTTGCCCCTGTACAAATCATTAGTAAGACCTCATCTGGAATATGCAGTCCAGTTTTGGGCACCAGTTCTCAAAAAGGATATCGGAGAACTGGAGAAAGTGCAGAGAAGGGCAACTAAACTGATAAGAGGCATGGAGGAGCTCAGCTATGAGGAAAGATTAGAAAAACTGAATGTATTCACTCTTGAGAAGAGGAGAATAAGGGGGGATATGACCAACATGTACAAATATATAAGAGGTCCATATAGTGAACTTGGTGTTGAGTTATTCACTTTAAGGTCAACACTGAGGACAAGGGGGCACTCTTTTCGTCTGGAGAAAAAGAGATTTCACCTCCAAATACGGAAAGGTTTCTTCACAGTAAGAGCTGTGAAAATGTGGAACAGACTCCCTCCAGAGGTGGTTCTGGTCAGCTCAGTAGATTGCTTTAAGAAGGGCCTGGATTCTTTCCTAAATACACATAACATAACTAAGTACTAAGTTCTGTAGGTAAAGTTGATTCGGGGTAAATCCGATTGCCTCTCGGGGGATCAGAAAGGAATTTTTTCCCCTCCGGTAGCAAATTGGATCATGCTCTGCTGGGGTTTTTTGCCTTCCTCTGGATCAACTGTGGGTATGGAGTTGGGTGTATGGGATGTACAGTGTTTTATTTTGTTTGTTTATTTTATTTTTTTATGGTTGAACTGGATGGACTTGTGTCTTTTTTCAACCTGACTAACTATGTAACTAACTATGGATGAACAATGTAAAAATCTGTCTGTCGGCCCGTACACACGATCGAATCTGTCTGCTGAAACGGTCTGTCAGACCGTTTCCAGCAGATAGATTTGATCGTGTGTACGCGGCCTAATAAATCACCTTACCTTTGTCACTGCATCAGGACTGATCAATTTTCACACACCACACCCACACCATAATTTGTGGACTCAAATTTTCATGCAGACTATATACTATACACCAATTTGGGTTATTTTCAACAAAGAAATGCAGCAGAATACATAGCAGCCTAAAATTATAAAGATTTATTATATTTTACATTTAAAAATGTTTTCGGTCTTTTTTTGTTTATTTTGCAAAAACATTAAAAAAACACTGTGTGTGAAAAAAAAAGTGATACAAATTTCATATGGGTACAGTGTTGCATGACCGCACAATTGTCAAAGTGTGACAGCACAAAAAGCCTGGACGGGAAGGGGGTAAAAGTGGTGCACCGAATAGAAATTTTGGTGCCAAAAACGAAAATGCACAATTGTATTATATTCCACATTTTAATTAATATGATCAATTTAAATTAATATGAATTTATTGTTGGCACCTTTAGTGCAAAAAAAGTTCAAGAAAATTGCAGTCTGCAGTCTCTGATCATCTCTTGTATTATTGATCATTTTCGTCAGCCGAAATTTCGGTGCACCTCTAGGTAAAAGTGTCCGGTATTGAACCGGTTAATAAATAAAAATGTTAAGAACAGCCCTTTATTAACAACATATGAAAACTTAATGTTTTGTATCACTGAGTTCAACTGCTTTATTATCATATTAGAATTGACACTCAACTCATCAGTTCATTGGCCTTTACCCACCAATATCAGCTAATAAATTTCTGATCCGACCCAACAAAGCTGAAATGATAGTACAACAGTTTTGTGTAATAAATTGTTTGCCATCTCCATTGCCTGCAAAGCCAACCATCATGTGATTTCCAGAATAAGAAGTATCGGGGGTAGAGTTATTCAGAGTAATTATAGGATCCATTTAGTAGTGTCCACTTTTACAGATTAAGATTTCATTTGATATCAAAACGAATATTCCTATTCAATGATTGCATCAAAAAAGTTTATTGTAAACAGTATTGCACAGCATTATATATCAAATAAAAATATAAATATCAGCTTGGGCATAATAGAGCTACTATACATGTACATTTAGGGAAAATACAGACTAGCTATTTAAAGTGGAACTTTAGTCAGAAAATTAAGTCCTGCTAGATCACCTCAGGCTGGCACCTTTTTGCAGGTATAGCCATGTAAAACATTAAAAATAAGTGTCTATATTGTTTAAAATCCAGTAATACACCTTTTCACCCTCTCCTGCACATGCTCAGTTGCTCTCCCATTTTTTAAATGTTTAGGCACTGCTGAGTTTGTAGAGGCCAATCTGCTGACAGCCTTAAAGCAGAATTAAACCCCCCTACCCTTTACAGCCAAGTACACTGTTTCCGTTTGATCTGCAACTGCCATGGTGCTGCACGTGATCAGTTATGACTTTAACCATTTAATGGTTTGACAGTTTGGTTAAGGAAAAAAGGCAAATGTGACAGTTCACAATTTTTAAACAATAGTTGCACACTGGATGTTTTTACAGCTGCTGTTTTTGGCTTCAGAAGTTTTTTTCTGCAGTTAAAAAACTCCCCAGCATTTTAACTTATGTGTCCATGCACACAGACTGTTATGAGCATTTTTTTTGGCAGGGGCATTATCAGCTGTAGAAACAGCAACTTAAAAACGCAGAAAAATGTGGCTATTCTTAACTTTTTTTTAGTCATAAGCTTTTGTGGGAGTATAATTCTGTTAAAAAAAAAAAGCTAAAAATTGCTACAGCTAAACAAAGCTGAAAAACGCTACTGCAAAAATGCTGAAAAACGCTCTATAGCTAAAAGCAAAAACTTTTTTATAATGTCCAGTGTGCTCATATGAGGCCTTAATTTGAATGATACTGGGGTTTAAAAACACACATTTACTTTACTATGGCACATATTCACTATTCCCTGTGAAAACGCATTGCTGAGTTACACATTTAACAAAGCCTGCTATCTGAACTGAGGAAAGAAGCTTATTGGCAGAGTCAATGATTGGAGGCAGTGATGTGTCAAAAGGACAAGTAATCCCTATAGACCAGGGATCTCCAAACTACGGCCCTCCAGCTGCTGTGGAACTACACTTCCCATGAGGCATTGTAAAACTCTGACATTCGTAGACACGACTAGACATGATGGGAATTGTAGTTCCTGAACACCTGGAGGGCCATAGTTTGGAGACTCCTGCTATAGACCGAAAATAAAACCAAAGCAGTGAGCAGAGAAGGTGCTGCAAATAATGCTGGGAATCCAGAAGGTTTGTATCCCTATTACAACTCTGATGGTATAAAATGAAAGTGTATGCTTTGACTATAGATCTTCTTTAAAATTATGGCAGAGTCCTTCTTACTTTTTTCAGATGTCAACAGTAGGACATAATTAGATCAGTTTCTGTTCCAAAACAATAATACAAGGTGTCTGAGGATGATCTGCATGTTTCACAACTGTACAGATAATGGTCTTCTCCAGCTGTATGCAATATACCCAGGGAAATCATTTTCACAGAACCCGTTTCAAATGCTATTTATATATAAGTTGCAATGCCGCCAGAACATGTTGTAACAATATGATTCTAATAAAACTGTCGAAGAGCAGAAACAAGATGACTTATGAGGCTGCAGTGTCCTGGACACAGAATGGCATTCACTAATGTAAGTGGAGCCTATCAGGAATAACGGGGCCGAGAACCTCAGTGTGGGAGTAACTTAAAAAGGTTGGAGTGAAACTCCTGATATGCTAGAACAGAGCAAGAAGAGTTTAGAGCATTGACAGGTTTTGTTTCTGCCTGTGTTCTCCTATATGAAAATGCTCTGCCTATTGCCAATTAACATGAACAGCATTTCTATTCTTTCTCTGCAATGTGGTTTACAAATATGTTTTGTTAAGAGCCTTCTGAAATCACAATTACCTCCAGACAGAAACGTGTATTCTGAAACGTGGGCTGAGTGGAACGATATCAGAAAAGGGCTCTGCTGGATCATAATAAGGAGGGACCGGACTCAGGGATGGGACGGGGAGGGGGGGATGAGTGAGAGAGACGGGTAGTGTGTTTTTCTTTTCCTTTTTTTTTTTTTGGTGTTTTTTGTTTTCTTTCTTTCCTTTTTTCTTTTTTGCTTGCAAGTTGGCGTAGCAAGTTACATAGAGGATTTGAGGGCCGGTTTCCCCCCCCCCTCCCAGGGGCATGACCCCCCGGGGGAGGAGGGGACTTGCCGGCGTGAGGGGGTGAAGGGCAATGTACCCACGGAGTCGTGAGTCACTAGAGGTCTAGATGGGGACCAGCGAGAGGGGAGGGAGGGGAGGGGAGGTGCTGGGATGTGCCTCCTGTCTTCTATTTGTTTTTCTTTCATTGCTGTTAAGATACGATCAGGACTCATGTGGGTGCCCCTTTTTTATTTTGGGTTTTTCCTTCTTCATTGTTAAAAAATATAATATATATATAATGTTCCTCCAATGCTCCTCGGTTAGAGGAATGGTTTTCCATCTGTATGTCACTTGGTACGATCAAAATAATAAAGAAAATTTAAAGAAATCACAATTACTACTAAGGAGACCCAAGGCACTGGCTGCCAAGGTTTAGCAACACCCCAGCTCAACACTGTTAGCGAGATTTGAGAAGGAAACGCAATCCACACATAAGCCGATTTTAAGGACCATATAGGATTCTTGAAGCCACACTCACCTTTCTGGATAAACTCAGTCATTCGGTCTTTGAAAGGCTGGAGATGATCTTCTGGAGAGTCTTTAATAACAAGTTTTGTATTCTCCTCACACACTGTGGAGAAAAAAGAAAAAAAAGTGTTATTACCACAAAAACTATGGTATATGGAGGTGTTGATACTGTTGCAGAGGTTTTAAAATAACAAATGTGTAATGTTTACCCAAGACCCCTGCATCAAAATTACAATATGCAGATATGGTCAGCTGGAACACTGTGCTGGCAACCTTGTAATAAACCAACGGATTGCCATTTAACCAGTTAAGGACCCCCGCACGCCTATGTACGTCCACAACATGGCTCGTACAGGCACAAGGGCGTAAATTTACGTCCTCGCCTTAGTGCGGTGGTCCCCCTGGCTCTGGGAGTGATCGCCGACGGGCGGGCGGATGTCCGTGTTTTCCGCCCCCCCCCGCGAGTCCCAGCCAATGGGAGCGCGCTCCCAGCCTTACTTCCTCCTCCTGTGTTTACACAGGAAGGAGGAAAATGTAATCTCTATCGCAGCGGTCCCAGCGCTGCTATGAGAGAAGACATCCACAGAGTGTGCACCAACACAACACTGACACACACTCACATGCATATTAACCCCTTTGATCGCCCCCCCACCCCCCTGTCACAGTGTCACTGAAGAGTGATCTAATCACTGCATTTTTAGTGTGAAGCCAGTGTAAAAACAGTTACTGTTAGGTTCAGGTGCCCCCCCCACCCCCCCTAATAAAGTTTACCCACCTAGTTAACCCTTTCACCCCTATTGCAGCGTCAAGCGAATTTTTTATCGCTGTAAGTTTCGCTGTTCCCGCTATGCTATTTTTTTTATTAGATTTTTTTTTTTTTATAAAGACATGGCTAAATAAATTTTGGCCAGTTTTACTAAAATTTAGTTTATTTGATTTTTTTTATAACAAATAGTAAAAAAATAGTGATTTTTTTCAAAATTGTCGCTCTATTTTAGTTTATAGCGCAAAAAATAAAAATCGCAGAGGCGCAAATACCACCGAAAGAAAGCTATTTGTGGGAAGAAAAACCAAATTTTGTTTGGGAGCCACGTCGCACGACCGCGCAATTGTCTGTTAGCGACGCAGCGCCGAATTGTAAAAACACCTTGGGTCATTTAGCAGCGTAAGTGTCCGGGTCTTAATTTAACATTGCCCTCTCATCTTGTTCCCATAGCATGCAGCACCACACCACACCACACCACACCACACCACTATTTAACAAAGGAAAATATTTTGCCCAAAAATACTTTTCTACAGTTTTCTGGTTTCCATTCTTCAAAATGTTGGTTCCCCCTTCCAAAGTCATAAATACTCCACAAACAAAAATGTAAGGCTAAATCAGTGCAAGTTTTCAAGGTTTACTTGGGTATTTTCAATTAAAAAAAACCACAAAACTTACATTTGCTAAACTGTCCACCCATGCTTGGACACATTAAAGTATACTTTCCAACAGCCTCAGATTGCACTGGTTTACTGACTCATTCATATGCAAATCTACCTTCAGCTTATTCATATGGCAAGCTCCTTCTCAGAGCCAGCAAAGGAAAGGATTAAGGCTGCTGCCTTATCTCCTTATTCCACCGGTGTGGGGGGTTTATACTGGAGAAAGTTTGAATTGGTGGGGGGTTTATGTTGGAAGGGAATTCTGCACTGGTGGGGAGGAGCTGCTACAGGAATATCTGTAAACCACAACCACCTGCTGCAGTGGGCTATGTAGATCCAGTTTTCATTTTGGCTCTTTAAAAAGTGTCCCTCTTTGTCAAGTTCAAAATTTTGGAAGGTAAAGTTAAAGAATTATAGGACATCAACCATGGGTTGGAACCTGGAATAAATATCCTACAATCCTGGATGGGACAGAAATTAGCAGTGAAAAGCATTGCTCACTCTAGTTTATGTCGTAAAGTTTTATACCACAAGGGTTTTAATTATCAGCCTCCTACAAGATATGCAAACTTCTAGTTGTACTGTGGAAATATTGCTAAATAAGTTTTTAATTCAGCCAGAAACAGACCAGAAACACGGCCACAAAAAGGTCCATTTGTGGCAACAAATTTGAGACTCTGGCTACACCCCAAATTGCTTTCAAGTGAACAGATCTTAACCACTTCATTACTGGGCACTTAAACCCACTTCCTGCCCAGACCAGCTTTTAGCGCTGACGCATTTTGAATGACAATTGCGCAGTCATACAACACTGTACCCAAATTATATTTTTATCATTTTTTCCCCACAAATAGTGCTTTCTTTTGGTGGTATTTGATCATCTCTGCGATTTTTATTTTTTGCGCTATAAAAAAAAAAAAAAAACAAAAAAAAAAAAAAATAATAATAATAATATTGTTTACTTTTTGTTATAATATCCCATTTTTTTTTACCTCGGTTTAGGCCGATACGTATTCTACATATTTTTGTTAAAAAAAAAAAAAAATCGCAATAGGCGTATATTGATTGGTTTGCGCAAAAGTTATAGCACCTACAAAATAGGGGATAGATTTATGATTTTTTTTTTTTTACTAGTAATGGCGGCGATTTGCGATTTTTTTTGTCAGGCCTGCGATATTGCGACGGACATATCGCACACTTTTGACACAATTTTGGGACCATTCACATTTATACAGCGATCAGTGCTATAAAATGCACTAATTACTGTATAAATGTGACTGGCAGGAAAGGGGTTAACACTAGGGGTTGAGGAAGGGGTTAAATGTATTCCCTGGGTGTGTTCCAACTGTGTGGGGGGAGGGGACTGACTGGGGAAGTGACCGATGCTGTGTCCCTATGTACAAGGGACACAGATCGGTCTCCTCTCTCCCTGACAGGACGTGGAGCTCTGTGTTTACACACAGAGCTCCACGTCCCTGTGGTCACCTCCGATCGCGTGTACCCGACAGACATCACGTCCGCCAGGCACACGCATCGGCTCCTCAGCGATGTGCCGGGACTGTGTTTACCTGCTGCACGCCCCCCAGCGGCGTGCGCGGGTAATGCAACTAAAAGGACATCCAAAGACGTCCACCCAGCACTTGAGAGCCGCACTGTGGACCTCTTTTGCGCGGATCCCAAGTGGTTAAAGCTTGTACAAATATATCTGGCAGCACTCTCCAAGCAAATACAGTTTGGCCTAGACACAGTCAGTATTTGGCCAATTCACACCAATCTGGTTTAATGTGGTGCATTTAAAGCGTTCGTAAAGGAATTTTTGTTTTCCATTTAAAATAAACATGTTATACTTGCCTCCACTGTGCAGTTAGTTTTTCACAGAGTGGCCCCAACCCACATCTTCTGGGGTCCCTCGGCGGCTGTCTCTGGTCCTCCCCACAATTACACACTCAAGTAATGCGAGAGCTCGCATGGTGGTCATTAATTGTGGGCGCGCTCCCATGATACAGCGAGCGGCCATAGCCACTCACTGTATCACTCGGCCCGCCCCTCGGCTTGTTTATTTTATTGTGCTCAACGTGTTTAGTTATAAATCCATATTTATCAAACAGAGCAGTGCAGCGCAAACCTAAATAGCATAATATTAATATTAAAACGAATATGCTCATACCAGTGAAGACATAATTGAATTAATAACCGTGAAAAAATAAAATAAAATAAAAAGAAAGTCCACATTTGCAAAGTGCAAACAAATCCTGTTCAAAACAGTCAGAGTTTCCACCATGTGACTTGGAAAAAATATTTCAAAATTTCAAACGTGATCCCTTCACCAGTAAAGATGGGTACTCTCACCTCACACCAAGACCCTTGTTTTACCAAAGGTCTAAAACGCTAGAACAAATGGCAGGAAATCCAGATGGCTCAAAGAGTGCAATTGTCAGCTGAAGGACCCGGAGATATGCAAGTATCCTCAGTGGCACCAACGAATCAATATGCAAAGAAAAAACCAGATCTAAGAGCTTCCATAAACCAGGTCTCTTTAATGAGTAAAAAATGTGCAGGGTACTCACATTCAAGTAGAAAATCGGCATAAAACACCATATCGCAGCTCAAATGAAGATGTGGGACATCAAGGAGTGACATGGGATGGTTCCTGACCCCGGACCGTATCGTAATACCTCGTAGTATTACATACGCGTCCGGGGTCAGGAACCATCCCATGTCACTCCTTGATGTCCCACATCTTCATTTGAGCTGCCTGATATGGTGTTTTATGCCTGTATTTTCTACTTGAATGTGAGTACCCTGCACATTTTTTACTCATTAAAGAGACCTGGTTTATATGGAAGCTCTTAGATCTGGCCTTTTTTCTTTGCATATTGATTCGTTGGTGCCACTGAGGATACTTGCATATCTCCGGGTCCTTCAGCTGACAATTGCACATCTTTGAGCCATCTGGATTTCCTGCCATTTGTTCTAAGCGTTTTAGACCTTTGGTAAAACAAGGGTCTTGGTGTGAGGTGAGAGTACCCATCTTTACTGGTGAAGGGATCACGTTTGAAATATTTGAAATATTGGTTTTCCAAGTCACATGGTGGAGATACTCTGACTGTTTTGATCACAGGATTTGTTTGCACTTTGCAAATGTGGACTTTCTTTTTATTTTATTTTATTTTTTCACTGTTATTAATTTAATTATGTCTTCACTGGTATGAGCATATTCGTTTTAATATTAATATTATGCTATTTAGGTTTGCGCTGCACTGCTCTGATATATTTACTTCAGGAATTTTGTGATTGTTCTTTTGGTGTTCAGCTTGCATCCATATGAAATTCACTCTTTGAGTATTTTTCATTTTTACACTTATTATTTTTATTTTTTTCTGATCTTTATATTTTTGCGCTGATTGCACCCCCCCTGTTTTACATAAATCCATATTTAACCACTTGCTGACCGCACTATAGCCAAATGACCGCTACAGCACGGTCGCCCAGTACTGGTGGCCTCTCGTGATCACGCCTGCTGCGCTCTGATCATAGTGTCCTCCGGACACTGCCGATCACAGATTGAGGTAAAGAGCCAATCAGAAGCTCTTTAACATGTGATCAATCACAGCTGATCACGGAGGTAAACCGAAGGTGGTTATCGGCACAGTCCTTCCCTCATGCTGACAGCATGAGGTAAGAGAGACGATAACCGACTTGTGTAAAAGGGACAAGTACACTGATAATCAGGGCACGGATTATCTGCATCCTGATTATCAGTGCAGTCCCAACAGTGCCCCCTCTCTAGTGCCGCCCCATCAGTTCTGCCCTTAGCACACATCAACGAAAAATAAAAATAAAAACCTGTTTGCAATTTTTTTTTTAATCAAAATATGAAAAAGTCATTCCTCAAAAGTTTTATTTAGCAACATTTTTTAAAAAACTCAGCGATTAAATGCCACCAAAAGAAAGCAGCACATTGAAATTATATGTGATAAAAAAAAAAATATTTAGATGATCACTAAGCATAAGCTGTTGCATTATTACCAGGCTGCTATAAAAAAAAATATATAAAAGGCAAAAGAACAGGGGTTAAAGAGCCAGGGGTCTTAATTTTCTCTGCGACATTACTAGTTCAACACTAAGGCTGGCCATACATTATGAAGTTTTTTTACCTTCAACTACAGGTTGAAGGAAAGAAAAAAAAAAGCTTTGATTTCCCCATCAACGGTGTCATGGAATCCCTCCAGCAGTATTATTGTGTTCTGACAGCAGGTGGTTTCCCCACTGTCAAAATACAATGGTCACTGCTGTCGACTATAGCCAGCCGCAGTCATACGGAAAAAAAGGTTAGTTGTACTGAAGCTAAATCGACAGACAGTACTTTGACCAGCCTATGGCCGACTTAAAACTGCCTTGTCTTCATAGATAAAACAATAGTTGTGTTATACTTTGTGGCGCAAGCTAGAATACATACCATTGTGCAGTTCCACAATAACTATTCAACCACACTTCGTATCACAAATATAATTTAAAGATGACATTTTTCTCTTGTACCAGAACAATGACTGGCCGACAGATACTATGCTGCCTAGATTTGTTAGTTTAAATCTACACAGATATCAGCATAGAATGGCAGCCTATGTGGACTATTTTATAAATAACCACAGATCACTTTTCCCAACTTGCTAGCTGAAATGAACCGATATCTCCAAATCTAATTAGCAAAAATTGAAGGCCCTAAACATCTCCATTTACCAGGTCAATAACGTCTAAACCAATTTTGATTTGAAATGGACGGATGAACACATGATACCAATCATCTTCACAACTAATGGATTATTTAACGCCAATTCCCCACCTCTCAAAGGCCATGAAACCAGACCTATCGAAAAGGTCCAAAGACTTGGTTTGGGAGTAATGAAATTCTTAAAATGAATATCTTTTCCCGTCTGGTCAACCAGTTTCAGACTTAATCAATGTCATATAATTTTTTAAACAAGGTAGGTAGAGAATTTACAAGCATTATATGGGTCAACAACCAAGACAACACTACACCTCCTCTCATAACCTAATAGAGTGGAGGTGTAGGATTGTCATACCCTGCAAAAATACTGCCAAGCAACTCATCTGTTCAGAGTATTAAGCAGGGTATACATGCAGAGTTTTTTTTTTGTTGTTCAACCAGTGTAACAAAAAAAAAAAAAAAAATGTCCAGCTCTTCACATCCACGCAAGTGATGTGAATGCAGGATCTCCCCCTGCTGTGCTACTTTGACCCCCCCTGTCAAAATACAATGCTCAGTGCTTGTCAATGCTGGTTTTCCAGCAGGACCGGAGAGGTGCACATGTGTACCAAAATTCTTTTGGATACATGTATACCCACATTTTGACTTGTGCAAACACATTAAAGTGGTCGTTGCACAACTCCCCCACCCTCCATAATAAATAAATCATGCACTTGTCCCTTTAAGGCACATGCTATAGCACAGTGCTTTTGCCTAGACAATTGCCCCTTTGCATCTTTTACAGCAGTGGTTCTCAACCTCAGTCCTCCAGTACCCCCAATGGGCCATGTTTTCAGGTTTTACTTTTGCATAGCTGCTTTAAATCAATATCAATGACATGGTATTGATAAGAGCTGTTTTTATCTAAGGTTAGTTCCCAAAACATGGCTCATTGGAACCACTGTCCTAGAGTACCATATTGATTCTGCCTGGTCCTGACTTCCCTTCTGTGAGTGTACTAAGTTTATCATGGCTGCTGAGCCAGGAGATCATGGTCAGGATATGTGACCGTCATCTAGCTTCTCTCCTGTGCGTCTCTGCAGCTCTCCCTCCTCTCTCTCTGCAGGTCCCCCTTCCTGACCAGAGCACTTTACAATTTAGCACTTGGTCACTTTAACCACTTAAGGACCGCCTACTGCACATTTACGTCGGCAGAATGGCACGGCTGGGCACATCAACGTATATATATACGTTGGTTTTAGTACCCAGCCGTGGGTCGCGGGCGCGCGCCCGCGACCCGGTCCGAAGCTCCAGGACCGGGTCAGCGGGATTCGCGGACCCGATCGCCGCTGCAGTGCGGCGATCCGTCCCTGGAGCGGAAGAACGGGGAGAGCCGTGTGTACACACGGCTTCCCCGTGCTTCTCTGTGGCCGGAGCATCGATCGCGTCATCCCTGTAATAGGGGGACGCGATCGATGACGTCACACCTACAGCCACACCCCCCTACAGTTGTAAACACACACATTAGGGCACACATTCCCTACAGCGCCACCTGTGGTTAACTCCCAAACTGCAACTGTCATTTCCACAGTAAACAATGCAATTTAAATGCATTTTTTGCTGTGAAAATGACAATTGTCCCAAAAATGTGTCAAAATTGTCCGAAGTGTCCGCCATATTGTCGCAGTCACGAAAAAAATCGCTGATCGCCGCTATTAGTAGTAAAAAAAAAAAAATTAATAAAAATGCAATAAAAATATCCCTTATTTTGTAAACGCTATAAATTTTGCGAAAACCAACCGATAAACGCTTATTGCGATTTTTTTTACCAAAAATATGTAGAAGAATACGTATCGGCCTAAACTGAGGAAAAAAAATGTTTTTTTATATATTTTTGGGGGATATTATAGCAAAAAGTAAAAAATATTGCATTTTTTTTTAAATTGTTGCTCTATTTTTGTTTATAGCGCAAAAAATAAAAACCGCAGAGGTGATCAAATACCACCAAAAGAAAGCTCTATGTGTGGGAAAAAAAGGACGCAAATTTTGTTTGGGAGCCACGTCGCACGACCGCGCAATTGTCTGTTAAAGCGACGCAGTGCCGAATCGCAAAAACCCCTTGGGTCATTTGCCAGCATATTGGTCCGGGTCTTAAGTGGTTAAACTGACAAATTGCGTGGTCATGCAATGCTGTACCCAAATAAAATTGTTGTCCTTTTTTCCCCACAAATAGAGCTTTCTTTTGGTGGTATTTGATCACCTCTGCGGTTTTTATTTCTTTGCGCTATAAACGAAAAAAAAAAAAGAGCGACGAGTTTGAATTTTTTTTTTTTTTTACTTTTGCTATAATAAATATCTCCAAAAATGTTAAAAGAACAAACAAACACACACACACACACACACACACACACACACACACACACACACACACACACACACACACACACACACACACACACACATCAGTTTAGGCCAATATACACTCCCTTACAATTTTTTTTGCCAAAAAAAAAAAAAATTGCGATAAGCCTATATTGATTGGTTTGCGCAAAAGTTATAGCGTCTACAAACTATGGGAAACATTTTTGGGACCACTGACCATTATACAGCGATCAGTGATATAAATATGCACTGATTACTGTGTAAATATCACTGGTAGGGAAGGGGTCAACACTAGGGGGCGATCAAGGGATTGTGTTTTCAACTGTATTGGGATAGGACTGACTTGGGGAGGAGACATATCGCTGTTCCTATATAGTGGGATCAACATGATTACCCTCCCCTGACAGAACAGGGATTTGTGTGTTTACACATCGCTGGTGGCCAGCGGTTGATCATGCCCACCGGCACATGCATCAGGTGCCATGCTGTGCGTAGCATGCACGCACCCTGGCGGCTCTTAAACGGAACATAACCATATGGGGTTTTGCCCAGCCATGCCATTCTGCTGACGTACAGTACAGACCAAAAGTTTAGACACCTTCACTTTCCAAGAGTTTTCTTTATTTTCATGACTATGAAAATTGTAGAGTCACACTGAAGGCATTAAAACTATGAATTAACACACGTGGAATTATATACATAATAAAGTGTGAAACAACTGAAAATATTCTAGGTTCTTCAAAGTAGCCACCTTTTGCAGCAGACACATCTCTAGAACAACTATTAGGAGGAGACTGTGTGAAACAGGCCTTCATGGTAGAATATCTGCTAGGAAACCACTGCTAAAGAAAGGCAACACGCAGAAGAGACTTGTTTGGGCTAAAGAACACAAGGAATGGACATTAAAAGGTGAACTGATGGACTCTACATGCCTGGTTCCCACCGTAAAGCATGGAGGAGGAGGTGTGATGGCGTGGGGGTGCTTTGCTGGTGACACTGTTGGGAATTTATTCACAATTGAAGGCATACTGAACCAGCATGGCTACCACAGCATCTTGCAGCGGCATGCTATTCCATCCGGTTTGCGTTTAGTTGGACCATCATTTATTTTTCAACAGGACAATGACCCCAAACACACCTCCAGGAGAGTGATGGGGTGCTGCGCCAGATGACCTGGCCTTCACAGTCAGCAGACCTGAACCCAATCGAGATGGTTTGGGGTGAGCTGGACCGCAGAGTGAAGGCAAAAGGACCAACAAGTGCCAAGCATCTCTGGGAACTCCTTCAAGACTGTTGGAAGACCATTTCAGGTGACTACCTCTTGAAGCTCATCAAGAGAATGCCAAGAGTGTGCAAAGCAGTAATCAAAGCAAAAGGTGGCTACTTTGAAGAACCTAGAATATGACATATTTTCAGTTTCACACTTTTTTGTTATGCATATAATTCCACATGTGTTAATTCATAGTTTTGATGCCTTCAGTGTGAATCTACAATTTTCATAGTCATGAAAATAAAGAAAACTCTTGAAATGAGAAGGTGTGTCCAAACTTTTGGTCTGTACTGTATATCGACGTGAGAGGGTTGGCAAGTGGTTAAATTGCCAACGTTTTTCAATTACATTCTGAGCTGTGAACAATGGCCACATATCATTAAACAAATGGCAAAGACTACAGACAAACCTGGCCTCTTGTCAAAAGATATGACCTCACCTTGTAACACTTTGTCCCAACCACACCCTCTATTGATGTACTTCCCTGGGACAATACAAGCCTTGTTTTTTTCTGAAGCAGGAAAGGGATTGTATTTATTTACAGAAAAAAAATAGGGGTTGATTTACTAAAATAAGTTGTTTACTTTGAAAGTCAAATGCCCTTAGCTTAGTAAACGAGGTGAAGCTCATGTACACAAGACCACTTCCTTCCTTTTTGTGAGCAAGCCCATTGATGTGATTCCCATAAAGGACTCATTTCCTAAATTTTTAATAAAAAAAAATATATATTTTAATTTCCTTGCACGAGTGTGGGTATTCATTGAAAAATGAAAATGCAACACATTTGCCAAGTGAAAACGCTTACAGGCCTATTTGCCTTGATAGTGAATCAATATCCAATATGTTGCACATAAAATTAGAATATAACATTTTTAATGGGATGGTAGAGAGTCTCATCCATTCTACATAAAATATATCAGTGGACTTTCTAACTGCTGCAGATGAAAAAAGAGTGCTTTATATTTTCTGGAAGTGCACGAGGTGGGAAGTTTGAGGCCTGACTGTAAAAAACTATGGCCCAAAAAAGTCACCCCTTTTTACTCTGTTTTTATAGAGGAATTGTCCTTTCCTTTGCTCAAATGCCCTTAAACACACATTTTTATCTGCCCCATGTCCTTGGGATGAATTACAGAAAATAGACAAGTTTGAATGCCTTGCAATTTTAAAGACCACACCAGTTGCTATATATTGTGACTGTTTATTGCAGTATGTCAACTACAACTGACTTCTGTTTAATATAGATCACTGTATTTATCAATGCGTGTATTACTGTTTAGCCCTGGTGCCATTTGGAACTTTTTGTGAAATCCTCGGGTCATGCATACACTAATCTGTTTCCCTACTGCCCTATTACAGAAGTGATTTCCAGCAGCTTGTAATAGGTCTCCGTCTCCAACAACTACTTTAGCAAATCTGCAGTCTCTGACCATCTCTTGCATCCTGTCCTCAATCTCTGACCTTCTCATTATTGTGCATAAAGTCTCTAACAATCTCTTGTATCATGCCCATAGTCTGACTAAATCCTGTTGTGTGTCCAATAGAGAAGCAGGATTAATCGTTAAAGAATCACATTTCTACCCCCTCCTGATCTTTAAAAAGCATTTCCTCAATTCAGTGCAGAGTTCTCAAGCCGATAGCAGTCAAAAAACAAAATTATATTATTAGAAAAAAACGCACTTTAATTAAAATAAAAAACGTAACAGTATTTTTGTATAACGTGAAAGCTCTTACACCACGAGAATCGTAATCTTAAAGGAGTTGTATAGGAAAAACATTTTTGGGCTGAAATGACTGTTTACAGGGTATAGAAACATAATAGTTAACCGATTCCTTTTAAAAATGATAAAAAATAGATAAGAATCAATCATATAATGTACCTACAGTTTAGTTTCATTTTTGCTGTTGTTTCCTGTCTCTCTGATGTACAGAGCCAGAGAGCCAATAGAGGGCAGTGATGGTTTGTAAAACAAAACTGGATTGGTTTAGACACACAGTAATCACACCTCCTTGATTAGTGACCACAGTGAGAAAGCTCCCAGTACTGTGGTTATAAGGAAACAGTGTCCAGAACAGAGAGAAATTACAGCAACATCAAAGCAAAAACGAACAATGAGGACATGAAATCAGGACTGCAGTAAGGTAAAGGAAGCTATTTAGCTTAAAAAAAAAAAAAAATCCTTGAGTGACCTTTTAATTCAAAGCAAAAAAAAAAATTGTAATTCTCATTTTAGCCAGAATCGTGCAGCTCTGGTGTCAAGAGTCTCTGATGATTATTCACAAAACTTTATGTGTGGCCATTTGGTGATAACAGGGGGCTACACTTGAAGTCTCCATATTTAGAAAGTTGACCACCACTGCTGTACATGTGATACCTGTAATTTAACTGTTATAAGACTTCACTGTTTTATAATAAATTTTTACAAAAAAAAAATACATAAACGTACACAATGATTGATTTAAAATGTATGAAACCACAGTGCTCAATAGTGGAAGTGTTATTCAAAACACTTGGAAATATAGGCTAGTGACAAGGACGCCAAAAATAATCATATTATGATAGTGAAAGCTCTATTAATACAAGCCATGGCAGTCTAGTCAAAGCGGAGTTCAACCTAAAATAACTAAAAATTAAAAGTCAGCAGTTACAAATACTGCAGCTCCTGACTTATTAAATCAGAACACTTAACTGTCCAGGGAGCCCGCAATGTTCTCACCTGACCTTGGCTCCCAGGTGGAGGCACTGGCATCGTCAGCAGATTCTGCGGCGATCTATTGCCACAACTGTATGAGAAACCAGATATGCGCAAGTTCTGTTTTTGGGTGGAATTTCGCTTTAATTTTATTATGCCATAAAAAAAAAAATAGGGAAATTAAGAAAAGCTCTGGCAATAAAAGATGAATTATTAAGTGACTCCCGGCCTACACACCTTGCTATATAACTAAATTAATTGCATGTACGCTTCATGTATTTACCTGCTTATTGTGTACCACACATAGAATCCATTAAGCTAATTTTATTTTGCAACTTTTGGGGCACTCTGCAAGTTCTCTTAAAATTTCTTAGTATATGGTTATGTTAAAGTGGATGGTTCACCTCAAAAAAAATATTAAAAGCCAGCAGCAACAAATACTGCAGCTGCTGACTTTTAATATTAGGACACTTACCTGTCCTGGAGTCCAGCGGCGTCCGTAGCAGAGGACGAGCGATCGCTCGTCACCCTGCTGCTCCCCCCTCCATCCACGGTGAGGGAACCAGGAAGTGAAGCGCTGCGGCTTCACTGCCCGGTTCCCTACAGCGCATGCGCGAGTCGCGCTGCGCCCGGCGATTGGCTCCCGCTGTGTGCTGGGAGCCGAGAGTTCCCAGCACACAACGGGAAAAGCCCGTCTTTTGCCCGAGACTGCCGGCCGGAAGTGGGTGCAGATAACTGTCTTTAGACAGGTATCTGCACCCCCCTCCCCCCTGAAAGGTGTCAAATGTGACGCCGGAGGGGGGGAGGGTTCCGATCAGCGGATCTTCACTTTAGGGTGGAGATCCGCTTTAAGCAAGAGGATGAAAAATTATTTTTTTCCCCGCTCACATGTTCTCTTCGCAGTTCATTATTTACAAAACGTTATTCCCATTTAGGATAACAAAAAAAAAAAAAAAAAAAAAAGGTAAAATGTAAACATCCCTTGTATTAGAAAAAAGCATGACAGGTCCTCTTAAATATGAGATCTGGGGTCAAAAAGACCTCAGATCTCATATTTAGGCTTAAATGCAAAAAAAAAAAAAATTTATTTTTCAAATGTCAGAAAAAATAAAATGTTTCTTTAAGACGCTGGGCGGGACTGACGTTTTGACGTCACTTCCGCCCAGCAGAGCTATGGGGGACGGGTGGGGGCAATTTTTCCCTTACTCGTATCCCAACACAGCTGCCGACAGGACCCGATCCCCTCCGCCGCTACCGACGGCTCCGGTAAGCGGCGGAGGGCGCGGGAGAGGGCCCTCTCCCGCCACCGATAATGGCGATCTCGCGGCGAATCCGCCGTGGAGACCGCCATTATCGTGTACAGGGCTGCCCACGGAAAAGATGGATATCTCGGTTGTGGCAGCAGCTGCTGCCGTTACCGAGATATCCATCTTTAAAATCATGACGTCTTTTTACCATGACGCCGTGGGCAAGTGGTTAAAATGGCAACTGTAAGCATTAGCCCTTTTGGAGAGAGGGGATCATGTTGGCAAAGCTTGCAGAAAAGGGGTCAGGAAATAGAAGATAACACAAAGAGGTCCAGGTTATGCAAACAAACCTTCCAACTCTGAGATAGCAGTTGAGTCCTAAAGTTTCCACTCCTCAGAGGTCTATGCTACATACAGAACAAATCCAATTAAGAAAAAATGCCACTACATAAAGAAAGGCTGCTGACCTGTATAAACAGTCTGACAATTCTACTTGACGATCTGTGCTAGCAACAACTGCAGCACACAACTAAATAAAAAGATAAAATAAAAAAAAACACACAAAGGGTGGTTTGAACAATTAGGTCAGAAGTGTTTAGGTAATTTTGTCTTGAATGTAAATGCAAAAGCACACAACGCCTTTTTGGCTATACCTTTCCTATGGATCACAGGAGTGCAGCCGAAAGCAGGCTACAGCTCACGGTCGGCTGACACCACAGAGCTGATACAGACTAACTATCCCAACTCAATCTCTTGCATATATCAAATGCAATCTCATGGACCGGCTTAAAGTGGTAGTAAACCTCTGATATGAAAAATGAGCAATGCGTATCCTTCTATAGTGTGTACTTGCCACAATCCAAAGCAACGAGAGCCCTTTCTCTGTCTCTTCCCTCAGCAACAGGAGTCACTTTGCTTAAACATTTTCTAGTACCTTAAAGCAGATTAAACAGCACAGTCCCAGTGTTGTGTAATCTGCTCCTCTCTAAACTAAACCCCCACCCCTGAATCTGGCCCTTTCTGTATCCCCCGCTCTAAACAGACCACAGAAATCAGGGCAGCTCCGCTCTGATCACGGTGGTCTAATTGCGGCTCTCTGTCATACGCTGCTGTCCCCTCTGCTCTCCTCCCTCACCTCCTTCTCGCTTGTCAGCTCGTGTCTGTCTCCCCCCCCCCCGCCTCGCTGCTTCTTGCAACATTAAAAATGTTTTTTGCTCACTGCCAGCAGCTCTTTCATATCATGGAAGAGCACACTGCATTATTCTTTTAGAAAAATGAGCACTGTAAATACCGCTTTAGCACCGTCTTCAGGCCCGTCATGTGACTCTCGGACGGTTTCCATGGCTACTGCAGGAGAGGCTGAGCACCCATGTGATCTCACAGGGCTGACAGAGGGAGATCATGGCCCCATCTGCATTAGAGAAGAGAAGTTACCGCTCAAGGCAGAAGATTCAAGTGATGAACCTCTTCACCAGATCTGAAGCCACAGGTGCTGGCAATGCATATGGTGATGCAAAACGAAGGGGAAATGTCTGGACAGCCACACTCCAAAAATGTTGCTTTAATTGTAAAAATAAAATCACAGCATACATATCACAGCAAACAGGATACCAGCTAATTTCTTTCAAATATAGCGCCTGGGGGTCCCCTTAGTCTGCCTGTAAAGTGGTGCATCTGCAAAAAAATTCTTTCTAAAGTAAAACAAAAGTCAAATCACATTTAAATTGACTTGCAGTTGCTATTGCTGGCACCCGGCTACTTAAGAAAAAAAAAAAAAAAAAAGACTGTTTGGCCAAACCATACCCCTTTGGGTATGCATTTTAAAGCTTTGACCCCCCCCCCCAGAACCTTTTCCCCATATTGATGAAGACAAGGGTCTCTTCCCCTACAAACCTGCGCTGTGGTTATGGGGGCTTATTGGAATCTGGAAGCACCCTTTAACAAGGAGGCCCCCAACTCACAAAAAGTGCCAAAAAATGAAATAAGAGTTTTTTGAAAATGCCTTTAATAAAAAAATAAAAAAAATTGTGTCCCCCGATGTAAACCCATAGGACGCCCGCAAAAAAAAAAATTAACCGTCACGCCCACTGTGAAGGCAAACAGCTGAATATCTGTCTTGTCGTTTAAAAGCTCTTCTATTGTGAAGGAGCTGGGCCACCTGGTGATTTCACCAGGTGGCCCCCGCCCCTTGTGATTTCATTGTCCTAGCATGCACCAGTTGATGTCACAATGGGGTGGATCACACCAGGTGATGTCACTAGGTGGCCCGCCCTTACCTATAATGAAACTGGACATTCGGCTGTTTGCCTTCATAGCAGGCGGAGCAATTTTATTTTTGGGTCAGCGGAGCAGCGGACAATGGATCTACATTGTGGGACACTTTATTTAATTGTCAAAAACAGTTTTTATTACTTTGACACTTATGGTGAATGGCTAGGGGCTATGTAGCCATACTCACATGGGGGGTGTAATCTGGGGCCCAGATTGCGATAAGCCACCTGCCCGTGAACCCCCACAACCACAGCCCAGGTTTGTGAGGAAGAGACCCTTATCCCCATCAACATGCAAAGCACCCTTCCCCCCCCATGTTGAGGGCATGTGGCCTGGTATGGATCGGATGGAGGGGGGGGGGGGGGGGGGCTCACTCGTCCCCCTCTTAACTAGTCTGCATGCTCTGTTAGGGGTCCTATATGCATTCTATCCACTATGAACAGCGAATATCATGGATATATATATATATATATATACATACATACACACACACACACATATACATATACACATACACACACACACACACACACACACACACACAGGTTTCAAGCGTGTGTGGCAGCAACCAGGTAAAGAGAACAAAGACAAATGCATCTTGCCTACAGTCAAGCATGGAGGTTGGAAGTGTCATGGTCTGGGGCTGCATTAGTGCTGCCGGGACAGGGGAGCTACAGTTCATTTTGGGATCCAAGAATGCCAACATGTAATACTGAAGCAGAGCATGATCCTTTCCCTTCGGAGACTAAGCAGCAGGGCAGAATTCCAACATAACGACCTCACGCATACCTCCAGACCTAAACTGTATTGAGCATCTGTGGGGCATCCTCAAATGGAAGGTGGAAAAGCGCAAGGTCTCCAACATCCATCAGCTCTGTGAGGTCCTCACGGAGGAGTGGAACAGGACTCCAGTGGCAATCTGTGAAGCTCTGGTAAACTTTATGACCAAGAAGTTTAAGGCAGTGCTGGAAAATAATGGTGGCCACACAATATATAGAGACCAGGGATCTCCAAACTATGGCCCTCCAGTTATTCAGGAACTACAATTCCCATCATGCCTAGTCATGTCTGTGAATGTCAGAAGTTTACAATGCCTTATGGGACGTGGTGTTCCGCAACAGCTGTATGGCCGTAGTTTGGAGATCCCTGATATAGACACATTGAGCCCAATTTGGACATTTTCACTTAGGGGTGTACTCACTTTTGTTACCAGCGGTTTAGACATTATTGGATGTGTGTTATTTTGAGGGGGACAGCAAATTCACACCGTTATACAAGCTGTACACTCACTACTTTACATTGTAGCAAAGTGTCATTTCTTCAGTGTTGTCATATGAAAAAATAAATTTACAAAAAATGTGATACTGTATATATCTCTAGATATATCTTATTTTTTTTTATAAAACATATATAGTATATTATATATGTTGATCGGCGGTGCAGATGATTATATTTCTTTTTGTACAAGGTTTTTGTATATCTACCTTTTCGGTCAGCAGCCTCTCCTATTACAGTGTGGGCAAAAACAAAACTTTGACACATTAAACTGTATGAATTTCTCTCCTCTTTTTTTTATTAAAAGGACACCAAATTGTGAATACAACTTAATTTCCAAAAACGTAAAATTGGAAAAAAAAAAAAGTGCAAATCAAGGTTTACACTTATATCACAGAGACTAAACTATGTATGATGTAGTTAGCACAGCAGTCTTTGATCCCCTAGCCACAAACATGCTTGTCAAAGCATAAGCAGAGCATTGCAACAGTTTATTTTATGTCCCAGCATTAAAACTATCTTTCTAATCTTGGCCAGGTCCTTCGCTTGCACAAAGCGCCTTTTACTGACTGAAAAATCTTTTCCTAGGAGCTGTTAAGTTGTTACTCCACAATCGTGGGGAAAAGTATTTGTCTTATTAAATAAGCAAGTTCGATGGAGTTAAACACATGGCCTTACAGATGACAGAGAGGAATTCTTGCATGTTTGAAGTCTATTTCCCACAGATTTGGTGTATACTGGTATAAAACCTCCCACCCCAAGTTCAGTTTTATTATTACTATGCACATCATATATTAACAAAGTATCTGTGTTGTTTATATTGTTATCTATCATATTGCCCAGAAATAAAAGTATCTATTATCAGTCCAAGTCGTAGGACTGATTTTCCAAGGCTTCATAGCCCAGACTGAATTCTTATCTTTCTACTCGTTCGTTTCCCAGCAATGATTATTTGTAAAATATTTAAATAAAGATTCTAAATATTGAGCAGCATTACAGACCTGAATGGTTCTTTTTTTTTGCCAAAGATACTTTTTAATTTTAGCCGTGAGGGACATTTACCTTTTAATATATTAAATTATAATAGGAATACGTTTATAAAAACAGGAAAATATTTTTCTTGTGCATTGTGGGACATAGGAATTATTAGATGCCATATTATATTGCTGTGTACAGAAGAAATGGACCCGGAAACACAAAAAGGTTGGCCAGCACAAGTGTCTTCAGGAGAATGGCCTTGTTTTCTTCAGCTTTGCTCTTCTCTGTTCATTTCAAAGATTTTGTACAACGGACTTCAAGAAAAGATTCATGCTGGTAGAAAGATTCAAGTGGGATTTTTTTTACTGGTATTATGTCTGCAAGGATTTTCCCCCCATTTACTAGAAGCCTTTTTTGTTTTTACAGAAGCCCCTATACATACTGGGCAGTGTGCAGTGCTGTTCCCAATCACGGGCCCCAGGACAGCCTACCCGACAGGGCCCCCTTCCCTAAAAAGGTCAAAACAATATTTTCACTAAAAATACACTAAAATCATTATAAGCAGACACAAACATAACTTACAAAATTGATTTAATAAAATTGTGTGCAAATGAGGTCTTGGGGCATGGGTGATGTTGCTCGTGCAATGTGAATCAGTTTTTTTGGCTTGCTTTTTTATGTAGCTGGAGCCGTTTGCAGGCAGCAAGTTACGCTATGGGAACACAGCAGCTGTACGAACAGCCGCCTCAGGTCCTAATTTGACAGGTGTGTGGGTACAGGTGTACGGCCCAAAACACGGACCACATGTATTCAGGGCGACTCACTTGCACACCTATCAGATTAGGACCTGTGTTCATAAAGGCTTTGCATCCTCAGAGTAACAGGCAGCTTCAGCTGCACAAACTGATCATTAACCCCTTAACGCCCGCCGCATGTAGATATACGTCCACAGAAGGGAACGTTAAGGCAGATGGGTGTATATATACGTCCCTGCCTTTGCTTGGGTCGGGGGTACATGCAGCGGTCGGAAACCCACGGGGAGTGATCCGGGACGAGGGTGCGGCTATTCATTTCTAGCCGCCTGCTCGCGATCGCTCCCCGGAGCTGAAGAACGGGGAGAGCCGTATGTAAACACGGCTTCACTGTGGTAGCTGCATCGATCGAGTGATCCCTTTCATAGGGAGACTCGATCGATGACATCAGACCTACAACCACACCCCCTACAGTTGTAAACACACACAGGGAACACACAAATCCTACAGCGCCCCCTGTGGTTAACTCCCAAACTGCAACTGTCATTTTCACATAAACAATGCAATTTAAATTCATTTTTTCCTGTGAAAATGTGTCAAAATTGTCCGACGTGTCCACCATATTGTCGCAGTCACGAAAAAAAATCGCTGATCGGCGCCATTAGTAGTAAAAAAAAAAAAAATAATAAAAATGCAATAAAACTATCTCCTATTTTGTAAACGCTATAAATTTTGCGCAAACCAATCGATAAACGCTTATTGCGATTTTTACCAAAAATAGGTAGAAGAATACGTATCGGCCTAAACTGAGGGAAAAAAAAATGTTACATATATTTTTGGGGGATATTTATTATAGCAAAAAGTAAAAAATATTGCATTTTTTTCAAAATTGTCGCTCTATTTTTGTTTATAGCGCAACAAATAAAAACCGCAGAGGTGATCAAATACCATCAAAAGAAAGCTCTATTTGTGGGAAAAAAGGACGCCAAATTTGTTTGGGAGCCACGTCGCACGACCGCGCAATTGTCTGTTAGAGCGACAGTGCCGAATTGTAAAAACGCCTATGGGCATTTAGCAGCATATTGGTCCGGGGCTTAAGTGGTTAACAATGTATGGGTCAGAGAACCCACGTGAATGAGCCCTTATTTTCTTAAATTATTTAGTAAAATTTTTTTTAAAACTTTCACAATGCTTACATTTTTACATTTTCTTTGTCATTTTTTTTACGATGCCTAAACAAACCCCTGACATCTTACCTTTGGGACAGAGAAAGGAAGGACACAGATTCTTCAATTCCTCCCTCTGCAGCGTCATCAACGGAAACATAGTAAACACACTTTACTATGCTTAGTTATCAATGGACACAGGAGTGATCGGTACAGATTACTTACTCTGTCCATTAGGAAAATGAAGGGGCTGGTAGATGACATTTATTGACCCCTTCCACTGCTCTCCATTCTGACACATCCCTGTGTGTACATGTAGCAGCCGATGGGACAGGAAAGCCGGCAGAGCTATGGGAGTGGGGCCAGGGCACACAAGGGAGCACACAGAAAAAGCAGAGTTAGATTCTTACCGGTAACTCTGTTTCCAGTAGTCTTCCAAGGCAGCCCTTGAGAGATGGAGCTCCTCCCCGCAATCAGGAAACACGTTGCCACTAATTCTTTCCCTCCCCTTTAAGAGGCAGTCCCTCAGGTCCCTGGTCAGTCATCCCCGAGAACCGAAGGCCGGAATCTGAAACGATATAGAATACACAACACAACCCCACAAGGTTAGACATTTTAGGGTGGGATCGTGCTGCCTTGGAAGACTACTGGAAACAGAGTTACCGGTAAGAATCTAACTCTGCTTTTTCCCCCAGTCGTCTTCCAAGTCAGCCCTTGAGAGGATAATCAAGAACTCACCAGATCTAGGGTGGGATAACCGCTTGGAGGACTTTCCTACCAAAAGCCTGGTCCTGGCTGGAAATCAGATCCAGTCTGTAATGCTGAACAAAAATCGTGAATCTTGACCAGGTTGCGGCTTTGCATATTTGTTCTGGAGTGGCTCCTGCTTTTTCTGCCCACGAGGCTGCTGAAGCCCTTGTAGAATGAGCTTTAAGTTCTTTTGGTGGAGTTTTCTCCATCGCACTGTAAGCCTGTATAATAGCTGCCTTGATCCATCTGGCGATCGTATTTTTTGACGCCTGTTTACCGTTTTGTTGACCGGCATACAAAACAAATAAAGCATCTGATAATCTGAATTCATTGGTCACTTCTAAGTATTGAAGTAGACACCTCCTGACATCCAGAAAACTAAATTCTTGCGCTTTGTCGTTTTTTGGTGAAATACAAAATGAAGGTAAAACTATATCCTGGGATTTATGAAAAGTTGACGTCACTTTTGGAGTAAATCCTGGATCTGTTTGAAGAACTATTCGATCATCATAGATCTTCAAAAAAGGTTCTTTAACTGATAAGGCTTGAATTTCTCCTATCCTGCGTGCCGTTGTGATGGCTACGAGAAAAACAGTCTTTAAAGTCAATAATCGCAAAGATGTTTCTTGAAGTGGTTCAAAGGGGGATTTGATGATCCCCCTAAGTACTACCGATAAATCCCATGTGGGATATATTTGTATCTTGGGCTTTTTGTATTTTGCTAATGCCCTGCAAAACCGAGAAACCAACGGGTCCTCCTGTAGTGTCCTTTCTAGATACACAGATAGAGCTGCAACCTGAACTTTCAGCGTACTTATAGCTAGTCCCTTGTCCGCGCCTTGTTGCAAAAACTCAAGGATAGTTGGAGTATCCATTCTCTGTCTTTGGTTTTCCGTGCACCAACTGTTACATTTTCTCCAGATCTTTCTGTAGATGGCTCTGGTGTTTGGCTTCCTGGCGCTCAAAAGTGTTGTCACTACCTTTTCTGAGAGTCCTTTTGATTTCAAAAGTTCCTCTTCAGTAACCAGGCCGTCCACTTGAAATGTTCCTGCTTTAGGCCTGTTAACGGACCCTGACACATCAGGTCTGTCCTGTGAGGTAGAAGCCATGGCTCGTCTGCTGAGAGACTGAGGAGTTGAGAGAACCAGGTTCTCTTGGGCCAGTATGGTGCAATTAGTATGAGTTTCGTTTGTTCTTGTAGAAACTTTTTTTATCACCCGTGGAATCAGATGAACCGGAGGGAAGGCATAGCACATTCTGAAGTTCCAGGGGTTCTGAAGAGCATCTATCCCAAGAGGTTGGTCTTGCTGGTTTAGCGAGAAGAAACACTTCACCTGAGTGTTTTTCCGAGATGCAAACAGGTCTATGTTTGGGACTCCCCAACGGACTGTGATCTCTTTGAAAACCCTTGGATGTAACAACCATTCCTCTTGGGAAATCTCCTGGCGGCTGAGGAAATCCGCCACTTGATTGTCTTCTCCTTTTAGATGGACTGCACTTATTGAAAGTAGGTTCCCTTCGGCCCACCGGCATATCTGGTCGGAGATGTGGCTCAGAGATGGACTTCTTGTGGCCCCTTGTTCGTTTAGATAGGCCACTGCTGTGGCATTGTCTGAGAGTACCAGGATGTGATGATCTCTCAGCTGGTTCTGAAAAACCTCTATGGCCTTGGCTATCGCCATTAGTTCTCTCCAATTTGAGGATGCTATAGCTTCCTCTGGGCACCATCTCCCCTGAGCCGGTTGTCCGGCTAGGTGAGCTCCCCAACTGCTTGCATCCGTGGTCAACTTCTGGGATATCGGAAATGACCAGGCCAGACCCTGGTTTAGGTTTGTGTGGACCCTCCACCACCATAGTGACCTCTTTACTGACTCTGGGAGTAACACCAGCCTGTCCAGATCTCCTTTTTGTTTCCTTAAGATAAAATTTTGCAGGGGTCTCAGGTGAAATTTTGCCCATTGTACTGCCGGTATTGATGATGTCATCAATCCCAGAACCGACATCAGTTCTCTGTTATGGGAAGGTTGTTCTGAATAGAGCCCACTCTTTTGATGAGGTTTTGAATTTTTTCTTCTGGAAGAAAAGTTCTCTGTTCTGTTGAACTGAGCAGATATCCCAGGCGAAATTTCCCAGAGGGTTTCTTGATTACAAAAACGTGAGAGTAAAAACCCTTTCTTTTTTCCTTCTCTGGAACTGGGATCAGGACTTTTTGATCCACCATCTCCCCCAGCAACAGAGGTAAAGCCCTTTCTTTTTCGGAATCTCTGGGAAGCTTTGTCAATAGGAATCTCTCTGGAGGATGACAATTGAATTCCAGTGAATAGCCCTTTGCGATTATTTCTAGAATAAACTGATTGGCTGTTAGCTTTTGCCACTGTGGTAGGAAGGCAGCCAATCTTCCCCCTACTGGCACTTGGTTGTCACTGCTTGGTGGCCGGATTAGTGGTGCCAAAGAGTGGGTTACTCTTTTGTTTTCCCTTATGACCCGACCAGTTTTTCTTTGGGAACTCTTTCTTCCCTTCTTGTGGATGATTTCTTTTCCCCTGAAAATATATTTTCTGTGGACATTTTCGCCTTTCAGCAGGAAAGGATTTTTTCCTATCTGCCGTTCTTTCCAAGGCCTCATCTAGGCCTGATCCAAAAAGCAAATTTCCTGTGAAGGGTAAATTGCATAACCTTGTTTTGGATGCGGCGTCCCCTGTCCAGGTTTTCATCTAGATCGTACGCCTAGCTGGGACCGCTAGCCCGCCTGACCTTGCTGCTAGTTTAACGGATTCTGCAGAAGCGTCTGCAATGTAACCTACTGCTTTAGAGAGAATTGGGAGTGTCTTCAGGATCTCCTCTCTAGGCGTACCATTCTTTATATGCTCCTGCAATTGGGTTAGCCAGAATTCTATGTTTCTTGCCACACAGGTGGTAGCTAGCGCTGGTTTTAAGCTAGCGACACTTGTCTCCCAGGCTCTTTTTAGGATAATATCACCCTTTTTGTCCATGGCGTCTTTTAAATGCCCAATGTCTTCAAAAGCCAATGCCGAATTTTTTGAAATTTTTTAAAGCGGTGCATCCAGTTTTGGATTTTTGTTCCAAACCTCTTTTGGATCGTCACTAAAAGGGAATCATTTTTTTTGTGGCTTGCCGCAAAGAATGTTTTTTTCTCTGGATCCTTCCACTCATTCATCACGGTATAAGACATCACCTGATGAACTGGGAATACTTTAGAATTCCTTTTCCTTAGACCTTGGTACATTAGGTCATGCTTGGAAGGTTCTTCCTTTTCATGTTTGATTTCAAGGGTTTCATAAATGGCCCCTAGTAAATCATCCACATTTTCAAGTGACAATTTGTAATTGGGAGCCTTCCTTCTTTCTTCACCCCCCTCCTCCTGCTCAGGTTCTGAGTCGTCACTTGCCAAAACGCTAGCTGCGCTGCTGCCCGCTCGCTCCCTCCCGGACTCATGCGACCCTGATGCGACTACGGATCTGGGTGAGGCCATGGGAGAGGGGCTTCCAGAAAGAACAACCGGAGTTTTAACTTCTGAAATGAATTTTTTGAGATCCTTAAAGGTATTCGCCATATCCTCCCTCACGGATCCAAAAATGTTCGCATAAACTGCGTCTGACTGTTTTTGTACCAGTTTGTCCATGCAAACTTGGCATAGCGGTTCAGTGTATACCAGAGGCATCTTGGCATTACACTTAACACACCGCTTCTTAGGAATGGGCTTTGGCTCTTTCGGTGTTTTCACCTGTGCAAAAGACACAAAAAGTATAGGGGCCCCATGTCGGTGAGTCACATACTCCCACCATACCGGTTACAGTATTCACCCGGTGACACTACCCCTGTAAACCCCAGCTAAGCTAGTGCCACCACCATCTAGCTGCTGTCCCATGATATGAATACAAAGGTCACCACACTGGTGCCTACCTGTATCCTGCTGGTGCTTTCGCCTTCTGGGGCCTGGCCCGCCGAGATATCATCCTCCTCGAGCATCTTGGCACACTGTGGCGTCCTATGCTGTCACCTGCAGCCGCATCCACGTGTATTCCACCAGCCGGCCATTTGAGTTTCCCCGCGCCTTTAAGGGGAAGAACCAGCTCCCCGGCGCAGGCCGATAACGTCATCCCGCCCCGGAACTGATGCGCCTGCATCTTCCGGGTCAAGCGGCGTCAGCTTCAGGTGCACGCCCCTCCGCCGACGCCGCCAAGGGGATGAAGAAATGGCGCCTTTCTCCACGCCTGGGCACAGAAGGAAAATCCCAAACCGGGACACCTCCTGCACACCGCCAAGAGGGTTGCCCGTGGCCGCACACCGTCCTCCTCCACCCATACTGCACGGCTCTGGTAGGATCATCTGACCCCCTGCCGTTCTGAGGCTCCCTCCCGTTTTTTGTGATTTAGCCTCATCGTATACCTGCAGCTTTTCCCACAGGTAAATGTGCTGCCCCAGCTGGACCCCTGCCCTGGTCAGCCTTTAAGAGATGGAGCCCCCTCTCAGGTCCTCTGGCAACATGTCTCCTCCGGACGGAGGAAACACTAAGACTGACCAGGGACCTGAGGGACTGCCTCTTAAAGGGGAGGGAAAGAATTAGTGGCAACGTGTTTCCTGATTGCGGGGAGGAGCTCCATCTCTCAAGGGCTGACTTGGAAGACGACTGGGGGAAAATAAGCTGTCGGCAGAATGGAGAATGGGATCGGTGCGGAAGGGGGCAGTTACAGAACAATGTCCTGTGTCTCTCTGAAGCAGGCTAACAACCGGCATGAGGGAGAGAAACCGGCTTTTAGATGCTGCAGAAAGCCATATTTATCCTTCTGTAATTGTCCCCCAACCCCTGTCCTGCCGGACCAATTCACCCTGCTGTCTGGGCTCCTTTGTGTGTCCAGGCTGCCTACAGGGGCACCCCCCTATTGGCGACCCTGGCAGTGTGTGAAGGAAATACAATTTTCTCCCCTTTTCCATTCTGTACTTTTTCTCAAGTTTACAAGCCGAGTAATGTGGTTTGATCTCCTGTCGAGTTAAACAGTTTACATTTGCTCCTACAGGTAAGCTGACATACCCTCATTTCTAGTGTCTCTTTTGGGGGAGCCTGAGGCATTTCTCTATTCTCCTATTCCTGTGTCTTAGTAGCTGGGCACTTTTATATGCAAACTGCATTATGTAATCCCTACCGAATACATGTAGCCTGGAACTTGAAGAGGCACTGTGAATTTTCAGTTAGCGCATTCACCAATTCCTTTATCCTCCCAATCAAGAGAGCACAGCAGCCAGGCTCTTGCGTTTCATTATTGCAATTTTTGGTCAATGATCCCTTCTGAAGATGTTCAGCAGGGTAGCGGTGGATGGGAGGGGGTGGTGTCAGAGTGTACACGATTTGCTCCTTTTCCTAAGGTAACAAGCACACTGGCTGACTTCAAGTAGAGAGCAGCTTTCTCCATCAAGGAGTTCAGCAGTATGTTTCTACTGAGTCGATACATTCCACTTTGAGGTTGACAAGTGCCTTCTTCCCCCCTTTTAGCACAGTGTTGAGCCTTCGCCGCCCTACTTTGCTAAATCTGACAAGACACACTGGACTGCTCTGGCTTGGGTTGGGATCCCTGTGTGGATTAATAGATGTGATCTCTATGCTTTTTCTAAAGGAAGAGCGAGTTGTGTCTATTAAGACTACATCTGGGAATTTGTTTTCCCTTTATTATGGTGGTCAGATTTATTGTTTAAATGATTATGTCAATTGCTCCTGCTCGTCATTGTACCTTGTCGAACCATGAATGGCTGTCATTTTTAATTACCACTGTGACTGTCTGCTAAAAGTATCCTGGTTTTGCCATCACACGAATAAGGTGTCAAGTTGTGAAAGTCTTGTATTAGAAGCATTTGTTCTACAATGTTTTCTGGGCCACTTCAAGATATTATTTCTCTGGGAGAGAACCGATGGCAAGAAGCGAAAAATGGCTAAAGACTTCCAAGGCGGTCTTCTGCAGCCTTGAACCACCCTGTTGGAAAATCCAGATTCAGTCAGACAATGCCACAGTAGTGGCATATATAAACCATCAGGGAGGAATTCGGAGCCTCACCACGGCAATACAAGTAGATCAGATTCTGTGCAAAATTACACATTTGCCCTCTTTCTTCCCAGGCATAGACAACTGGTAGAAGACACTGGTCAGCCAGCAGCACTTGGCCCTGGGGAAGGGGTCCCTACACACGGAGCAAACTATTACAGCGCACACACGCAAAAAATGACATTCAACTCCTGCAAGGCCATTTAAAACACCTGAACATTTTCAAAAGATATGGGGATTTGATCACACCATATTGTATATCTTTCACTCCTCCAAAACTGTCTGGTTCAGCAAGAGGCCCAGAAATTTTTGCCCAAGGTTTTTTTTAATTATGTGGTTCTGTCTGGATGTGGTTCAAGGTGAGAATATATCTCTCAGCCACTGCTTCTTCCAGAAAAGAGATTTTGTATTTCAGATTGACCTCATTAGGGTACATTGGCTTCTCGAACCACCATTTCTGTGAAGACTATCCTTCAAAAGTATGGTCTTAAAAGAACGGCTCCTAGCCTTTCCTGTCAAGGTACACTACTAGATATGTAAATGTTTTTTTTGTTATTTTTGGCATTATGCATGGTTTTAGTTTTGCAAGACACATGGTCTTCTGTTTTTGTTTTCTTGTTCTACAAGGAGGAGGATTTTCAGGCCTTATATGATGCTTTAAACATTGGGTCCATTTGGTGGCTCTTGAACAGGTCGTCCCTGCTAGCCTTTGTTGCCAAGTTACAAACATACTCAGTTGCACTCCTTTTAGGCAATTTCATGCGTCCCTCAATGGATAAGAAAGAAAATAACCAATTGTAAAATCCTTTTCTTGAAATCCATTTCCCTCTGTTCACTTCCATGCACTTGGTACTACTTCCTTTGGGTAGGGTTATCCTTTGCTGGCCAATGGGTTTTTGTTGCCAGTGTTCATTTCTTCTGTAGGTGGCAGCATAATCACAAATACGGTCTCCCTCAAAGGACCCCAAGAAAAAAAGAGTTACAAGGAGTACAAAAACTAGTAAATAATTATACTTTGCTGAATCCCAGACCTCGTGGAACTGCTTGGAGATGGCATGAAATGTAAGACGAAAGCACACATTTTTTTACCCTTGTTAGAAATCATGACTATGTACAGACTGCGTACAAAGACAGCACAAATGAATACAGAGTGCCAGCTCGGTATATCATGTATCTGGGCAAACTGAATAGACACACAAGGCGTACAGATTTTCTTCAACAAGCAACAGCAGTTGATGCTGATAACATTTACATTGTATTATGGTAGGATTTTGTACCATTAATACAAAAATAAAATAAAATCAAAAGTTATATCAAGCATAAATTAAGGCAAGAGCTAAATAGTAAAGTCTGTGTCTAGAAATCTATTTTGTTTAGAGTGTGTGTACTTTTTTTTTTCTTACACACACCAATCAGCCATAACATTATGACTACCCACCTAATAGTGAGAAGGTCCCTTTTGCCACCAAAACAGCCATGACCTGTTAAGGCATGGACTCTATTGGGCATCTGAAGGGTTGCTGTGGTATCTGGCACCAAGTAGTCAGCAGCAGATCCTTTAGTCCTGTAAATTGTGAGATGGGAGATCCATGGATCAGGTTTGGTTCTCCAGCATCCCAAATATGCACAACTGGATTGAGATTTGGAGAATATGGAGGTCATGTCAACACCAAAAAGGACACCACCTTCCATTGTTCAGTGGTCCTGATCTGATACTCTGGTGCCCAATGTAGATGTTTTTGGCTGTGGACACAGGGCAGCATGGAAACCCTGACCTGTTTGCGCAGCTGAATACTAGCAGACTGTGATGCACTGTGTGTTCTGACACCATTCTATTTAAACCAACATCAACTTTTTTCATCAATGTAAGCTTCAATAACTATTTGTTAAGACTGGACAAGCCATTCTTCTCTCCCCACATGCCTTAATGAACTTTGGCTAAATAGGACGCGGGTGTCGGTTTTTCTTCTTTGGATCATTTTTGGTAGGTCCTGACAATTGCAGACCAGAAACCTCCCACAAGAGCTGCAGTTTTGGAGTTGCTCTGACCCAGTCATCGAACCATTACAATACTACCTTTGTCAAAGTCACTCAAATTCTTATGCTTGCCCATTTTTTCAGCTTACAACACAAAACAATAGGAACAACATGTACATTTGCCGCTTAATATCCCATTTTCACGTACCATTGTAACAAGATAATCAATATTATTCACTTTACCTGTCAAGTCGGCATAATATAAATGGCTTATTGATGTGTATTTTGTAAGGACAGGCTCAACTGGTAGTTACAGTGGTAAAACTCTGCTTGCCCTCGTGGACTTCAGCACTCCAGGCCTATTTTTGTTTAACTGCTTCTTTAAATGTTTACAAAAATAATATTAAAAAAACAATAATGCCCAATATTTGTTTTTTCCAAATAAGTTCCTTAAGTTATTACTGCTCACAATACTTAATGAAGGATCCACATATCAATAGAGGGCTCTATAGAACTCCCCTGGCAAAGGGCAACCGATCAAAAGGAGAAACTACCTAGGCACATGAGCATATACATGTTGGTGTTAAAAAAAAAAAAAAAAGAAGGAAAAAAACACCCTTTTTAACAAGATTTATCAACTGAAATAGCAATATATACCTTGAAGATCTTTTTTCAACTTTCGTAAATCTTTGTCTAGGTCCTCAAATTTCACCTGTGCTGCTTGGAAGAAATCCTGAGGTTCCAGCAATGGAAATATACTCTTGTCTGTACCTGCATCCTACAGGACATATAAGTTTCAGAACAAAAAACAATAAGTCAGTCCTTAATAAATAGGGTACTATATGTGACTAAATAGTACTGGTAGAAATGATTAGTGTGACCTGAAAATGGAAAACAAAAAAAGAGGGTGGGGAAAATGGGTGAACTCACATTGTCAAAATGTCGAAGATAATATCGAACAACATAATCGACTAGGCTAACGCCATTATCCTAAAAGAAGGGGAAAAAAAAATCAGACACGCCACTATGAAATCTGCAAGTTTCTTAAAGAGCACAATAAGACTACTTTTGCTTAGTAAGTGGCCATTTTACTTATACATAATGTGAATCTGGCAAGGGATGAAAAGCACCAAGGCCAAGTCTGGCCATACATAGAGTGTTTTTTCCCCCATGCAACAGCAGGAAACAAATGTGCTTGATTCCTCCATCAACACAGACAGTCCCCAGCTGGGAGAAGACCGATTATTGCACAGGTCATATACCAAAAGGTAAGAGTGTTCACACGGTGAAACAAGAAGTGCAATGAGGTGGATCCCAGTGACCTTTGGACATAAAATTACAATTTTGGATTGAACTTTTATCGCACAAGGATATTTATTTTCCAGAGTGATGGATATTTAGGTTTAATAGCACATACATAGGCTGTGGAGGGAGCATGTGTGTAATATAGAGGGGAAATATTTGTACACAGTGTGCGGTGTATTGGAGTGAAATAAGGAATGTGAACTGTCAACTAGCCTGTGAGCCGTTTTTTTTTTTCAAAGACAGAATTAAGTTGGCTTCTTGTAGAGCCACCTGGCTTCTTATGCTGCCCTGATGGTTGATTTAAGCCACTGCTGTGGCCTTGTCAGTTGTCTGACTGAGCCTTCCTCAGTTCTTCAGCTAAAGGTACAGGCAAATAGCCCGTAATTCTAGAATGTGTGATGGGAAGTCTGGAGTTCCCATGGACTCTCTCTGTCCCTAGGACTCTTTCCAAGCACAAAGCAATCCCCTGTACTCTATCGCCACCATCCACCCAACCGCTATCCTAAGTTCTGGTCAACCAGAATCTGACCCTCAGCCCTGTTGTCTCTCACTTCCACTAAATGAGCAGCCAACTAAATCCTCTGTATCCACTCTGGCTTTCGCCACCATCCACTCAACCACTATTTTAAATTCTGGTCAACTGACAGCTACAAACTCGAGTGCAGTTCACCCACCCATCTGCACTATTAAAACGGGAGCCCAGGGCTCAACCTGCAGGAAGGGGGTTGGGGTGTTAGGGGGGCCCAGACTCGACCCTCTAAGGTTCTGGGGTCCTTCTCAGGGGAGGGTCACCAGTTGGAAACGTCCTGCTTCGCCAGGGCATACCCACTCCATAGAGGGAGTCTTCAGGAACTAGGTCACGCCTGTAATAATCGCAATGGAGTGGGACCTGTAAAGCACCTTGCTGTACTACTGCACCAAGGGTGAGTGCCAAATGAAGGGTTCAGTGCCAGGAGCAAAGTTACAGGCCAGCCCTGCTTCGTCTGTGCAGTGTTGGTTCAGCTGGAATTAGAAGGGATTTTCAGTGCAAAAATCAGTGAGGAGTTTTTCCAGGTAGAATTAGAAAAACAATCTTTTTTAAAAAAAAAACTGCTCCCAGTAGACAGGTCCTCCATTACCTAACAAAAAAAAGGAAAAATATCCTGAAAGACAAACTAAAGATTGCTGAAAAGGGGGGGGGGTGTTATATGGGCACAATTCTACTTGCTACTTCAGTCATCTGAAGGTGGATGAATATAACTCAGGGTCTATGATTAAACCATTTTTTGTCCTGTACCATAGGATTGTAGGTGACAAAAACCTTTCAATAGTAGCTGCTCCAGTCTCTTCCTTACACTTACCCATGTCTTGTCTTGATCCAGCACTGTCCCATCTGCAGCAGCCTTTCTTCCCTCTTACCTTTCACTGGTTTCGATGAGACTAGTGAGAGCCATTGGTTGTTGTCAGTCAAATCGTGTGAAGAGGGAGCGGGGTTGAGCCACACTGTGCGCTTCTATAGGAGACACACAGCCTGGCTCAGGATCGAGCCTGCACGAGCACCCCCATAGCAAACAGCTCTGCTATAGGGGCACTATAAGAAAAAGAGGAGCCAAAAGTGCCTGCGGAGGACCCCAAAAGTGGTTTGGGGACGCTCTGTGCAAAACCAGATCAAGTACAACTTTTTTTGTTATTTGTTTCAAACAATTATTTTCAATCACTTTAATTTTTAAATTAAACTTGCAAATATAAAGCCTAGTGTACTTACCCTGCTCTTAACATCTTTAAGCTTAGGAAGGATTTCTAGCCCAAATCCATCTGCTTGCCCGCGTGTTCGGTTACCTCCATTCATATAGTTTCCAAAGGCGAGAATAAGACCCATGATATCCTTCACACTCTCCATTTGTGAGATTCCCTAGAATATAATTTCCACTTTAACACACAGGTCACTGCTCTCCATCTCTAGCCCTTTAGAGAAAATTAACATATGAACAAGCCACATGACATGCAACTGCTGTGTGCACCCAGGCTTCAGAATTCAACAGCAAAGCAGATGCCAGTCTAACCCGTTTTTCACTCCATGTCATTGATATCATATCAGAATCTTCACAAGATAGATAAATAATGAAAAGAGGTGGAAACTGGGGACCATGTTGTAGAATTACCAAAACTATTGAGAAGTGTTGATTAGCTCACTTCTGCCATGTGGAATGATATTATCATTGGCAATATGCAATTGCTTTAAAAACAACATGGACGGCAACTCTAGGTTTTCCATTCAGGCTTTAAAAATGCACATACCTATAACAACTAGATTGTTGGCTTCTTAACTACTAAAGTTTGGCATTTATGCTTTGCATATCTAGACACTTACATTGCATGCCTTGATGACTATGTCTATTTTCCGCCGTACTGAGCAAATCCCCTCTGCAAAGACTGATTGGAAAATGATGCACTTCGACCTCTCTGTAAAATTAGGGATTTGAGAAAGCTCATAGAGGAATCTAGGAAAAAAAAAAAAAAAAAAGAGTATATTTACTGTATGTTTGCTTGAATTCAACAATAAAATAATCTAAAAAAATCAAAAGCATCTGCTTGGATTTTGGTATACAATCTTACTGTTCAGGCTTGTCCAATAACTTTACATCTTCTGCCGTGGAGGTCTCATAGTGCTTGCTGATGGTTTGCAACTCCTCTTTTTGTGCACGCTGTGAAGCGACAATAAAATTATGGCTTTATTTAATAGACATCTTACTCTCAAAGCTGAGCTCCTGGGATGATATATTTTGCATACTTACATTGGGCCAGTTTGGCACAATGGAGAATGCATACTTGATAACTGATCAGCCTCTGTTAAAGCTATAAATCACTGTAGTAGCTCAGGCTACTACAGTGATGGGCACAGTCTTTTGGATGCTGTGCCCAATGGCAGCCGTTCTGCATATCATATTCGGTCATTCTGGAGATTGTGATGGCACTGCTTCTCCTCTACCATGTGCTATTGCTTCAAGAAAAAATTTAAACAAACTGCCTAAAACTAAAAATGATTGGTGAAGAGGAATTTCACTGATACTCTGTTAACCACTTAAGACCCGGACGTTTAGGCAGCTAAAGGACCCGGACAGTTTTTGCGATTCGGCACTGCGTCGATTTAACGGACAATTACGCGGTCATGCGACGTGGCTCTCAAACAAAATTGGCGTCCTTTTTTCCCCCACAAATAGAGCTTTCTTTTGGTGGTATTTGATCACCTCTGCGGCTTTTATTTTTTGAGCGACAATTTTGAAAGAAATTCAATATTTTTAACTTTTTGCTATAATAAACATCCCCAAAAATATATAAAAATGTTTTCCCTCAGTTTAGGCCGATATGTATTCTACCTATTTTTGGTAAAAAAATAGCAATAAGCATTTATTGGTTAGTTTGCGCAAAATTTATAGTGTTTACAAAATAGGGGATGGTTTTATTGCATTTTTTTTTTTTTTTTTTACTACTAATAGAAGATCAGCGATTTTGTTCATGACTGCAACATTATGGCGGACACTTCGGACAATTTTGACACATTTTTGGGATCATTGTCATTTTCACAGCAAAAAATGCATTGTTTACTGTGAAAATGCCAATTGCAGGTTGGGAGTTAACCACAAGGGGGCGCTAAAGGGGTTATGTGTGACCTCCTTTAGGTTCCCAACTGTAGGAGGGTGTGGGTGTAGGTGTGATGTCATTGATTGTGGTCCCCTATATAAGGGAACACACGATCAATAACGGCGCCACAGTGAAGAACGGGGAAGCTGTGTTTACACACAGCTCTCCCCGTTCTTCAGCTCAGGGGACCGATCGCGGGACTGCAGCGGCGATCGGGTTCGCGGGTCCCACGGCCACGGAGCTTCAGACCGGGTCGCAGACGCGCACCCGCGACCCACGGCTGGGCACTTAAATAGGACGTACCTGTACGTGCATGTGCCCAGCCGTGCCATTCTGCCGACGTATATGTGCAGGAGGCGGTCCTTAAGTGGTTAAATGACAACTGTTAAAGGTTTCTTGGAAGGATGCTCCAACTCATAAAACTGTTTTAAAAAGATATTTGAAACAAGCCAAATATGTCTAATATATTATATGTATACATATAAATGCAATTACACAAATTACTTACATTTTCATACAAGGCTTCCAACGTCTCTAGATCCACCACAGAATCGTCCACATTTAAAATAGCTGCAAAAGAATTAAACAATAAATTCATATATTTATTATCACTACTCTTGCATATACAACCCTATCATATAGTTTTGAGAAAGTCTCACTCTTACCACTTGGCACAAAGACAGCCAATAGTTCATTTTAATTAAAGTGGATGTAACCCACTTTAATATGTTATTAACATGTACCCAGTGAAGTAAACAGCCTCCGATGATGCACAGAGATTTAAAAAATCTCCCTACATAAGTTTTACATGTATATCTGCTGTCTTTAGTTTGCTATATTCTTTAGAAAGTGCACTAGAATTTTTACTTCCTGTACCAGTACTGGAAGTAAAGTCTTGGAGGGGGGGGGGGGTGCGCCTTTCCTCCTATCAGCTGTCACACATAACCCCCTCTACATAGGCAGAGGAACAAAGATACACACAGGGCTGGGCTATGACAAGACAAGCTCTCTGCTTGGCTATATATAGCACCCACCCCCATCAAATGTCCAGCTGCTTTTATCTCCCGCGTAAGAGAACCTGTCAGAAGTTATCATGCTGATAACAGAAGAACGAAGCAGCAGAAAGACATGGGACTTGGGTCTTTGGAGAGAGAGAAGCAAACACTACAGATATATGTGAATAGGTCAAATTTCATGAATCAGGTTTACATGCACTTTAATGCAGCTACCTTAAATACAATAAAATGCAAGATGCTTTTATTTGTAAACAAAGGTTAACACATTTAAAACAGTGTTTAAACCAAAAAGTGTATATATTGCAGCTTACCAATACATTAAGAGTAACTCCACTTTTGTTAAGAAAAAACAAACAAAAAAAAAAAAAAAAACACTTCCCCAATGGATGATCTATGTACATTACAAGGATTTTAAAAACTTTACTGCAGATTCCCACCTTTTGTTATTCTGAAGAAAACTTTGTGTGGTCTGTGTCCATGTTCTAAGTGAGTCTAATTGGAGTGGTTTCATAATTATTAATCAGCTTCAGCACTTACAGGGCACCAATGAGGACTGAGCAGCTGGATTTGCATCCCTTTAAGGCCCTTTTTACACTGGGGCTTTTTTCAAGCGTTATTACAGCGTTTTAGCATTAAAAATAGCGCTCTTAAAACGCTCATAAAACACTCTCCATGCATCTCAATGGACCTTTTCACACCAAGTTTTCTGCAAGCAGCATCTTTGAAAATAACGCTCCAAAAACGCTCCTCTCCATTGAAATGAATTGAAAAGCGCTGTAAAAACGCCTTACCCTTTCACACTGAGGCATTGAACTGGCAGGGCGTTGAGAAAAGTCCTGCAAGCAGCATCTTTGAAACAGCTTTTGAGCGCTGAAAATAATGCTCCAAAATGCCCCTCTACATTGAAATGAATTGAAAAGCGCTGTAAAAACGCCTTACCCTTTCACACCGAGGCACTGCAAAAACGCCCTAAAACTTTAGGGTCTTATCGGTGCTTTACCAACACATTGGGATTGCAGATAAGGCTTTGCTCGAATAACGCTGTAATATCGCTCGAAAAACGCTTCAGTGTGAAAAGGGCCTAAATGTCATTTCCTATTGGGGAGTATCTCATCAAATATCACATTTTTGTTGCAGTGATGCCTGAAATCTGACTTGCATCTTAGGGCAGATTTTGGGGAAAATCAGTGATCCAATCACACAAGCAGGAAATAATGTTTCTGGGGGGCGTTCTGTACACATTCTGTGTACAGCACACCTCCAGGTAGCCAAATTATGACTGGTGTTGCAATTGTTTACACTATATTTTTTCTTTGGCATTTTTTCCCCAATTAAAGTGGAGTTACCCTTTAACCCCCTAGCCAACTGACAGGACCCGCAAATTGTTTCCGCAGATGTAAACAAGGCAGATAGCCTTTCTGTTAGTAGGGAAGACAGAGATCCTGTGTTTCTGCTAAGCAGGAACAGAGATCTGTCTCCCAATAGTTAAAGCACCCCCCCCCCCCCCAGGAACACATTTAAACCTTTGATCACCCTCTTAAACGCTTCCCTGCTGGTGTCATTAGTACAGTGACCATGCATTTTTTTAAATTTTTAGCACCGATCACTGTATTGGTATCATTGGCCCTCAAAAGTGTCACTTTGTAACAATTCCACAAAAAATATCCCATAGTTTACGCAAAACAATCAATATATGCTTATTGGGATTTTTTTTAACCAAAATATGTAACAGAATACATATTGGCCTAAACTGATCAAGAGATTTTTTTTTGACATTTTGTTATTGGATGCGTTTTATAGCAGAAATTAAAAAACACATAATTTTTTTGTTTAAAAGCAATGATATCAATTTTACTTGGGTACAGCATCGCATGGCCAATTGTCAGTTAAACTAATGCAGTGCTGTATCGCAAACAATGGCCTGGTCAAGGGGGGGGGGGGGGGGGGGGTAAACCTTTTTGAAGGTCAAGTGAATAAAAATGGTGGCTGCATTGTAATATGATGGTCCGGCCAGTAACACGTACTCTCTAGGGTGGCTCCATTCTATGTAGGAGCAAGTGAGCCACCATGGACAGCAGCACTGTCACACTGGGGAGAGGGTGGTGCTAGAATCACTAGCAGATTTAGGTGAACAGGACTAACAAACTAAAGTGGATGTAAACCCACTCTCATCCTTTCTAAACTACTGCCATAGTGGTGATCTATAAGGATATACATGCCTCCTGCATTTATCCTTACCTGTCAAATGTCTCCCCTCTGTCTGTTATGAGAACTAAAAAACTGCAGATTCTGTGATGGATCTGTTGTCCGGAGCTCGGTGGGTGAAGTTGTGTCAGTGCACTCCCCACCCTCCTCTACACTCCCCTTGTCAACATGTCTCTTGTGTATGGTGTCTGCCATGATCACTAACATCCAGTCAAAACCCAGAAAAGTAACCACATGACTTCAGAAAATGAGTGGGGGTGGGAATTAAATAATGCCTGTCTCAGGCTTGTGCATTGAGAAATGTAAATAACTTGTCACTCACTCACTGAAAAAAAAGAAAAAAGAGGATTGCTCAAAGCTGCATTAACTCTTTGTGGCAAGACCGGGCACAGATGATAGGAAATCTTATACTCTACATCAGGGATAAACAATTAGCGGCCCTCCAGCTGTCGCAGAACTACAAATCCCATGAGGCACAGCATTATTCTGACAGCCACAAGCATGACACCGAGAGGCAGAGGCATGATGGCACTTGTAGTTTTGACAGAGGCCAGTTTGCAGTAGATCCCTGACTGTAGGGCCAGAGAATTACACCAGTAAAATTATCAATGTTAAAGCTGAATTCCTGAAATTCGGCTACTTTGCAAAAAAGTGAAGGCACATCTGAGTAAAGTCCAAGGAGCTGCATGACATCTCCTGGGCTAATTGCCATTTATATCCGAAAGGTTTATTGCTCTGTAGGGAATTGCACCTGAGCAACTATGATCACCTCCCCCCCTTCAGAGAAGCCTTTGTATTTTGTGAATAGGGGTGCAACGGATCAAAAAACTCACGGTTCGGATCATTCCTCGGATCGGCAGTCACGGATCGGATCATTTTTCGGATCAGCAAAAAATAAATAAAAAAAAGACAGTGACCCCCCCCCAAGTAGTACAGGCACACAGTGACCCCCCCCCCCCCAAGTAGTACAGGCACACAGTGACCCCCCCCCCCCCAAGAAGTAGAGGCACACAGTGACCCCCCCAGTAGTACAGGCACACAGTGACCCCCCCAGTAGTACAGGCACACAGTGACCCCCCCAGTAGTACAGGCACACAGTGACCCCCCCAGTAGTACAGGCACACAGTGACCCCCCAGTAGTACAGGCACACAGTGACCCCCCCCCTAAGTAGTACAGGCACACAGTGACCCCCCCAGTAGTACAGGCACACAGTGACCCCCCCAGTAGTACAGGCACACAGTGACCCCCCAGTAGTACAGGCACACAGTGACCCCCCCCCTAAGTAGTACAGGCACACAGTGACCCTTCCCACCATAGTACAGGCAGACAGTGACCTCCCCCCCCCCCCCCTCCATAGTACAGGCAAACAGTGAGCCCCCCCCCCCGTGCAGACCTCAGATCGGATAGCGGCGCGTGTGTCCCTTGAGCGCGGTCTCCTCCTCCTCTGTGGGTGTAAACAGAGAGGAGGGGCCGCCGCCGGGTGTACCAAGATGGCCGCGGCTCCGGAGCTAGGCCGAAGCCGTGGCCTTTCCTAATGCTATGCACTGCGGCGGTAGTCCGCAGATCACATAGCGATCCGATCCCAAGGGGGTGACCCGTTCGGATCACGGATCAACCGTGATTCGTTGCACTCCTGTTTGTGAATGTGTTCACATAATACAAAGGCTTCCGTTAATAGTCAGAGAGAGGATTAGGCATTGCAGCAACTATTGTTCAAGATGCATAGCTCAGAAGGATCAGCATCACTCACTCGAAACTACAGGGATAGCGGTCCTCTATAAAGCGGTCAGATATAAAATAGAGCCAAGACCAGGAAGTGCCATGCACCTTGTTGGACTTCGTTCAAAGTGTGCCTTAATTTTCAGAATTTCACTGCAGAGATGCGAGTTTTAAAAGAGCATTCTCGCCTAGTGAAAAAAATAAAAATTCTAAGCTACACTAATCTTGTACAACTGAATGACAAAGAACAGATGGCCAAATTTAACATCCACACCATAGATAAAAACTTTTTTACACCACACTTAAAACTGCAATACATTTTTAAGCCGCGTACCTTTATCCCATTTGCCAGACAACGCGACAACCTTTCAGGCCTCACACCTCTAACAGTCTGAAAAGTGCTAATGTTATGAAGCTTGTCTGCATAAAGCTTGCCATGTAATGCAAATTAGTCTCATTAAAACCAGTCTCCCCCTGGTGGGTTTTCACTTCCCTCCAACGCTCACTGTCAGCCTCCTGAATATCTCACCTACACCTCCCAATAACTCCAAAAAGGAAGCAGACGCATGCTGTGCGAGGCTGGTAATTTTATTGGGTTCCACAAGCTTTAAAAAATCTGTTACAAGCCTGGTCTGGTTTCTGAGATCCTTTTTTGCAGGGAAATTAAGGAAAACATTTTTATGTGGCCCAACAGTGTCTGTTGGCTGGAAGAAGAATTTATACACAGCAGAGTCATTAGAAAAAAACCTGCTCCCATTAGGATATAATAGCCGTCACAAGGGACACAAAGCAGAGCAGGATTCGGCTCCCAAGCAGGCGCTCATAAAGCAAAGGGGAAAAAAAAATGTCTTGCCAGCTACATTTCACACGCTCTGGTTATTAAACCATTTCAAGTTGAAACTTTCCTTGTCGCACCCTAAATTTAAAATGATTATACAAGCCCCTTCTCTGTGTTCACCTTGTTGCTTAAACACACTGAAAGAGGCCACCAGGGACCAAGAGTAAGGAGGGAAAATAGCAACTAGGGAAGCACATACAGTCCCAAAGTTATCTGAAGATATTCATAAATATCACAAGATGTGATTGGAGATGTAAAAAAAAACAAAAAAACAAAACAAAAACGCCAATACAATTTGCATTACTATAATGGAAATATAATGTACACAGCTAGTTATTGCATTAACCACTTAAAGCGGAGGTTCACCCTAAAATATACCCTCTCCCATGTGATCCAGCATACTGGCGTCAGCACCAGTATGCTGTTTTTTTTTTAAATCCCCCACTTACTGTGAAATCTTTAATCTTTATTTCTTTCCCCCGCGGTGGCTGGCGCCTATACAGCTTGTCAAAGCTTCCGAAAATACCCGATTTAGGACTCGGGTATTTCCGGCGCAATGCAGCGCCTGCGCACAGACCTAGGAGCTGACTGAGCAGGCGCCGTATTTATCCGAGTCCTATTTCGGCTTTTTAGCCATAGGACTCGGAGAAAAACGGCGCCTGCGCAGTCAGCTCCTAGGTCTGTGAGCAGGCGCCGCATTGCGCCGGAAATACCCGAGTCCTAAATCGGGTATTTTCGGAAGCTGTGACGCGCTATACAAGCACCATCCACCACGGGGGGAAAGAGGAATTAAAATTAAAGACTTCACAGTAAGTGGGGGATTTAAAAAAAAAAAAAACAGCATACTGGCGCTGACGCCAGTATGCTGGATCGCATGGGAGAGAGAATATTTAGGGTGAACCCCCTCTTTAAACGCCCGCCGCATGTATATGTACGTCCACAGAATGGCACGTACAGGCAGATGGGCGTACTGGTACGTCCCTGCCTTCCCGCGGGTCGGGGGTCCGACCTGGACCCCCCCGATACATGCGGCGGTCGTTTACCATCTGGGATGAGGGGGCGGCTGTTCGTTTCTGTCCGCCCCCTCGCGATCGCTCCCAGCGAATCCGCTTTCTCCCCCGCTGCCCGCCCTCTGCCTGTGTAATGTAAACACAGGCAGAGGAAGTGATGTCACCTCTCCTCTCGGCGGTATTTTCGATCCGGTGGTAGGAGAGAAGACATCACATAGTAAGTCGCACCAACACTACACTGACACCACACACATTAACCCCTTCAGATCACCCCTGCCCCCTATCACAGTGTTACTAATAGCATTGATCATATATTTACTGATCACTGCATTTAGTGTCAATGTGACAATTAGTGTGACAGGCAGTTAGTGTTAGGTCCCTACCCCCCTAATAAAGGTTTAACCCCTTGATCACCGCCCTAGTTAACCCTTTCACCCCCTATTGCCAGTGTCACTAAGCGATCGGTTTTCTGATCGCTGTTTTAGTGTCACTGTTGCTGCTAGGTAGCTATTTTTTTTTTTTATATTGCGATTTTTTTTTACTAAAGACATGTGGCTGAATACATTTTGGTCTAAATGTTTGACTAAAATGTAGTTTATTCGATTTTTCTTATAACAAAAAGTAGAAAATATTTTTTTCACCCGAAATGTTCGATCTTTTTCCGTTTACATCGCAAAAAAAAAAAAAAAAAAAAAAAAAAATCGTAGAGGCAATCAAATACCATCAAAAGAAAGCTCTATTTGTGGGAAGAAAAGGACGCACATTTTGTTTGGGAGCCACGTCGCACGACCCCACAATTGTCTGTTAAAGCGACGCAGCGCCGAATTGTAAAAACACCTTTGGGCATTTAGCAGCATATTGGTCCGGGGCTTAAGTGGTTAAACAAATATGTAACACTTATGGCTCTATGGAAATAAGTGTACACAGCTTTGCTTTGAGTTAGTCTTGCACTTCTAAATATCACCTAAAATATATATGCGGTCCTAGACAAACTGCAACACCCCTGCATGCAGACACTACATCTATGTCACAAAGCATGTTACTATGCAATGAAAATTAAAATGCTGCTGGCATGCAGTGAATTGTTTATTACATACTGTATACTGTCCAGGGTGAAAGGGACACGAACACGTTAAAAAAATAAATAAAATAAAAATAAGCACCAGCTATTGCTCTCAGACTATTCCAAATCTCCAGATACTTTTTTTTGCTCCCATTATTTATAGAGGTATTATATAGTGCCAATAGGTTGCGCAGCGCTTCACAAAATAAAGGCAGACATTACAATTTGGTACAAGAGGAATCAGAAGGCCCTGCTCATTAATGCCTACAATCTAAAAAGTGAGGAAGATGGAAAGATTAGGGGGCAGTCGGACAAATTAGGGTAGGGAGTTCCAAAGCATGGGAGAAGCTCTGGAGAAATCCTGGTGACGAGCATGGGGGGACCAAAGAGCAGCTTGGTTGGTAATTTGGGACTAGGTTAGTGATGTAGCTGGGTGCTGAGTTATGGAAGGCTTTGTAAATTGTTAGTACTTTGAATTATATTTGTTGGGTTAGTGGAAGCCAGTGGAGGGATTGGCAGAGAGGGGTGGAGGACACTGAATGGTTGGTAAGGTGGAGAAGTCTTACAGCGACATTCATTACAGACTGAAGGGGGGATAGTCTATGTAAAGGTCTGCTCCTGCAACCTTTTATGTTAGTTCTCTATGGACCCACTATATGTAGGAATTCAATCACCCTTCTTGTTTGCTCCCGAGATGGACTATGGATTTGTAGTATGCATAGAGCAGTGTACATGACCGCAAGGTATGTGCACTGCTCATTCCAACAAATGAAAGTGAAGGGCAAAATAGACGTTTGCAAGAGCACAAAGGATGTTACAAGCAGAAAGAAAAGCACAGTACAACACATTTCATGAACAAAAATTGATTACATTGAGTAGAGGATGTGTATGGATTCATTTGGAGAAGAATGGAATATAGTTAGGATCACCTAAACAACAGTTATTGGGCCACTTTCACACGGAGGTGCTTTACAGGCGTTTTAGTGATAAAAATAGTATGACAGTCCTGGTGCTTTCACATTGGAGCTGTGCGTTCGCTGGAAAAAAAAAACACGACCTGTAAGCAGCATCTTTGAGGCAGTTTAGGAGCAGTGAATAAAAGGATTTTTAATAAACAGCTTACCTGTAAAATCCTTTTCTTGAAGTACATCACGGGACACAGAGCGCATAGCCATTACACTTGGGTTATATGGGTACCTTCAGGTGTGGACACTGGTGTAATCAATTTCACAGGAAGTTTTCTCCCTATATAACCCCCTCCCACTGGGAGTGCATCAGTTTTGTAGCAAGCAATTCTCCCGAGGTTACACAATGTTCCCCAAAAGAGGGGTGGGAGCTCTGTGTCCCGTGATGTACTTCAAGAAAAGGATTTTACAGGTAAGCTGTTTATTAAAAATCCTTTTTTCTTTATCGTACATCACGGGACACAGAGCGCATAGCCATTACACTTGGGATATCCTAAAGCAATGCTCTATGAAGGGAGGGAGACCGTAAGGCCAAGAATAGCCAAATAAAAACATTGTCAGGAGAAAACATGGCTCCACCAACAGAAAAACAAGGGGGCGTGAACCGGGCCAGAGGATTCTATACTGCTGCCCGTAGGACCGCCTGCCCAAAAGCTGCGTCCGTACCCTTTGCAACGTCCAACTTATAAAATTTAGTAAACGTATGTACGGAAGACCAGGTTGTCGCCCTGCAAACCTGTGCCATAGAGATCTGATGGTGTGCCGCCCAGGAGGCACTCATGGCCCTCGTAGAATGGGCTTTAACTGATAAGGGAGGTGGAACGCGCTTCAGACCATATGCCTGAAAAATCAGCTGCTTAATCCACCTAGCCAAGGAAGACTTGGCAGCCGGCTGACCCTTCTTGGGGCCATCCGGAAGAACAAAAAGCACATCTGTTTTCCGAATCTTCTCTGTAGCCTTGAGATAGACCCTCATGGCTCGAACCACGTCCAAAGTATGAAGCCGTCTTTCCTCTCTGGACTGGGGAGTAGGAAAGAAGGATGGTAGGACTAGGTCCTGATTCAAGTGAAAACTGGATATGACCTTAGGAAGGAAAGAAGGTTGAGGCCGCAGAACCACTCTGTCCTTATGCAGAATAAGGTATGGCTCCCTGCATGACAAGGCTGCCAGCTCGGAAACCCTTCTGGCTGAAGCCATAGCCACCAAGAAAACCAACTTTCGGGTTAGTAGCACAAGAGGGATTTCTGTCAGAGGTTCAAACGGCTGCCTTTGTAAAGCTGACAAGACCAGATTTAAATTCCAGGGGCAGAGGGGAGCTCTAATAGGGGGATTCACATGCAAGACCCCCTGCAAGAAGGTTTTCATAAGCGAATGGGTGGCCAAGGGTCTTTGAAACCATATTGATAAAGCCGACACCTGCCCCTTTAGAGTACTAAGAGCCAACCCTTTGTCAACGCCAACCTGGAGGAATCGCAAGATCCTGTCAATAAAAAACTTTCGAGGATGCCATTTTTGAGACTCGCACCACTCCACATAGGTTCTCCAGACTCTGTAATAAATATTTCTGGAGACCGGTTTCCTAGCCTGAATCAACGTAGATATGACCTGATCTGAGAGGCCTCTGCCCTTAAGAATTAGGGATTCAGCCGCCAAGCCGTCAAATTTAGCTGCTGTGAAGCAGGATGGCAGATTGGGCCCTGAGACAGCAGATCTGGGCGCAGGGGGAGCGGCCACGGCGCCCCGACTGACATCTTCACGATGAGTGCGTACCAAGCCCTCCTGGGCCAGGCTGGGGCCACCAGGATCACAGGCCTGCGCTCCACCCGGATCCTCCGTAGAAGGCGGGGAATCATCTGCAGTGGAGGGAACGCATACAGAAGAGAAAACTGGTGCCAAGGACAAACCAAGGCATCGGTCCCGTAGGCCGAGGGATCCCTGGCTCGGGATATGAATTTGTCCAACTTTTTGTTGGATCTCGTTGCCATAATGTCCACATCTGGGACTCCGAATCTTTGGCAAATCTCTTGGAATACCTGGGGGTGAAGAGACCATTCCCCCGGGAGCAACTGTTGACGACTCAAAAAATCTGCTTGAGAATTGTCTATCCCTGGGATGAACACCGCCGAGATGCAGGGTACATGGGCTTCGGCCCATGAGAAAATCAGGTTTACTTCTCTTTGGGCTGCTGGGCTCTTTGTGCCCCCCTGGTGGTTTATGTATGCCACCGCAGTGGCGTTGTCGGACTGTATCCTTACTGGCAGACCCTGAAGGGGGAGAGTCCAGGCGATCAGGGCCAGCTGAGCAGCTCTGATCTCCAAGATATTGATGAGAAGCAGTTTTTCTGCCTCCGACCACTGCCCTTGCTGGGTCTGTTCTTCTAGAACTGCCCCCCAACCTGACAGGCTGGCATCCGTGGATACTATCTTCCACGTGATGGGGCAAAAGGATTTCCCTTTTGACAAATTTTGAGAGACCAGCCACCAAGACAGGCTGCGCCGGACCTTCGGGGAGAGCACTAACGGACGATCTAACGCCTGAATGGACTTGTTCCAAGCAGAGAGAATGGCTGCCTGAAGATATCTGGTATGGATCTGGGCGTAGGGCACAGCCTCGAAGGCGGCCACCATCTTCCCCAGCAGTCGCATACATAGGCGAATAGTCGGCCTCTTCTTGCCTAAGATCACTTGAACTGCTTGAGCTATTGATCTGATCTTTGCTTGAGGTAAAATTATCCTCTGGCAGTCTGTATCTAGCCGAAGGCCTAGATATTCCAACTGCTTTGTGGGTTTCAATACCGATTTTTCTAGGTTTACAATCCACCCGAATTCCTCTAGATGCTGAACTGTGCGACCTACTGCCTGATTGAGGTTGGAAGCTGAGCTGTCGATAACCAGAAGATCGTCCAAGTATGCCAAGACTAAAATGCCTTCTGTCCTTAGGACGGCTAGCACCGGGGCTAACACCTTTGTGAATACCCGCGGAGCTGTTGCCAACCCGAAAGGGAGGGCTACGAACTGGTAATGGCGGTGATCTATCATAAAACGAAGAAACCTGTGATGTGCCGGGTAGATCGGCACGTGCAGATACGCATCTTTTATGTCTATAGATGCTAGCAAGTCGTCTTGATGTAGGCTGGCTGCCACCGAACGTATGGACTCCATACGAAAGGTCTGAATGTTTAGAAAGCGATTTAGGCGTTTGAGGTCCAAGATAGGCCTGACGTCGCCATTGGGCTTTGGTATTATGAAAAGGTTGGAGTAGAATCCCAGACCCCATTCCTGGGTTGGTACTTCTACAATTACCCCTTGGAGCAAGAGACGATCCAATGCTTTTACAAGAGAGGCCCTCTTTAATGGGTCGCTTGGAAGACTTGACCCCTGAAAATGAGGGGGGACTTCCCGAAACTCTAGCCCGTGGTTACCACGGATCTTACCCAAGAGTCGGGAATTCTGGCCTTCCACACTTCGGAGAAAAACCGAAGCCTTCCCCCACCCAAGAGAGTGGGGGCGCCCCTTCATGAATCTGACTTGAGGACTGGTTTAACCGGCTTGCGAGACCATGGCCTCTTGCCTGTCGTGGCTTGTCCTTGTGGGCGGCTATTAAATGCTGAACGCCCGGGAGGCCGTCGATACTGACGGGAAGTTGAAGGGGCCGAGCCTGCGAAGGCCTGTCGCTTAAATGCGGGCCCACGCGATCTTTTCTTGACAGGCAAGAAAGAACTTTTACCATTTGATATGGTCTGGATATATTTATCTAGGTCTTCACCGAATAGTCTCCCACCATGAAAGGGAAATCCTGCTAAAAGCTTTTTGCAGGGTGCCTCTGCTGACCAGTTTTTTAGCCACAAAAGGCGACGCATATGAACCAACAGCAGAGATAAACGGGACGCCTGTTGAACGGAGTCCTTAATAGCATCTACTGCAAAGCAGAGAGCTCTTGGGAGGTCAGCCAATTCACGAGCTTGCTGAGCCGGTATGTCCCTTAATATCTGTTTAGTCTGATCCTTTAAAGCCTGACAAACGCCAATGGCTGCCATTGCTGGCTGAACCACGGCACCTTCTGTGGTAAAAGAAGCCTTCAGTAGGGTCTCCAATTTTTTGTCGACTGGATCTTTAAACACCTGGACATTTTCCACCGGACAGGTCAGGGATTTATTTACGCAGGAAATGGCTGCGTCCACGGTAGGGAGTGCCCATTTCTTTGCAAATTCTTCTTCCATAGGATAGAGAATGGTGAACCTTTTAGGAGGGATAAAAATCCTATCAGGTCGAGCTCAATCCTGAAAAATCACGCTCTCCAGAAGGGGGTGAACCGGGAAAGACGCACCACTCAATGGTGCCTTCAAGGAACCTAAAGAGGATACCGCGGGTGCTAATTGTTCTGACACTGGAAGTTTAAAAGCAGTGCGAACCATATCCGTCAGAGACTGGATCCACAGACACTCTGCTTGAGAAGCCGAAAAAATTTCATCTATAGTGGAATCTTCAATGTCTGACCCGTCAGGACTCAGGTCCGCTTGATCCCCCTGTGGGTCCAATTCCTCCGAAGAGAGGACCTCTGCATCCGAACACACCGTTCTAGGTGACGGGGATCTAGCCCGTTTGCCACCCGGCAAAGAGCGGGCAATTAAAGCAGTTAACCTTTTCTCTAGCCCACCCAGGGTGGATTCTAGCATTTCTTCCGTAACATAAACGGGAATGGGTTGATTGGGGGCCGCCTCTGCCCCTAGCACCCTCAATGGCTCCTGCACGATGCTGTTCGGTGGTCTATCTGGTGAGGGTGGGACCACTGGAGCCTGGCCCAAATCCTCTGACCCCGTTGGAGACCCCTTTACTTTTTTGGCACCTTTTGCAGCCTTAGCTGGTCCTGATCCCTTGGGAGCCATTGCACAACCTTGAGACACCCCTACAGCCAACACCCAACTGTTGTAGCTAGAAGTGAAACATTAATAAGGACAGGCTATGGTAAAAAAAATTCTAAATTTTCATACGCCTGAGAAGGCGGCAATACCGAGGAAAGTCCTGTGAGTATTGCCACACCAATGCCCGTTAGCTGGAGTCCAAGGTTGCACCGACTCAGATACTGCCAGATCTAAGGCTGAGTCCCTTTAAGAAAAAAATCTTTTTTTTTTTCTGGTCAGTGTGGACTAAGTCCAGACCTGAAGATCCACAAACCACCACTGGGTGTCACTGTTAGCCAGAACTGGCTCAGCTGCGCGCTCTATGTCCTCACTCTCCACTGCTCTCAGGAGGGAATGACCAGCCAGGAAATGCTTTTTTGCTTTATCTGAGACCTGATGCTGCTGGCCCGCCCCCCCCCACGCACGCTGACGCTGTAAAAGGCGGCGCGCGCCCCCGCCCCCCCCACGCTGAAACCAACATGGAGGAAGCAGAGAGCAGAGGAGAAGCCTGGACCAGCGCTAGCCACTAATCTTTGTAGTGCACACAGAGGAAGCTGTCCCCCTAGGCTTCCTAGGAAACAGGAGTTTTGTCAGCACTTCCTCTCTATACACGTGGGGCTGCAGTATCATGCTAACAGGCAAATCTGGGGGGAGTAGCAAAATACTTATCTTTAAAAGCATATATATATCTACATGTTATCTGGGTAAACATTAGTACATCCCATCCTGCCTCAAAAGACATAGTGGAGATAGTGGCTGATGCACAAGCATACCATTAGCCAACCCAGAACCCCCAGGGGGATACCTACTGTCGAACCAAGTCCCGCAGGTTCCCTCTTACCTGCTCCACGCCGCAGGGTATTGCAAAATGCAAGAGGCCCAGCCTTCCCCCATCTCCGTGGGTATTGTCTTGGACCTTCAGGGACCGGGGTCCTGTGTTAAGGAACCCACACCCCTGGACCTATATAGCATCCTGGCATCAGTAGCGTTTAGTTCTTGGAAGAGACTAAGGCACTGGAGCCCAGAATCCAGCCCTCCAAGGAGAGGCATTATAGGCAAAACCCCACTCCAGCAGGGCCCGGGTACCGTACACCTTGGCTTTGAAGCACTTCGGACGGATCCGGCTAGCTATCCTGGGTCCCGAGACCTCCGAGGGACAGCTAGACGTGACCAACACCTAAGACACTGGCGAAAAAACTGAAGCACTCCCAGTGGGAGGGGGTTATATAGGGAGGAAACTTCCTGTGAAATTGATTACACCAGTGTCCACACCTGAAGGTACCCATATAACCCAAGTGTAATGGCTATGCGCTCTGTGTCCCGTGATGTACGATAAAGAAACACCACTTCCAAAACGCCCGTCATTGAAATCAATGGCCAGTGCTTCGGCGATTTGCGGGAGCTTTTAAGCCTTCTTCTGCCACTAGCAGGGGTTGAAAGCGCTCCGCTGGTGGCCGCTTTACCGCTAACGCCACTTCAGTGTGAAAGTAGCCTTAGGGTTACACATTTTTTTTACTACCTACAGCATCCCTTAGACTATCTATTTTAATACTGGAAATACTTGAGTGTTCAAAATTCGCCCAAACACAAAAAAAAAAAAAAAAAAAAAGAAAAAAAAGAAGACGAAGAAGAAGAAGTGCATTTTAGGGTTATCAACAATTTTACAGTTTCATCAAGATTTGTAGGCTCAGCAAGGCAATAGACAAAAAGATTGCCCTATGACGAATGAGAAATCTTTTGACATTTACTAGAAGGCAGTTCAAGGCAAAGTATGAGTGGTTTTCGATCAACATGAAGATTATACATTATACAGTGTGCATGTAACTCGATTGTAAAGTCTTGTTTTTTTTTTTAAATAACAAACATACTTGCCTCTTCTGTGCAGTTGGATTTGCACAGAGCAGCTCGGATCCTCTTCGTCTCGGGTCCCTCTTCTGCTCTCCTGGCCCCTCCCTCTAGTGAGTGCCCCTCAGCCAGCAGCTTGCTACAAGGGGCACCCAAGCCGAGTCACAGCTCAATGTATCCATTCAGACACGGAGCCCTGGCCCCCCTCTCTTCCCCGATTGGCTGACTGGTTTTGATTGACAGCTCTGGGAGCCAACGGTGCAGCTGCTGTGTCTCAGTAAATCAGTAGGAGTGTCTAGGACAGCTAAGACACACGGACATTGCTGCAGAGAGAAGGAGCTCAGGTAAGCGATTAGGGGGTGCTGGGGAGGCTGCTACACACCAAAGGATTTTTATCTTAATACATAGGAGTGCATTAAGATAAAAAACCTTCCGCCTTTACAACCCCTTTAGAAAAAGCTAATTACCTATCCTGTATTAAGAATCAAGAAAACACTTTCTTGAAAACACAGCTTTAAGATGATCTTGTAGAATAATATACTGGCCTTTCCAAACAAGTTTTAAAAGTTCTACTCAGATTGCAACATTTTTTCAGAACCTTGAAGTCAGTCCCTGGAACTCTGAATTCTTAAGAGAAATAAAACATCAAAGGAGTGTTTTATACTATTCATTCTCGTTTGGCTGAATTAAAAACTCATACAAGCGTCATGTCCAATTAGCGTAAAAAGAGGAGAATGCAAATAACTGCACATTCCAAGCCAATAGAGTAAATAGAGAAATGCAATATTTCTATAGGAAAACAAAACTTCCAAATCACTGTTCATCCAAGCAATCCAAATTCATGCCGGAGTTTGGGAAGAATAAATACCACAGCTTTGAATCACCAGGAGAAACCGTCTTTAGGAAGTATCAATGCTCAGTATTTACAGATGCAATCTAAAGCAAATGATTGGATTAGAAGGGACCGTTCTTTACAACAGCATGGGGAGGGGGGAAGGGTTTTTGGAGGCAGATGACATACAGTTCTGCCATAGGCCAGGGCACACCCTAATTCCCAGGCACATACAGCACACCCCATGGTGTCTTTGCTGGCAGAATGTGCAAGATCTCTATTGTGGCACCTCTGCTAATGGACAATGGCAGCGCTGCCACTTTGCAAGTGGGACTATTTGTCAGTTGGGGTAACTCTTGCAAGTGCAGCCACTGACCGCCGAGTAAGCAGGCAAACGGACACATTTTCCAATGCCACTTCTATAGTTTCTGGCTACAGCATCCCTGACAGCTGAATATCACTTTGCTGCCTGCTGTCAGGGATGCTGTAGCCAGAACTACAGAAGTAGCATCGGGGCTGGATTAACCCCACTGTTTTTGTTATCTAAACAAGTCCTGCGCACTGCCACTGCGGGGCTTCCACAGCCCACCACTGCCCTTTGTCCACCGCCGAGAAAAATATTGGTTGCCAGGACCGCCCCAGGCAGAGGAGGAGGATGTAACTTTATCCTCTCTGCTCTGCCTCTGAGTGCCCCGTCTCCACGATTCTGCCCTGCAGTGCCAACAATGGAACCAACTGAGGTGAGGGAGAACCACCAGGACTTAGAACTTAGGAGATCTCACTGGTAAGGAGAGAGTGGGGGCACAGACTCTGGCAGTGTGTGCGCAGCACTGCAGCAGGCAGGGAGAGAGGGTGTCCTCTCCTGCAGTGCAATCATTCTCAGTCACACTGTGTGTGAGGCACCAGGGAGCAGCCTGCTATGCTGAGATTTGTAGTCCCATGGAGGGGGGGCAATACTCGGACATACTGGAGAAGGGGGCTGGTTATATAAAGTAAAAGACTCTGTGCTGTGGGGGGTCTGCTATGGCTGACCTCACCCCTTTCTAAAAATACCTATTGTCTGGCACACTGGTTTAATAGGGGAACTCTGATGTAAGTGGGATCTCAGTGGTAACCAGAGACCCTCACATCAGAGGCCCCGCTTACATCAGTATGCAGAGATCCCCTTTGTGTCAGAGCCCCTCTTACAGTGTATATAAAGGGGAACTTTAATGTAAGTGGTAAATCTGGGAACCCAGATGTATAAGCGGAAATGCTGTGGACACTGATTACGCTGACCAAAGACCCCCTCATATGAAAGTTACCCTATACACCAGAGTCCACAGCATTGTTTACATCAGATTTCCCAGTGTAAAGGGGAACTCTGCTGATTCTGATGCAAGGGAGGCTCTCTGGGAACCCAGATTTAAGGGAGGAACTGTGATATAAGATGCAACACTATTGACTCATGATTGTGACTATCGATTGTGTAAGGGGGAATGCTGTGGACTCTGATGTAAAGGAGGGCTCAGATTTATAAGGGTGGGGACACTGGCATATGTAGGGGCTCATTAACAAATGCTTTAATTGATGAAGAGCGAACCGCAAACAAATCACTCTTCATAGAGCATTTTAGAGGTGGTGAGGCATTGTATCGCCTCCACATCCCCTTCTTTAACGCCACACTGCACACAGTTGCAGGGCACTATCAGAGTGCCGTCACAGTCACATCTACTGAAAGCAAAAAGAGGTGTAATTTAGTTGAGGCATGTGAACATTCCCAGCCGCTGCCTCATATATATATATATATATATATATATATATATATATATATATATACATATATATACACACATATACACATATATACGTACACACACACACACACACATATATATATACACATATCACACACACACAATGTCATAAATCTATCCCCTATTTTGTAGACACTATAACTTTGCGCAAACCAATATACGATTATTGAGATCTTTTTTACCAAAAATATGTAGAATACATAAAATCGGCCTAAATATTTATTATTGCAAAAAGGATAGTGTTTTTTTCCACCAAAATTGTTGCGCTTTGGTTTATAGCACAAATAACCGCAGAGGTGATCAAATGCCACCAAAAGAAAGCTCTATTTGTGGGGGGGGGGGGGGGCAGGATGTCAATTTTGTTTGGGTATAGCGTCACACAACTGCGCAATTGTCAGTTAAAGCCTGTCATTAAGCAGTCAAATCTTCCGGGGGTGAAGTGGTTAAACTAGCCTCAGAACCTGTGTAATTCATATGTGTTCGGGTTTAAAGGGATGAGATGGAAACTTTAGGGTGAACTCAATTTGATTGCCAGCAGTTTAGACATTAATGGCTGTGTGTTGAGTTATTTTGAGGGGAGATCCATTTTACACTGTTATACAAGCTGTACACTCACTACTTTACATTGTAGCAAAGTGCAATTTCTTCAGTGTTGTCACATGAAAAGATATATTTACAAAAATGTGAGGGGTGTACTCACTTGTGAGATACTGTATATACATGATCCTGTGCACAGCTGCCACCCTGTAGCAGTAAAAGTGGTTAAGGAAGGAATACTGTGTTTCTGCATTAAAATACAGATCTCTCCATTGGTGAATTTACAAAAAAGCTATATTAATCACTTGATACCCGCCCGCCGTCATTTGATACTGAATACTGAATTGTCCTGACAGCACGTCATAGGACGTCCTGTCATTTAAAGCTGCTAGGGGCGCGCGCGCACCCGTCGCGTCACTGAACACCATGCGTGTGCCCGGCAGTCGCTGGGCACACGCTATTGCCGACAATTGAGCTGGGACGTGGAGCTCTGTGTGTAAACACAGAGCTCCACATCCCTGTCAGGGAGAGAGAATACCGATCTGTGTCCCTTGTACATAGGGACACAATCCGTCACCTCCCCAAGTCACCCCCCTCCCCCTACAGTTAGAACACAATCTAGGACATACATTTAACCTCTTCCCTGCTCCCTAGTGGTTAACCCCTTCCCTGCCAGTTACATTTATACAGTTATCAATGCATATTTATAGCACTGTTCACTGTATAAATGTGAATGGTCCCAAAAATGTGTCAAAAGTGTCCGATGTGTCCGCTATAATGTCAGTCCCGAAAAAAAAAAAAATCGCAGACCTACGCCATTCCTAGTAAAAAAATATAATAAAAAAAAAATAAAAAAAAATCATAATTATGTCCCGTATTTTGTAGGCAATATAACTTTTGCGCAAACCAGTAACTATATGGTTATTGCGATTTTTGTTTTTTTTTTACCAAAAATATGTAGAAGAATACGTATCGGCCTAAACTGAGATAAAAAATGTTTTTTTTTTCTTTTTAAATGGGATATTTATTATAGCAAAAAATGGTGTATTTTTTCAAAATTGTCGCTCTTTTTTTGTTTATAGCGCAAAAAATAAAAACCGCACAGGCGATCAAATACCACCAAAAGAAAGCTCTATTTGTGGGGAAAAAAAGACGTCAATTTTGTTTGGGAGCCACATCGCATGACCGCGCAATTGTCAGTTAAAGCGACGCAGTACCGGAAGCTAAAATTTTGTCTGGGCAGGAAGGGGGTGTATGTGCCCAGTAGGCAAGTGGTTAGAGTTACATAAAAAAAAAAATATTAAAGCAATAGTAAAATAATTTTGTTTATTTTTAAAACAGGTTATGCTTCCATACATCTTCTTGGGTCCCACGCTGGCTCTCCTCATTATTTCGTTGTGCAAAATAAGAAGCTTTTTATTGTGGCACATCTGCTTGCTTGACCCCCAACTGTGCTGCCTATGTCTATTACCACAGTCAGCGAGGCTTGGCCCTGCCCCCTTGCTCCCTCATCACAGGATTTGATTGACAACAAAGGGAACCAATGGCTCCTGCTGCTTTCAGCCACATCTGTGAGAGGGGAAAAGAGAACCACTGCAGACAAGCACTGTGCTGGATCGAGTGAGGAAGCAAGCATAAGGTGGTGATACTTTAACCTGAACATTATTTCCTCATCTAAAAGTTTGTTCTCCAATTATTTCAAGAGATTTTTTCCCTCAACATTATGAAATGTTGGCAGTAAAAAAATAGTAGGTATATGATTTAGCCAGGGCCGTCTCTACCATAGGGCAAACAGGGGCAGCTGCCCAGGGCCCTGTCACTGTTGGGGGCCCAAAGCAACCCCCTTTGAAAAATTTTTTTTTTTTTTAGGGGTCCGGAGGTCCCCAGGGCCCAAGATGGCAACCCCCCCCTTTTTTTTTTATTTATTTTTAAATAAAAAAATATATTTATTTTATATATTTGTATTTTATTTTTTATTAAAAGGGCCAATTTTTTTAAATATATTTTTATTTTTTATTAAAGGGCCAATTTTTTTTAGGGGTCCCCAGGGACCCGGAGGCCCCCAGGGCCCAAGATGGCAACCCCCTTTTTTTATTTATTTTTAAATAAAAAAAAGATATTTATTTTATATATTTTTATTTTATTTTTTATTAAAGGGCCATTTTTTTTTAGAGGTCTGGAGGTCCCCAGGGGCCCGTAGTTCCCCAGGGCCCTGGATGAAGACCCCCCCTTTTTATAAAAAAAAAAACTTTTTTATATATTTATTTTAATAAAAAAAATATATAAACAAAAATAAAAAAATAAACATTTATAAAAAAAATAAAAAAGGGTGTTTGCCACATGGGGCCCTGGGGACCTCTGAGCCCTTTAATTTTATATATATATATATATATATATATATATATATATATGTAATATAATATATATGTTATTATTATTAAAGGACCCAGAGGTCCCCAGGGCCCTGGATGGCAACCCCCCTTTTTTTATAATTTTTTTTATATTTTATTTCTTTTTTTTTCTATATATGTATGTATGTATGTATGTATGTATGTATGTATGTATGTATATATATATATATATATATATATATATATATATATAAAATTAAAGGGCTCAGAGGTCCCCAGGGCCCCATGTGGCAAACACCCTTTTTTTATTTTTTTTATAAATGTTTATTTTTTTATTTTTGTTTATATATTTTTTTTATTAAAGGGCCCAGAGGTTCCCAGGGCCCTGGATGGCAACCCCCGCCCGTTAAGCCCCTGTGCTGCCCACAAATCAGGCTGAAAATCATCAGCGGCACGCAGCCAGGTGACAGTACTGCTTCCCTTCCCAGTGTTTTAAAATGTACAGAACACCTGGCTTCCCTTTAGACGTGCACTTCTCCCTTCCTGCCACTGGGTGCTGCTTGTGAAGTGAATTAGAATGTGATTTTATAGCATTCCCAGTTTGCTCTTCCTGAGGCTGCTTCTTCTGTCCTGCTCCTCAAGGTTTCACTGTTTGCTAATCTATATTGTAAATAGAAGTTTTCTGTAGAGTGTGCCCAAATCTTTATAATATTTGTGATTCACTGAGGTCTGGTCAGTGTTTTAAAAAGTTACTGTATTTTACACATGGCATGGCATGGGGTCACAGCACCGTCTGTCCATTCTGCTTTAGCACCATGGGACCCCATGCCATGCCATGTGTAAAATAGAGGAACTCTTTAAGTCACAGACCAGACCTGCAGTCCAGGCTGAGTAAGGCCTCAGAGCACATGGCATTACTGTCTTTATTTAACTGCTTGATGGGCTTATTTTGGGCCTGACTGGTTCACATGTATGTGTTTTGGTGGCCCACATTTGTGCAGGCACAGCAGCCCATTCATTTGATGCCTCATGTAATAGGCTGAGCACACGGCACACCTATGCCCATCAAGCAATGAAATACAGCACTGTCTATCCATTCTACTGTCTGCTGTGACTTATCTGCAGTTCCTGCACTGTCAAACTTGCTGTATTTTTAGACGTTTAGGTCACACTTTTAAAAACACAGTGCGTTTGTGTGTGCAAGAACTGCAGGTAAGTAGCATGGTGCAAAAGCAGAATGGATTTCAAGGCAACTGATTTTTAAAATGCTGAATGCACCTTTTTTCTGCAGGAAACAAATGCATGGCAGCCCATTCAAATCAATAGGCTGCTGTGCCTGCACAAATGAGGGCCGCCAAAACACATACATGTGAATCAGCCAGGCCCAAAATAAGCTGAAGGGGGGCCCAAAAAAAATGTTTGCCCAGGGCCCAAACCATATTAAAGACGGCCCTGGATTTAGCACATTCTACTGTAAAATGTGATCTGAATCTCGAGTAGAGATCTATAGGAATCCAGGTTTTTGAAATGAAGTCAGCTCATTTGAGGTTTGTAGTAGATTTAATAGATTAGAACTAATAGATTTGTTTTTTGTTTAAGGATAGTAATGACTTCCATTATTTCATGTATTAGCAGTTTTTATTTGGCCACTGCTGGCTGGAGGTGGTGGAGGTATTACCGATTTCTTATATTGGTGAATGGACATGGAAGAGTTGCAGGTATTTGTTATTAAATTGTTTGTTAACCTTAAAAAACAATTAAAAAATCGGATCCTGTTTCCTAAAAGCATGTTATACAGTGCAGTGCTTGTGAGGTGTCACTTGGCCCCTGTAACAACTGAACACTCCTGTGCTCAGCTGACTCCTGTTCTCAGGATGCAATGCTGCTGCCGCCTACAGGCTCTGCAGCAGCAGAGCATTAGGAATCCATAACAAGAACTGTTGAGCGCACAGGATACAAAAAAAAAACAGCTTCTCCACCCCATCCTCTCCACTGCCAGGCTCTCTACAGCCTCGCTTTAAGGATTTCTTTAGCCAAATGGATCTTTGTATGACTAAGTGGATCCAAGTATGAAAAGGGGAAAAAGTGCCTAGAAGTAGAGAAGTAGCTTTCTGGGAATATTGGTCGACCAGGCCCATTTGACACAGGACACCTAGCAGCCTGACATCACGGACACCCCCCCGACAGAAAAGAAAAAAAAATTAGTAAGGGTAGGTTTAGACATATGTCTAAATCTCCCTTGCCTCTAAAGCCCAAAGCACCACGGCATCTGCACCCTATCCACTGCCTATTCCAGGTTAAAGCAGTGCTCTACCCAAAAAGGAGAAGCTCCACTTGTTTGCACCCGCCTCCTCTCTACTGCCACATTTGGCACTTTTTGGAGGGGAGGGGGAGCGCCCCCAACTGAAAGTCTAAAACAAGACAAGACCTTGTTTAGCTGCACAGGGTTGCACCGGTGTTCCGTGCATCCCATTAATGTCAATTGGGACACGGCGGCTACACAGGAACGAGCAGGCGGTCTCATTCATATCAATTGGGAAGCTGCTGCTGCATCGAGACCGCTATTGCTTTCAATTTGACATCCATGTGGGTGTATGTCCCTGAACTCACCTACACCCACATAGATGTCAAATCTGTCTTTGCAGCCTCTGCATCCCAGTTGACATGAATAGGACTGCCTGCGCAGGGATGCATAGAACACCTGTGCATCTGTGTGTGGGTAAACACAGCCCTCCATGAGCGTACAATGTAGCACACCCCATTGAGTGAGGTCTTAGTAGGAATTTAGCAGGAATTTTGTAAGTTATATTGTGGTTTTATGTGCAAATAAGGATTTTTTGCAAAAAGTTTATACACTAAAAACTTTAAAAATGTAAGTTAATTTTAACTTACCAGAAGTGCCCTGTTGGTAGGTGGTGGCTCCTAATCTGCCACTTCTGGCTCCGCGGCACTCCACATCACTTCCTCCCTCTCCTGCAAGTCATCATTTCCCAGGAGTCAGTGGGCAGGACTGTGTGAAAAAAATGCGTTATTTCCAGACAGGAAATGACGCAATTTAAAGCGGATCGCGACTCTGTATAGACAAAGTCATTTATATTGCTATAACAACAGGACCGTTGTCAACTTGCTAAACAATCGACTATGGCCGCCGGAGCATCATGTATGCACAAGATCGAGGCACACGCTGGTTAGCCAACATGCACCTCTCGATAGGTTATCCAGAGGTTGCGATTGGGCTTCATATGCCCACACTCCTCATGGGAACAGCCAGAAGAGGATCATCTAAAGCACAAGTTAAAAAAAAAAATACTAAATTACTATCCACTAGCGAATATAATTATAGTTTAATTGTGTTATTACTGCAGTGTAAGGGGATGCCTAGAAAAAAATAAAAAAATTCTGTGGCCGCAACTCAGTTTTAAGTGTAAGGCCCCTTTCACACTTGTATGACTTTTCCTACGACTTGGGACTGCAAAGAGGCCCATCATGCCCTGGGCAATGACGTCATAAGGGGCAGGTCTCTGGATGAGGTCACCCAGTGAACCCGTCATACCAATATAAGCAGTTGCACACCCAGCTTTAGAGCGGGAGAGAGCATGGAGTCAATATCGGTAGACGAACAGAGGGAGAAGACCCGGCAGAGGCACCTGCGCGAGATCACGTAGCTATACGTCATCTTGCTATGCAGCCAATAGGGGCCCTATGCTCGCCCCTGGGGGCATATCCACCCTCAATCGCACAGGGAGGGGGGGTTTCTTGTATAGAAAGGTGGGGGGGGGAGTTGGGTATATCCTCGTACAGATGACACATTGATCTCCTCTGCAGGGATGTTTCCAGATGTCAGGGTTGATGGACACACAGTTCCCGGTGATCTGCCCCCTCCCTATCATTCTGAGCTCCTTGGTTGGTGGATGGGTGATTGCAGTGTCCTCTCACTCGAGCTTATTCTCAGAAGAGACACTCGCAGCACACTGGGGAAGGTCACCCCATTGTCCATAGCAGATTGATCACAGCTCCTCCGTAAAACATAAACACAGAGTTCAGGCGAGCCCGAGTATGGCGCCACATAGTGCAGGCCACTCACCACATGACATTGGAGCGCTGGACACAAATAGAGTGACCGTCCTCAATACACACCCAGCATACCTACTTCAGGACAGAAGAGCGCATTGTAACTATACACCACCCGCCTCAATGATCCTCTCGGCCTCACCTTTCCTGTAGCTGCCGGTGGATGATCCCACACTGTCTGCTTTAGTCCGCACCATTTGCGAGCTGAGGCGGGAGGCGTGTCACACTGGGCTCTGACAAGCACACGGGGGTGGAGCAAGATGGCCGCCGCTCCGGAGCTAGACCGAAGCCGGGGACTTTCCTACGGCCGAGGCTCCGGAGTGCTCCGCAGATCGCATGGTGTGCCGATCCGAACGGCGTGACCCATTCGGATCACGGATCGGTGACGATCCGTTGCACCCCTAGTAAACACACAGCTCCCGGTCCTGTCAGGGGGAGAAATTACTGTTCGCTGTTCATACAATGTATGAACAGCGATCTGTAATTTCCTCAAGTCAGTCCCACCCCCCCTTCAGTTAGAACACATCTAGGGAACATACTTAACCCCTTCCTCGCCCCCTAGTGCTAACCCCTTCCCTGCCAGTGGCATTTTTATAGTGATCGCTATAAAAATACCAATGGTCCCAAAAATTTGTCAAAAGTGTCCGAAGTGTCCACTAATCGCCGCCATTGCTAGTAAAAAAAAAATATTAATAAAAATGCCATAAAATATGTTTGAGTGTATTGCCTAACGTTTATGACCAGGTTGTCTGGTGTTTTTTTTGTATGTTTTTCTGTTTGTTGGTTTGTCTTAATCCTAATAAAAAGATCTTAAAAAAAAAAAAAAATGCCATAAAACTATGCCCTATTTTGTAAACGCTATAACGCTTATTGCAATTTTTTTATGAAAAATATGAAGAATACGTATTGGCCTAAACTGAGGAAAAAAAATGTTTTAGATATTTTTGGGGATATTTATTACAGCAAAAAATTCATATATTTTTTTCAAAATTGTCGCTCTATTTTTGTTTATAGCGCAAAAAATAAAAAATGCAGAGGTGATCAAATACCACCATTAAGAAAGCTCTATTTGTGGGGAAAAAAAAAGGGACACCAATTTTGTTTGGGAGCCACATCGCAGGACCGCGCAATTGTCAGTTAAAGCGACGCAGTGCCGAATCGCAAAAAGTGGCCCGGTCATTGACCAGCTCAAGTGGTTAACGGTCAAAGTTCCATGAAATGGCGCAATTTTGATGCATGACATGTTGGGTTTTTAGTTTACCTCGGTGCAACATTACTGGTTTCTTATTTTTTTAAATGAAAAAAAAAAAAAAAATTCCCCCAACAAATTGCGTTTGTAAGACCACTGAGCAATTGTGGTGTGACAAAGTATTGCAACAACCGCCATTTTTTTTATCATGTTTGGGATTTCTAAGTAATTTTCTAGGGGGGGGGGGGGGGGACAATTGATTTCAACTTGTATAACAAGTTTGAAAATAGACCTGGTCCTTAAGTGGTTACAATTGCATTATGATATATTAATAAGACGTGTCGGCCACAGGAGACATTTCACATTTGTGTTCTGCACGGAAACTACAAGACAATTTCAGTTCCCAGTGGACCAAGCAGTCTGGGGAGTTAACATGTGCTGGTGAAATAGTAGTTTAACAACAAGATACTAGAATTTAAATGTTAAGAGTAGATGTTAAAAAGAATTTGGCAAAACTATAAAGCAGAAACAATATCTAGGTGAGCGATACCAGGGATATCAAGCAGGTCAGGGCCTTTTTACGCAACGTCATCCCTTATTACCTACATTAACATGAGACACTTTTTACTATTACCATTTATATCTGGTTGTACATTAAGGTGTAATGTATTATAGTCTCCACCCTTCTTTTTTACCTGGAACCAGTGTGGAAACTGGAGGGTAGAGGGATCATAATGCACATACTACCAGTCAGACACAGGTTTCAGGAGCTTGGAGCCACCTGTCCCAGATCTTATACTTTGAGGGGCACCCTCTATGGGAGTATATAAGTTGTCTTTAAGGTAAAGTATTATTTACTTCCACTATCCAGTGTGAGAGCTCTGGTGGACTGGGTCTTAAACTCTAGCTATGACCTTTCTTTCAGAGAAAAGGGTTTCATTCAGGAATATTTTTGTAAACTTATCCATCTCTGGTTCTGGAAAATTTCCCAAGAGGCATGACTTGGGTTAAAGTGTTATAGGGGAGCCCATTGTGTCATGCATGAACTGTACTACCTGTGTCCAGAATGCCTGTATCTTGGAGCATTACCACAATAGGTAATAAAATGTGCCCGCGTCTTGGTTACACATTGGGCAACTGGTGGACTGACTTTGCTTGTACAGGCGGTCCTAGGGTTACAAACAAGATAGGGACTGTAGGCTTGTTAAGTTTTTAAGTTGAAACAGGTAAATTTTTTAAGTGTAGCTTCAGCCAAAAAAATCTATTTTAAGCTTTTTGGATAGCATAGGGAAGGGTCATCATCACCCCTGTAACATTTGTTTTGCTGTCTGTGCCCCTGGTTCAGAAGATTTCACCTCACTTTCTGTCCCAATGACAATTGGATTTTGAAAATTTGGGGTTAATAGGGAAACAAGGATTGGTGATAAAGCATCAGTGGAGACACCTTTTTCCCATATTAACTCTTAGGCCGCGTACACACGAGGGGATATGTCCGCTGAAAACGGTCCGATGGACCGTTTCAGCAGACATCTCCGCTCGTGTGTATGGGCTAGCGGACAGATTTCTCCACCCGACAGATTTCAAAGCATGCTTTGAAATCTATCCGGTGGGAATCTGTCCGCCCGACATGTCTGCTGGTTAGTACACTTACCAGCAGACATGTCGGCTCCCACCACCGCCGCGCCGCTGCCGAATGGATTCGGCGCATGCGCGGAAGTGTTTTACTTCCTGGTGCGGTGACGTGGCAGTGACGCGGCGGCGTCAACGTCACCGCCGCGTCACCACTACGTCACCGCGCCGTCCGGCGGCGGGGAATTTGATCCGATGGTGTGTACACGCCATCGGATCAAACTCCCGATCGGACATATCCGATGGAAATGGTCCGCGGACCGTTTTCATCGGATATATCCGATCGTCTGTACGCCGCCTAACAGGAGAGAATGTCCCTTCCTAGGGGAAGATTTCCTCTTACTTCCTGTTGTCTCCCTCCATTTGTAAGTAGGAGTCGTTTGTAAGTCGGATGTTTGCAAGTAGGGGACCTCCTGTATCTGGAAATTCTGAGTGGTGTGAGGTACGTGCATTATAAAGACCCGAGTTAGGCGATCCGATTGTTTGGGGGGAAAACTAAATTTGCAGGTGTCTAAGGCTTCATTCCACTCATCCTCCATGGACCCCACCTCCCCCTCCCATCTAGTCTTCAAGGAATATGCTAATGTGGATGCCTGGGGGAGCAATAGCATATTGTAAAATTGAGAGATCAGTTTCTTGGGGTCGGGACATTTTATCGCTTTCATTAAAAGATTATTAGCTAGGGAGAGGCTGTCCGAGGGGAGTTGTGTTTGGAAGGCACAACAAATTTGTATATATATCTAAACATTGGATTTGGTAGCATTGACTTAGATTTCAGTCTGTTGAGAGTTTTTAGTGTTCCATTGTGAGATATGAGACAAATAAAATATTCCCTTAGAGGGCCATACTTCACAATCCGGGATTGAGTTGAATTCTGGGAGGGCTGTGTTATGCCACAGGGAGGTAAAGTCATGCAGTAATAGTTTAAGCTTGGCATACTCTTCTGTACTGATATAGCAGGGACTTGCTTTCGTTCGCCCTTCCTTCACTTCTTGCTACCCCCGTTATTACTACGAAAGGAATCTAGGGTTAACTGCGATCACTTGGGGCACAGGAAACCGAGGAACCTGTCAACCACATCAATGTGAAAAAGTTGCAACAGTTTGGCTACTAAATAGTACACGTTAATGTCGGGTAGGGCAGTTCCAGCAAGATCAGTAAGGTTTTTTGTTTATGCCACGGGAGCTTGTGCCTATTGTTGCCCCATGTAAATGGTTTTAGTATGGCTTCCATTGATTTGAAATTCCTAAGCACCATGTACACTGGTGAGTGCCAAACCATATAATATTTTCGGTAATAAAACCATTTCCACAGGGTTTATTCGGCCCATCAGTCCCAAGGGGAGACTGGTCCATATCTGAATCTTCTGCTTAAGCATTTCATAGAGTGGTACTGTATTAAATGAGACATAGTCAGCTGGGTCTCGATTGGTCTGTATTCCTAGGTATTTGATGCTATCTACAAAAGGGAGCATGGCTCTATTCCTGGGCAGTGGGAAGCTGTCTAAGGGGGAGTCTCTGGGACTTATCCCAATTGATCCGGAGGCCAGAGAAGGTGCCGAAGTGCTCTATCAGGTCTAGGGCCGTTGGCAGGGAATTACCCGAGTTGTTTAGGTATAGCAGGGTATTGTCTGCATATGTGCCAATTTTTTCTGTAATCTCCTCCTCACAGAGTCCCACTATGTCTGGGTGTGTTCATACGGCGATCGCAAGCGGCTCTGCCACCAGTGCGTAAATCAGCAGTGACAGAGGGCACCCTTGTCTTGTACCACTGGAGGAGTGAGTGAAAAACTTAGAGCGCAACACATGCAAACTGAATCGCCTTTGGGCGCGGTTTCCATTCCTTGGATAAAGGAAGGCTTTGCCTCAGAAGAGATGAGTTTTAATCATTCTCCTGAAGGCCAAGTGGTCCGAGGGAACTGTTCACAGGGCCACCTGTTGGTCAGTACCCTAGCTACCAGAGCCTGATATAGCAGCTGAAACCACTATAAATTTAGGGCCTAGATCAAATTTGCCTAAGCAGGTCCACAGGTACCCCCATTCGACTGAGACGAACGCCTTGGCAGTGTCCAAGGCCACGATCAACATGTACCCTGGATTTCCATGGGTAGTCTGGAGGTTGATAAATAGATGATTGAATGAGTATTCCTGCCTGGCATAAAGCCTGCATGATCCCCGTGTACCAGTGACAAGATGACAGGCGGATGGCAAGCACTTTTGCGAGTATCTCAACATCCACCTGAAGAGATGGGGCAAGTTGGATTCATCATATATGGAGATCATATATGGAGATGTATAGCGAGAGTAGTTTAGGAATACGTAGCTCAGAGTATGTGGAGTAGAACTCCACAGGTAGACCATCTGAGCCCAGAGCTTTAGACCTGGGGAATTCTGCTATGGCTCTAGCGATCTCATCTGCTGTTAGTGGTGCCTCTAACTCCTCAACCCGCTCCTCAGTTAATTGAGCAATTGGTAACTTGGAGAGGAATGATTCCATCAAGGAGTATCAGCTGAGGCGGAGGTGGTGTATAATGTGGCAAAAAAGTCCTTAAAATAGTCTTGTCACTTAGCTAGGTTCTTTCAGCAGTTCATTACCAGGAGAGCGGCGTGAAATCACTACGGGAGGTCTCTCCTCACAATGCACCAGGTACGCCAACAATTTTTCCGTGCTGGAATTTTTATATTTTAGCTTAACCACAATAAATTTAAGGCTTTGATCAGATCTCTCTCTTTGAGTCTTATAATCCACATTTCCTTTAAAGTGGTCTGACCATCTGAAGTTATTAGTTATCAAATTAACTAGCCACCCTTCTACCTCACTTCTGTTATGTCAAGCTAATCCTCCTAACCATATCCTGGATGGGTAGGATTTCAGTTAAAAAAACACTTGTCCAAAATGTTGCATCTCTTTATAGTAATACAGATACATGCACTGGCCTACTTCTTGCAGTGCTAGGTTTTACAAATTATATATATATATATATGAGGGGCAACTAGATCAAGACTCCCCCGTATGATCTTGATACGCCCCAAACAGGAAGGGGGTTTAGGGATCCAACTTTGCTAATTACTATGCTGCCCAGCTTTCCCAACCTCTTAAGTATCATGCTCATTGGGAAAGATATTTGTGTTAGTTTGGAGGAAGCAGACTGATCCGCTTATTACTGATGATTTATTATTGCTTACTCCACAAGAACGCAAGCTACTCATGAACCCAGTAACCCAACATTTATTCACAATTTGGGATAGGATAAACCGGTCCTCTAGATCAGTGGTTTTCAACCAAAGTGCCTTTAGGGATACTTTGGCAAAACATGGTCTACAAGTCAGCGGGTGGCTAAAACCCATTTTTGTTACAGAAAGCTACAAGTTTTCATTGTGCAAAATTATTACCTTGAACACTCTGTAGGCCAGCGTCCTACCAACCACTTATGTCGCTGGTTGATGAGGACATCGGGATCCTGCACAGCATCCTTGTTTGAACCCCCACCACTGTCAGCACTGCAGTCTCGTTGGCTGAACGAGGTAGAGACAATGAGGCAGAAGAAATGCTGGAATTCTAGTCAGTAACAATGTGCAGAAGGGTATTTGCTTTAAAAGAATAAATCACCTTGGGGGGGGTCTTATGTTTGTGGATGCTGCTGTGATACATGAAACCGTTTTATTTATTTTATTTACAAGGGGGTGCCTTCAGACTGTGCATTACTGGGTCGATGAATAAGTTGTATAAAACATAACTTTTGCCTTATCACTTTTGTTTTATGGCAAAGTGCTCCATCATGCTGGAAAAGGCATTGTTCGTCACAAAATGGTTTTTCACCTCTGCAGCCAAGGGTTCGGATCCCGGCCTCCGCTACATGTGAATTGAGTTTGGTGGTCTCAGCCCGGCTCCCGGTGGGTGTGCTATGCAAGGTACGCCTGTGCTTAGTACGCCCACCCCCCCCACAAAAACCACCACCACACTTGCACGCACACAAAATTGGTTTAACACGCACGCACTTTGGCCATACGGTCTCCTAAAAAAAGAGAGGCGAAGGACCTACGGGGCTGGCTGGGTGGGCTAGACCGCCACACTCCCTCATAGGGGGAGTCCCTCTGCCCCAGTTGGGCTCCCAAGTGGAGCAGGTAGGGCGGGGTGAGTGGGAGGCCCCCCCCTCACCCGCCATTGCCACCTGGGGGCATGGAGAAGGATGGCAGATTGCCTCTGGGGGTAGGGTCTGCCTACTCCCAACTCCTGCAGTCTGGCTCCTCTCTCTCGAGTTCACGCACAAAAATACACTTAAAAAAAATATGTTTTTTGAATTGTTGGAGAAGTTGCTCTCGAAGGATGTTTTTGTACCATTCTTTGAAGGCTGTGTTCTTAGGCAAAATTGTGAGTGAGCCCACTCCCTTAGCTGAAAAGCAACCCCACACATGAATAGTCTCAGAATGCTTTACTGTTGGCAGGACACAAGGACTGATGGAAGTGCTCACCCTTTCTTCTCCGGAATTTTTTTTTTTCAGATACCCTAAAAACAATCGAAAAGGGGATTCATCAGAGAAAATTACTTTACCCCAGTCATCAGTCCAATCCCTGTAACTTTTGCAGAACATCAGTCTGTCCCTGAGGTTTATTCTGAAGCAGGAGATTAGCAGCTTCTTTGCTGTCCTTCATCGCTGTGTGTGATGCACCAACAATTGCCTGCTGCCGTTCCTGAGCAAGCTCTGCTCTGTTGGTGCCCCAATGCTGCAGCTGAATCAAGTATAGGAGAAGGTCCTGGCGCTTGCTGGATTTTCTTGGGTGCTCTGAAGCCTCTTACACAATTGAACCTCTCTCCTTCAAGTTCTTGATGATCCAATAAATGGGTCGATTTAAGTGCAATCCTGTAAGCAGCAATATCCTTGCCGGTGAATCCTTTTTTTTTTTATCCTTTTTGTGCAAAGCAATAATGATTGCACATGTTTTCTTGCAGGTAACAATGTTTAAGAGAGGAGTAACAATAGTAAACAGAAGAACAATGATTTCAAGCACCACCTCCTTTTAATGCTTCCAATCTGTTATTTTAACTCCAGCATTACGAAGTGATTTCCAGCTTTGTCCTCGTCAGCACTGACAACTGTGTTAACGAGAGAATCATCGACATGTCAGCTGGTCCTTTCGTGGAAGCGTTGAAATGCAATGGTAATGTTTTTCTGGAGATTAGGTTAATTTTCATGGCTCTTGACATCTAATGTAAGGGGAGGGGATGCGCTGGACATCTAATCTTACAGAAAAAACTGTCCCTTTTGAGGGCAATTATAATGCTCATGCGGCCCACGATAAAATTGAGTTTGACACCCCTGCTCTAATCACTTCATAACATTCTAGAGTATCTGCAAATTGGCATCATAAAAAATGAGGCAGCAGAATGTGAAAATTATTATTGTGACATTCTCAAAACTTTTGTCCGGGGCAGTAATTACTAAGGCTAGTAGCACAAGTATTAAAAATAGTTAAAAAGATAAGCTCACCTTATTCAGGGTATAACATGTAACAGATGCAGCAGCCCCCCCCCCCGATCCCCTGTTGTGACAGTGAGTGGGGGGATCCTCTCCCTGTACTCACTGTCACAAGCTTCAAAATATGGTTGTGTGGGGCTCCAGCCAAGTCATTCATTCACAGAGCTCTGAATGGGAGAACTACAAGTATGGTCATCCTTCACAGCAGTCAGCTTGTAGGTCTCAATGGACCTACCAGAGCACTGTTGAGCACTCTAAGTAGTTAATTGATGCGTCACGTCAGTAACTGCCTACGAGCAGCTTACACAGTCTGCAATTTGTTTTACCTGCAAATGATGTGCATTTAGTTTATTTTATTTTTTTACAAAGGTGAACATATCCTTTAATGTTGATTGAGAGAATAAAGTTCAGCTTAAAAGTGTTTTGTTTAAATGCAGTGGATACAAAATGAATGCTGGTTTATCCGACAAGTATAGCCGTGTCATTACAGACTGAATAGATTTACAAAACTTTTGGCAAATATAAAAGTCTGTAGTTTACTGGGGATAAAGCAGTTTGCCTAAAAGAGGGCTAGAAAAGGTAAACATTATCCAAGATATCCTGAAACATTTACATTATAATATTAAAGGTTGGGTACAGGAATTAAATGTTCTTTACATAACATGAGCTGCAATACAAAATAAGGAAATAAGTATTGCAGGAACGGTATTCTGTTTCTTTTCTAGATATAAAATCAAGACTCCTTGTAAGTATACAGGGGATCAGACAGGAAAGACACTGTAATCAAAGTGACCAAAATTCCTCTTTCTGGCAAGTATATATTTGGAACATTAAAAAACAGTGTGTCAGTGAGATGGCAGCCGAGTGTAATAATGACTCTTCAGTTCTGTTTAACTGTCTCCCTCGAACTTGACTTATCAGACACTTCCCTCCCTCACTGTGTCTATAACATGCCTGATTTATGAGGAGGGAAGATGTAAGGTCTTAATGTGGGATCAGGAGACTCCCTTGTAACAAAGTCATCAGCACTAATCTCTGGCACCAGAAGTACACAGACCACATCCAGGCTGGTCCCTCCAGCAGCTCTGCACAGACACCGTCTGCAGTCAGACTTACTAATCCATTAACTGCTAGATGAAGCTAAATTATGCAGACTACACAAGCCAAAGCTGTAAAAGTAAATATCAAGTTCCCAAGCATTCTAAGGTGAATACTTCCCAACCTTCGGAAGATATAACACAAAGTATGTAGGCAAAGGAGACACCCCTTGCCACTTTCCCAGTTACACTAAGCAATACAGAACTATGCTGAAAATTACTGCCTAAATGTACATGAACATATTTGCCACTACTTTGTCTGTACTGGCTTTTCAAGATAACAATGCAATATTTAGCAGTTGGATGAAAGGTTTTGTGCACTAGAACACTTAGTAGTTGGATAGATTTTAATACAGGTCTATAAAGCAGACTAAAAAAAGAGGGACACCTGAGGAGAAAAAAGGGGAAGAGGTATGATCCTTCTAAAGCAGGCCATAAATGGTGCGATTTTCTTATTTTTGCAACCACAAGTTGTAGGAAAGATCCACTGTGTTGATGGGGGAATTCCTCCCACAAAACTTATGTGTTCTTCCAGCAGGAGGGTGCAGGTGGCTGTCCCTGCTGTGAGAACAGTTATTATTGGTAGTGGCTATGTGCAAGGTACACTTGAAGAAAAAACACATCTTCTGTGGATGTGGGCTGCCTCAAATACCTTTGTTGCTTTATGTAATGCAAGACAGACTATGTTGAAATCCGGGCTCTGTGGGGGCAAAACCATAATTTCCAGGACTCCTTGTTCTTTACGCTGAATATAGTTCCTAATGACATGGACTGTATGTTTAGGGTTCATTATACTGCTGCAGAATACATTTGGAGCCAATCCTTGATGGTATGGCATAATGAATAAGCATCTGCCTGTATTTCTTAGCATTGAGGACACCGTTGATCCTGACCAAATCTCCAACTCCATTTGCAGAAATGCTGTCCCAATCTTGCAAGGAACCTCCATTATGCTTCACTGTTGCCTGCAGACGCTTATTACAAAACTCTCCAGCCCTTCAGCGAACAAACGGCCTCCTGCTACAGCCACATTTTGACTCATCAGTCAACAACACCTGCTGTCATTTTCTGCACCCCAGTTCCTCTGCTTTCATGCATAATTGAGTTGCTTAGCCTTGTTTCTACGTCAGAGGTATGGCTTTTTGGCTACAATGCTTCAATTTTTTTTTTTGCACATCAGTCATACCCGGTTAGGTTGGAAGTGGGGGATGCTCACAATATTTCCGCCCTTCGCATTTCCTCCTCGGTCTCCCATCATTTGTGCTATTTTCTCTTCCTTTATTCTCCCGTGTGTTCCTTTTCTCTGTTTTTTTTTTTTTTTTTTTATATATATATATTTATTTTTTTTTTTTTTTATGTATCCCTTTTTTTTTTTTCTTTGTTTAAGATATCTATATGTTAAGGGATTATACAAGAATAGGCAAACTATAGAAAGGAGAAGAAAAAAAAAAAAAAAAAAAAAAGAAGAAGCGCGTATCTTTCCTATTCAGCGCCCTTCTGCCCTAAATCTTCCCTTTGTCCCCATCTCCTACATCCCTTCCTCCCTTAATTATACCTTTCCCTTCTGATATGCCCCCCCTCCCTTTTTCCGAGTTTGTTATACTTAGCGGTTCTGTCCCTCTCTTTCCAACCCCTTTTTTTTTTTTTCCCTACCTACTATTTCCTTGGTCTCCTCTATCTATTTCAATCAAAATCTGAACGAATTTTTCTGTAGTTTTAAATAATCTCCATTTGTCCCAAACCAGTCTACTGCTGTCACTCTCTTTATCACCCAAGTCTGCCCTCATTAGATTTTCCATCTCTGAAACGTGGTTGACCCGTTGTATCCATTCATTTAACGTTGGCTTTTTTGGCTGCAGCCAAAATTTAGGTATTACGCCCTTTGCTGCGTTTAGCAAAATCGGGACCAGTGTCAACCCGTAATTTTCTATTTGTTTTCTCGACCCATGGAATAAACATGACAGGGGATTTTGAGGTACCCCTATTCCTGTTATTTCCTCTATGCTCTCTAGGACCTCTTGCCAGTATTCCTGGATCTTCGGACAGTCCCACCAAATATGTTTTGTAGTACCGACTTGGTTGCAATTTCTCCAGCAGAGGGCTGAGTTGGTTGGGTGTATTTTATTCATTTTGACAGGGGTCAAATGCCATCGCATCATGCATTTATAATTGGCTTCGATGGTTTTTATATCTTGTGCGTAATTGAACACCGCTCCTATCATAGAAGTTTCCTCAATCCTTTCCCCAATATCTTGTCCCCATTTCTCAATGTTTTTCAAAGTACCCTTAGACCCTATATCTGTTAATATCCTATACAGCTTCGTAATGCCGTGTTGTAATGGTGTTACAGTGGAACATAAATTTTCTATCGAATTCTGTGCTTTATTCTTTCTTATTGAGGTTAAAAGTGTGCTCACAAAGTGCTTTAATTGTATGTACTCCCAATCACTTAACTGTTGGTGTCCCTCTATTACTTGTATTTCTTTTTTTTCCTTGATTCTCCCTAGTGAGACTATTTCACCTACTCTTTTATTTCCTAATTTCCTTCCTAATTTTGTCCTATTTCCTGGTGGAAAAAATTTAGTGTTCGCTAATGGGATTAATAGGGAGTTATATTCCCATTTTTCCCGCCTATGCAACACATCCCATATCTTAAGTGCATTCTTTGTTATACTGTGCGTGTCAGTGTTCACTATTCTAAATTTGGGTGGGATCCACACATTTGTGTCTAGCTGTGCCAAACCTGTTTCTCTCTCTATCTGTGCCCATTTTTTTTTGTGTTACTATTTGTCCATTCCACCAATCTAGTTAGTATTACAGCGTAATAATAAAAGATAAAAAGATACAATGCTTCAATTAAGACCACATCTGGCCAGACCGATCCATACGATAGCTGTATCTGGGTTCCACTGGTTTCAGTCAGTTCCATACGGATAGAATTGCTGGACAACGACCGATGTTGAAGAGAAGCATGTGTCTTTCATCTACTGCATTAAGTTTTCTTGGTCTACCACTGCGTCGATGGTCCTCAACATTGCCCGGTTCTTCAAAAGAGCTTGAACAGCACACCTTGGAATCTCAGTCTGCTTTGAAATATTTGAAATATATTTGAAATATTTGCCTGGGAGAGACCTTGCTGATGCAGTATAACTACCTTGTGGCTTGTTGCTGTGCTCAGTCTTGTCATGGTGTATGACCTGTGACATGAAACCGTCTTTCCCAACCTCACTTTGGTAGCAGAGCTCGACTGTTCCTCACCCAGTTTTAAGCCTCCTACACAGTTTGTTTCAAACGACATATGAAATTGATCATTTGTACCCGTTTGGTATAACTGGTTAATCATACGCCTGAATCTAATGCTACAAAATACCTGAATTTGTGCAAGAACTGATGTGCCAGGGTAGTTGCGCCAAATATTGATTTTAGATTTCTCTTCTGTTCGATTACTTTGCAGGTTTGTAAATTGATAACAAATAAAATCTATTTTTTTTAAAAGCATTCTTGCTTTACAGTATTTCTTTACACATGCTTAAAACTTTTGCACAGTATTGTATTTGCAAAAAAAAAAGATCAACTTAACCACTTAAGACCCGGACCAATATGCTGCCAAATGACCCAAGGGGTTTTTGCGATTTGGCACTGCGTCGCTTTAACAGACAATTGCGCGGTCGTGCAACGTGGCTCCCAAACAAAATGTGTGTCCTTTTCTTCCCACAAATAGAGCTTTCTTTTGGTGGTATTTGATCGCCTCTGCGATTTTTATTTTTTGCGCTATATACAAAAATAGAGCGACATTTTTGAAAAAAAAAATCAATATTTTTTACTTTTTGTTATAAGAAAAATCAATAAACTAAATTTTAGTCAAACATTTAGGCCAAAATTTATTAGGCAATCGCAATAAAAAAAATTTGCACTAATACAGCGATCGAAAAATGATCGCTTAGTGATGCTGGCAATAGGGAGTGAAAGGATTAACTAGGGCGGCGATCAAGGGGTTAAAACTTTATTAGGGGGGGTACGGGGGCTACCCAGGACCTAACACTAACTGACTGTCACACTGCCTGTCACACCGACACGAAATACAGTAATCATACATGTATGATTACTGCATTCAGTGACACTGACCGGGGGGAGCGATCGGGGGGGGGTTAAATGTGCCTATATGTAGTGTGTGTCAGTGTAGTGTTAGTGCAGGACTTACTTGTGTTGTGATCTCTCCTCAGCAGTGGTTGAAAAAACCACCGAGGGAGAGATCACATCGCTTCCTCCTTCCTGTGTTTACACAGGAGGAGGAAGTGACAGGGCGCGCGGGCGCGCACGCTCATTGGCTGGAAGCGATCAAAAACGCGGACAAAAACGAATAGCCGCCCCCTCTTGTCGGATCGCTCCTACAGCCACGCGGACCGCCGCATGTACGGGGGGGGGCACCAACGTATATATACGTTGATGTGCCTGTCGGTGCCATTCTGCAGACGTAAATGTACTTGCGGCGGTCCTCAAGTGGTTAAACATACATTTAGGTTAACTCAGGTGAATCAACACTCACTGTTAATAGAAATGGTATTCAGTAATCGTAAAAGAACCACCTAGGTAACCGATGAACTAGACCCACTGGCTTCATATTGTACTGTAGGATACCTGTATTGTAATTTTTACCTTTGTCGAGGAGCATAGGAAACAGGGCCTTTTTAGTATGTATTGGTTCATTATTTCTGTGACGGTTTATTGTAATGGTGTAAACACAATTGAGTAGCACTGTAAAACTTCATATAGTTAAAAATCCTGTATGTGCATTGCATTTGCAATAAAACAGATTTAAAAGAAAATGTGTTGTCGCTCATAGGCTGGGTAGACTAGTAACTGAATCCCTTATGTAATATAATTAAACTACTAATATAGGTGCAGTTGTGTGAAGACAGGAGGATTTTATTTGGAAAGCATATTTGGGTACAAAATGTCTCTGAAAATTCTTCACCTCTTTCAGAGCAAGAAGTTCAAAACATTAAGCATATGCCATTTCTGTGATATACAGTATAAAGGTTAATGTTCCCGATACATCAGTTTTATTGGTAAGAAAATCCTTAACATGTCAAGATGGGCATGTCAAAAGCTTGAAATTCTGTATTTTTTCTTTACATTAGGCACGCTTACATCCAATTTCAAAGGGACAACAAATCATGTGACCATGATTCTACTTGAGATCAAAGCTCTCCTTTTGAGCAAAAGATAATCTTGCAAATGCCCTTTTAAATCCATCTCCTGGACACACGATACCTTTAAAAACGTACACCTTAAAGCTAAACTCCAGGTAGGCATAAAAGACAAATGCACACACAGATTTACTAAAAAAATAATTACATTTAGTCCTGATTCACAATGGTGCGGTTTGACGTGTCAGATTGGATGGACAGAAATACAATTCCATTTGCAGAAAAAAATAAAAATTCCCTTAGGCCCGTTTCACACGGGTGGACCGTTTTGGTCCATCTGTCAGTTATTTAGGCGGACCTGAACAGACGCTCCATGCAGGTCTATGGAGCGACGGAACTGTTGGCACAGAGAAAACCCTCCATACTAAAGGAGAGCCCGGGAACGTATCCGGCAGGGGCCAGCACAGAGGTGAGTGGAGACAAAGAGGTGCAGGCACTAGAAAATAGATGGGTCACAGTAAGGGTACAGGGGGAAGTGCCAGGGAGTTTGATCCAAGGCTGGAGCATCCCAATAAGTACACTCCATTGAGTCACATTGGTGAAACCAGTCAGGGACCAGCACTGCTGGAGCTCTCCTAGCTGCCGGGGGAAGAACTCCTCCACTGGGGGGGGGGGGGGGGGAGCAAAGGGTAAGGAAAGAATTACTGGGAGGGGCTGTGGAAGACCCAGCTGTCATGGTGCATGTTGGCATCAATGACAACGTCAGAGGCAGATGGAGTGTCCTAAAGAACAATTTTAGGGACTTAAAAGCTAAATTGAGGAAAAGGACCTAGGAGATCTCAGGTTTAACCATTTAGGGCCAGATTCAGGAAAGGTTACGCTGGCGGATCGAGTGATCCGCCAGCCTAACTGTGGCTTTGAGCCGGCGTTTCTGTTTTCTGTAACCAGAAAACAAGAAACGCCGGGTTGAAGTTCCGATGCGAGCAGCGTAACTGAGTTTCGCCATCGCATCGTTACTTCAACTTAAAAATGGCGCCGGGGGCGTTCCCGCCGATTTACGCTCAAAAAATATGTTAATGAGCGGAAATCGGCAATTCACGATCGAAATCCGGCGCGACGCAATGACGATACGACATTTCCGGACGGGATACGCGGCGCATAGATATACCTACATGGGGTTGGAGTATCCTATGTTAGGTATAGGCGTCGTCATCGCGTCGGAAAAAAAAAAAAAAACGTCGCTTGCGTAAAACGGTCATGAATGGGAATGTGACGTCATTGACGTTCATTCACAGATTTTGGAGCATGCGCACGGGGATGTTTTGACACTCGACGCATGCGCAGTACGTTGGCGGCGGGATCGCGCGTAGTTAGCATACTACACGCCCCGTACCCGCGACATTTGAATTCCGCCGGCTCATTTGTGATGTGCTGCCGCAACTTTAGGAGCAAGTGCTTCGTGAATGACAGCACTTGCTCCTAAAATTTCGGCAGCGCAACGCAAATGAGAAGCGTTACTCCAGAGCAAAGATGCTCTGGAATACGTGAATCTGGCCCTTAAAGACTAAATCCTTTCTGACGTGTTGCTTTCAAGAAAAAAAAAATCCAAAAAAAATCCAATATTTTCTGCTAGAAAATCACTTGGAACCCCCAAACATTTTATATATTTTTTAGCAGAGACACTAGGTAATAAAATGGCGGTTGTTGCAGTACTATGTCACACAGTATTTGCGCAGCGGTCTTGCAAACAAACTTTTTAGGGAAAGAAAATATACGAATGAATAATAAAATAAAAAAACTTAAAACAGTAAAGTTGGCCCTTTTTTCTGTCCAAAAGTTTTGATTACCTGTTTTTGTGTATTTAATATATATTTTTTTTAATCTAAATTATACATAGAAGTGCACTGATGGGAGGCTTGTTGTGTTTAACCACTTGACCACTGGGCACTTAAACCCACTTAATAACCAGACCAAATACAATTTTTGTCCTTTTTTTTCCTCACAAATAGAGCTTTCTTTTGGTGGTATTTGATCACCTCTGCGGTTTTAATTTTTTTGCTATAAATGAAAAAAGAATGAACCTTTTTTAAATAAATGAATTTTTCATTTCTATTATAAAATTTAGCAAAAATAATTTTTCTTCATAAATTTGGCCTAAAATGTATACTGCTCCATATCTTTGGTGAAAAAAATAAGAATTTAGTTTTAATTTAGTCTAAGTAAAAATTATAGGGTCTGCAAGCTATGGTACCAATTACTGAAAATGTATCAATTTTATCATACCTGATGTACTGACAGCCTCTCTCATTTCGAGACTCTGGTGGGCACAGGCGGCACTGGTGTTCACCGATTAGCACACAGGCAGCACTGGTGGGCACAGGCGGCACTGATGTGGCACTGCAGTGGTGCAGATAATCACTGATGGGCACCAGTGGCACTGGTACGGCTCTGGTGACACTGGTGCGGCACTATGGGGCACTTTTGGGCAAAGCAATAGTCAGGGGAACACTCACAGATCTCTCCTCTTCTATGATGCTGAAACTGTGTAAGGAGAAGAGAGAGATGAACTTTACATGACCTGCTTTGGTTACATTGTGATCGCGCCATCATTGGACGGTGCGATCACGTAGTAAAGGGCCGCTGTCATTGGCCCTTTACCATGATCTGTGATGCGCCGGGTCCACGGATGTTTCCGTGGGCGCGCGCCCGAGGGGGCACATGGAAACGATTCTCTGGGAGGACGTTATACAACGTCCTCCCAGAGTTAAGCAACCACCTTGCTGCCGTTATTTGAGTGGTTAATAACTGTTTAATTTAAAAAGAAAAAATATTCTGTATCATATCTTATTACTTAAGGCTGTTTTCACACTGCAGCAGGCAGGCGTTTACAGTAGAACGCTGCTAGTTTTATCGGCACTTTACTGTCATTTTAGCTGCGCTATTCGGCCGTGTAGTGCCACTGCCGAATCTCTTTGCAGGCGCTTCAGCAGCGATGCCCATTCATTTTAACTGGCAGGAGCGGTGGGGGAGCAGTGTATACACCACTCTCTGACCGCTTGAGAGACGCTGATCCAAATCGGCATTATATCGGCTGCCGCGATTTCTAAATATCAGCATTGGCCAGAGAAAAAATAACATCAGTCAATCTCTAACAAAGCCACTGCATTTCAAAAGAGCCAACTTCCCTAAACTACGAACCTTGCTAGAAGGCATAAATTGGGATAAAATCTTAGGAACAAAGTACATGGAGGAGAGATGGGCCTGCTTTAAAAGCATATTAAATAAGGGCATTAGCCAATGCATCCCATCGGGCAATACATTTAAAATCGCAAACAAAAGTCCTGGATGGCTTAAAGGAGAAGGCCTTCAAAAAATACAAGGTTGAGCGATCATCATCAGCAATAAGCCCTGTTTCACACTGGTGCGATTTGACATGTCAAATTGGCGGTAATTATACCGTCCTAAAAGATTTTGCACCGATTTTTTTTTTAAAGTAGTCTCTGTACTACTTTTTGCAATTTTGGCCCACAATTTACATTAACATCTGTGCAGAAACCTGCATAAAAAGGGGATCAATACTCTGGACCGGCCGCACCTAGAATATGCCAGGGCTCGACAAATCCCAGGCATCTAGAAATTGTGCCCTGGCGCCTAAGCTTTTGTCAGTGACAGGGTGCCTCTGCTATAGGGCAGGTAGCAGGGTCTTGGCGGGAAAAGTGGCGGCGATTTGGGGGCCTCGTAGAGCACTGTCTGGTAATCCGATTAGCCGTGGTAGCGGGGATGGCGCAGCAGCCTCTGACACGGCGGGAGGAGCGGGCAGCGAACAGAGTGAAATCCAGCTGGGGATCCCCAGCAGCCTGTCATCGCCACTGCTGCTGCCCTCCCCTAGGTTATTGCGGAAGGCAGCGGCCCGGTTCGGGAACATGGGGAATCTGGAGTCGGTGGTCTCCCAGCACCAGAGCGCCCTGATCTTCTAGCTGAAGGAGAGGCTGAGCCAGGGTCAGTTCATAGAGATGGTGGAAAGCCGATAGGAGGTAATCACATGCCTGCCAGTGTGTTCAGCCTGGCCACACACTGCACACAGCAAATTGTGTTTTTTGTTCATCAGCTGGATGCAGAATTTATAAATGTCTGCTTTTAGCTTTTTTTCCCCCCTTTTCTTTGTTTTTTCCCTGCTTTATCACATTCTATATTTTCTTATTACATAGTTCATTTCGAAATTTTCCTTTTGCAGCATGAAAATGTACAGTATATGTATATATCTCACCTATACCCTGTGCAATGTATCAAATATTACTTAATTCATGTGCAAAAAAAAAATATATATATATCATTCTCTAATAGATGGGATTTTTCACACTAACAATTTTTGATGTTAATCAACAGAATAGCAGCTGTTCCCTTATCCTTCTATTTTTTTATTTTTTTTAATGTTTGGAATTTTTTCACTGGGCTGTTGATACCCAGTGTAGTCCAGTAGCGCAGGTTTTCCTCTCTTTTGATACAATGCTAGCCCCATGTATGACAGCGTGGCGTACAGCCCTGTACATAAATTGTCCGATACTGATTCTGGGCCGGCTTCAGAGAGAAGGCTTCCCCCCAAACGTGCCACCACCCACCAATTGCCGCCACCGGCCTCTATGTGCAGCCTTCTCCACAAGGACTATATATGACCCTGATGTTAAATCTTTTTTAGCTGGCGCCTAGTTTCAGAGTAAATTTGTCAAGCCCTGGAGTATGCTGTCCAGTTCTGGGCACCAGTCCTCAGGAAGGATGTACTGGAAATGCAGCGAGTACAAAGAAGGGCAACAAAGCTAACAACGTGTCTGGAGAATATTAGTTATGAGGAAAGGTTGCGAGCACTGAACTTATTCTCTCTGCAGAAAAGACGCTTGAGAGGGGGTATGATTTAAATTTACAAATACCATACTGGTGAGCCCACAAAAGGGTTAAAAACGTTTTAGGGAGTTTAACAAGACACGTGGCCACTCATTAAAATGAGAAGAAAAGAGGTTTAACCTTAAACTACGTAGACGGTTCTTTACTGTAAGAGCAGCAAGGACGAGGAATTCCCTTCCACAGGCGGTGGTCTCAGCAGGGGGAGGGATCAATAGTTTCAAGAAACTATTAGATAAGCACCTGAACGACAACATACAGTGATATGCAATGTAATACTGACATATAATAACACACATAGATTGGACTTGATGAACTTTTGTAAACGCTATAAATCTTGCACAAACCAAATCGATAAACGTGTTTTTTTTTTTACCAAAAATAGGTAAAATAATACGTATCGGCTTAAACAGAAAAAAAATGTTTTTTATATTTTTTTCTGGGATATTTATTATAGCAAAAAGTAAAAGTGTTTTTTTTTTTCAAAATTGTGTTTCCCACCGCTGCTTATGAGAGAAGACATCCACAGTAAGTGTGCACCAACACAACACTGACACACACACACATAGGCACATTACCCCTTGTGATCACCCCCCCCCCACCCCCCTGTCACAATTTTTACTGAATGCAGTGATCTAATTACTGCATTTAGTGTCAGTGTGACAGGCAGTGTGAAAGTTAGTGTTAGGTTCAGGATAGCCCCCGTACCCCCCCTAATAAAGTTTTAACCCCCTGATCACTGCCCTAGTTAACCCTTTCACTCCCTATTGCCAGCGTCACTAAGCGATCATTTTTCTGATCGCTGTATTAGTGTCGCTGTTCCCGCTAGGTAGCTATTTTTTTTAGTGCGATTTTTTTTATTTTTTTACTAAAGACATGTGGCTGAATTAATTTTGGCCTAAATGTTTTACTAAAATTTAGTTTATTTGATTTTTTTTTTTATAACAAAAAGTAAAAAATAGTGAATTTTTTCAAAATTGAAGCTCTATTTTAGTTTATAGCGCAAAAAATAAAAATCGCAGAGGCGATTTAATACCTTTTATTGCGATTTTTTTTTTTTTTTTTTTTACTAAAGACATGTGGCTGAATTAATTTTGGCCTAAATGTTTTACTAAAATTTAGTTTATTTGATTTTTTTTTATAACAAAAAGTTATAAAAAAAGTGAATTTTTTCAAAATTGAAGCTCTATTTTAGTTTATAGCGCAAAAAATAAAAATCGCAGAGGCGATCAAATACCACCAAAAGAAAGCTCTATTTGTGGGAAGAAAAGGACGCAAATTTTGTTTGGGAGCCACGTCGCACGGCCGCGCAATTGTCTGTTAAAGTGACGCAGCGCCGTATTGTAAAAACACCTTGGGTCATTTAGCAGCATATGTGTCCGGGTCTTAAGTGGTTAAAGCGCCGCAGTGCCGAATCGCAAAAACTGGCCAGGTCCTTTACCTGCATAAGCCCAGGTTCACACTGGGTACGATTTAGTTCGATTTGAGATGCGATTTCACATGTGAAATCGCATCTCAAATCGGCGGCAATTGCCGGCAATGACACCGCCCCAATCGGTGCGACGCCGCATTAGCGGCGCTGCACCGATTTCAAAAAGTAGTTCCTGTACTACTTTTTGCGATTTCAGGATGCGATTTACATTGACATCTGTGCACAACCCTGCACAGATGTCTCCTAAATCGCGCCGAAATCGGGACTGCCAGAGGGAGTGAAATTGCGCGAGTTCAGCTGAAATCGCGCAATTTCACTCCCGCAGCCCAGTGTGAACCAGGGCTAAAGGTCCGGGTCTTAAGTGGTTAAATTGATACAATTCGAAGGATATCAATAGTGTAATGATTTAAAGGATGCCAGCAATCTCCAAAATCAACTCAACGCATCCACACACTTGTTTTCTTTCCCTATTATTTTTTTTTTTCTTTACCAAGGCTGTACTTTTTAAAACAGAAAAAATATTTCCGCAAATCGATTCTAAGTTAATAATTTTGTTTTTCTTCACAACAAGCCATATTCCAACGAAAATAAATTAATTCAAACGTATGTATAACCAATATGGTTTTATTTTGTTTTGGATAGAGTAGGGAAGGGTTTAAACTTTTTCTCATCTCTGTTCTACTGGAGTGATTTCCCTTTTATTTCCTGTCCTAGAGACTCAGCAAGCAGTAACAGGAAATCTCTCCAGTGTGAGAATATCCCTAAGACACCAGTCACAGGAGCAGGGGTCCACATTGGAATATTTTTCCTTTCCAACCCTGGTGAAAGAGTGAAAACTTCCCCTTGGGGAAGCAGAAAAAAAAACACAAAAAAAAACACAAATTTATATCAATAAATGCAGCAGCAATCTGAACACTGACAGGCGGCAGGTATATCAGTTTAGGCTTGGTTAAAGTTCGCTGCTAAAACTTATGGAATATGTTACAATCATAACGTATACCATAAACTGCAATTCTGCAACACATGCGTACCCACAGAACATTAAAATGTACAAGCGGTTCTGGTTCAAACGGTTTCTCAAAATAACCAGAGTTAAAACACTACCAGTAACCAAGAAAAAAAGTTTATCACATTATAAAAATATGCATATAGTCCATTTATCAATTTTCTCAAGTTTATGAAACACTGGGCTTTATAAAGCCGCGAAAGAGCTGTAAAAGTCGACTTTTATGGGAACAAAACACAATGGAAGGACAAACTATTCATAAACAAAGTGTGGAAGCATTGTGAACTATGCGAAACATCTTCAGAAAGTGACAAAAGTCATAAATATTTTAATACTTCACATATTTAATTGCTCCTGTTAAATACATTTAGCTAGGCTTTCTTTACCACTAACCTTTGTACAATCTGCAAACAAAAAATATATCAAGAACCACATTTTTCATGTTTGAGACTATGGGGTTCTTTCAAGTTAATTTAGGAATGCAAAATCTACTCGCATATACAGAAAAAACTCTGTTAGCTTGACTGGTTTATTAATATTTAGAAATAGAGCACTTCTAGTTTATTGAAAATGCTAAACTCCTCTGCAAACAATGTGCCACGATGGGGACACTTTTGAACTCTATAAACGGTGATAAATATTATGTTCACTGTTCCAATAGTAAATTTCAAAAGGTTCATTTGTGTGCAGTATTTGAAAAAGCATATATCTCTAGACTTCCTAGCTGAATCTTTAAACAAAAACTGACTAACAAGTGTGGAAATTGCACTTATCCTGTACCTGGCATGCCAACACAGGCAGGGGAAAAAAGAAAAATTGAAAGCCACGTTTTTGCTTTCAACAAACTACCTAGCACTTTTAAAATTGCAATTCTCACTGCAAACTCACATGGTCCCCAGCACAGTACCCCACAAAATCTCTGTATTGCGAATGGTCTTTTCTAGGTTAAATTATATCCACTGCCATTGATCACTTTTGCTATGAAGTCATTGGCATATCCTAGGGGTGCATCACTACAGCAGCCTGATCTGACAGTACAAAAACTGCTGAGTGCTGTACAGATGTCACAATGTTAGTGCTGTTCTCTGCAATATCTAAGACCAGCTACCACCCCCCCACCATAGACAAAAGAGAAAGACGATTCCCATCCATGTGACCCACCAGAAAATACTTCAAAAATTGTATGCATGCAATTAAAAATAGAAAAAAAAAAAGGTCTAAACCGCATTGTCCTAATGTAAAAACATGTTTGGCTACAAAAAATGTCACATGCATTATGAGTTGGCCCAATCAGCTGTCACAAGGAATGAGAAGACCACTGTGGGGATAAGCTCAGACCTGCTATATGGGAGGTATACAACCGGCAGTGTCTCCAGAAAATGCCAACTATATATACATTTTAATTTAGCCTTCCTGACTGGTCCTTTGATAAACTGGATGAGTAACCTTAGTATTTCCTTAATACAGATTTTCTTCAAAGTGGATGTAAGTGGATGTAAACCCTCCATACACCCAGTGAAGTGAACAGCCTCAGATGATACACAAGGACGAACCAAATCTCCCTACATAGGTTTTATATGTATATCTGCTGTCTTCACATTTATATACTGTTTAGAAAGTTCAGGAAATGTTCTCTTCCTGTTTGAGGGTGCCTCTATGTTAAAACTGTTGAATGTGGTTTTAGAGTAAAGCCTCAACTGATGAGTTGTTTAATCCATCTGGAAATGGTGGAATAAGAAGTAGGGTGTCCTCAGCAGGCACCTTCAGGAATGACAAGGAGAAACAGAGGGCCAGATTCACAGAGCCCTTACTCCGGTCTATCTCGCGTTAGACCGGAGTACTTTCAAATTACGCGCGTCGTTTCATTAGTCTGAATCCTCAAACCATGAAACGACGGCTGCAGGCTTCAATCCGACTGGCTTACGTGTTCGTACGCCTTCGGATCTACGCTGCAATAAATTTGCGGCCGCTGGGTGGAGTTCCCGTCGTTTTCCGCGTCGGGGTATGCAAATGAGCTTTTTCCGACGATCCACGAAGTTACGAGCGTCATTCGCAATCTCTTACGGCAGGCATCTGTAGTCATCTTTTTGCTGCGTAATTATTCCAGCTTTTATCTGGTCTAATATTAGACATGTTAAGTATGGCCGTCGTTCCCGCGTCGAATTTCAACGTTTGTTTTTATTTTTTACGCAAGTCGTCCGGGAATAGGAATGTACGTAAACGACGCTACTCAAACAAAAAATGACGTAACAACGTTATTTCGCGCAATGCACGGCGGGACATTTCTGAACAGAGCATGCGCAGTTCGTTCGCTGCGGGGCCGCGCCTAATTTAAATGCTTCACGCCCCCTAATCGCGTATTTTGATTCCGTCGCGAGAAATGCACTACGCCGCCGTACCTTACGGGCCAAAATCTACATGAATTCGTCGTAGAGCCAAGTAAAATACGGCGACATAGTGTATCTCTGATACTCTGCGCCAATGTAATTGTATTTGAATCTGGCCCAGAGTGCCTAAAAAGGATGTAGTAGCAGAGAGTTACATCTGCACAGCCTGTACCACATCCAGACAGTGAATTCATTTTTTTGTAGGATTTTTTGAGGCAGGACAGAGAGGGAAGATAAAAGTCTTGGCTATAATGGAATGTGAAAACCACTTTAGGAGAGGAAGGAGGCCATAGGCCTAAAAATAACCTTATGCCTGTGTAACATTAACCACTTAAGGCCTGGCCAATGCCGATATACATTGGCAGAATGGCACGGCTGGGTACAGGTACGTTGCCTTTAAGAGCCCAGCCGTGGGTCGCGCGCAACCCGGTCCGACGCTCCCTGACCGCGCCCCGATCTCCACCTGTGTTTCGCGATCGGTCACAGGCACTGAACGGGGAGAGGCGAGTGTAAACACACCTTCCCCGTTGTTCTCTGTGGCAGTGTCACTGATCGTCTGTTCCCTGTTATAGGGAACGACGATCAGTGATGTCACATGTCCAGCCACGCCCCCCTACAGTAAGAATCACTCCCTTAGGGCACACTTAAGTCCTTAGCGCCCCCTAGTGGTTAACCCCTTCACTGCCATTGTTATTTTCATAGCACTTTTAGCTCTGAAAATGACAATGGTCCCAAAAATGTGTCAAAAGTGTCCGATATAATGTCGCAAAAGTAAAAAAAAAAAAAAAAAAAATTGCTAAATCGCCACCATTACTAGTTAAAAAAAAAAAAAAAACTGTCAAAAAACTACCGTATTTATCGGCGTATACCACACACTTATTTCCCCTTAAAATAAGGGGAAAATCGTGCGGTGCGCGATATACGCCGATACCCGCTCTCAGTTTGAACTGAGCCGCCGACATATGCCGAGTGCAGTACACTCGGGTACATTCGGCCAGGCTCTGCTTCACTCGTAGTCACGCTCTGTGATGTTTAATGCGTGAGAAGCCGAGCATGCCCGAGTGTACTGCGATCGGTATATGTCGGCGGAGGCTTCAAACTGAGCGCGGGAAGCAGGGATTCGACTCGGACAGCGCTGGAGAAGCCGGGAGGACACCACCGAGGCCGCAGACGGACGCCGGACCGGACGATGGACGCCGGGCAAGACACCAAAACTGTAAGTAATAAAATGTTAGAACATTTTTTTTTACAGGAATTTCGGGGCAACTTTAGGGGTGCGCGCTATACGCGGGAGCGCGCAATACCCCGATAAATACGGTATCCCTTATTTTGTAGACGCTATAACTTTTGCGCAAACCAATCATACGCTTATTGCGATTTTCAACAGGCATGATGGGATCGTAGAAATATCTCCAGCTGAATAAAATGGATAACTTTTGTGAAAACACAATTTTAATGTAAATAGAGTTGCCTATAAAATCAAAAAAAATCTTTTGAATATATTTATTTTAGATATATCAAAGAAAAAGCAGTTATAGAAAGCACAAATATATGAACATCTAGCAAATAAGAATTTGTTGAGTGAAAGGCCCAGAGCGCTAGTCTATGGTCAAGTGAGTATAAGCTTCACTCATTCCAACTCAATGTGTTAAACTAATTAAAAAGTAGCTAAAGCTTTTATAATGAGCAGCAAGAGAGCAAAGAGGGTGGGGGGTGGGAGTGCTAATTCCTAGAGGGACTGGAGGGGAAAACAGTGTAAAACATACTAGCCACAGTAATACTTCCACTTAAGTGCCCCTTGAACTAACAAGCACTAAACATCAAAGGCAGAGGTCAGTTCAGCAGTAATAGAATGCAGATGAAGCTGCATCCAGTAGGTGAGGACTTAACTTCCCCTCATCATTTGCTACTGAACAGCTAAATCCCTTCTACCACAAGCAGAGTTCATGCTACAAATAGTGTGGGGACAGCTGAACGCAAGTTGTAAAAGCAATCTCATAAATGTTAAGCATCCCACTGCAAACCCCACCTACCAAAACACCTTCCCAGGCAGACTGTTGCTGAATGGGTGTATATTAGCCCTATAGTTGTAATTGCTTTTACATAACCTATATAAACATAAAATGTGCAGCACAATGTATGGTAACCACTGTCAATCAGAATTCATCTAGTTAAGATGGTTTGTTAGGGTAGGGAATTTCTGTTTGTTAGAAATGAAAAACTTTAGCCGCACAACCCCTGTCCTTTGCATTGTTTAATAAGAATTTGATGACGCTTTAATAAGTGACCACTCTTTGATATGCCAGTTTCCAGGGTGTGTTATTGATCCAATGCTTTTAAATACGTTAGTCACTAAAAATGTATCACATACGCTGTTAAGTACTGACTTCAGTGGCTGCACACAGTATTTGCTCAAGATCATTTACTACTTAAAACGATAATGATTAGAAGACCTTTTGTACATCCCTTCCATCAAAAATCTCACATTTTCTTTTAAATAATGTTGGTGTATAGTGCCCTTGGTGGTCTTGGTATCTGTAAGATTCTGACAATGGTGATGGGATAATACCACGAGGAGCGAGAGAGGAGCGAGAGAGGAGCGAGAAAGATTGTACTCTGGACATTTTTTTTACACACAATCGGAAAATCCAACAACAGACCGCTGTCCGCGGAAAATTTTAAAACCTGCCGTGCAACATTTGTCAACGACAATCCGACAATTGCCAGATGGAGAGTACAAATGGTCAGATTTTCGGCTAACAGTCAACACACAATTCCCGTTTGAAAATCCCATGGTTTGTATGAGGCTTAAGTGATGTTGGGAGCATAGAGCAAGTATACATTATAGCAGGTGCTCCAGGGACCCACCAGTCACCATTTCACAAAAAGTTTTAAAATAACCTAATTTTTCTATTGATGCCAATTTCAAAATTATCGTTTTTTTTTTCTCTTAAAATTGTCCATTTTCTCAGTCGCAACACATTTAAAAAAAAAGTTGGGACGGACCATCTTTACCACCGTGTAGCATCCCCTCCTTTTTTGGGAGAGGAATGTTGTCCCATTTTTGCCAGACATAACATTCTAATTGCTCAACAGTTCTGGCTTCCTCTTTGTCATATTTTTTTGTTTCAAGGAGCACCCAAAAATTACATTTGGTAAAAGATCGGGACTGGAAGCAGGCCAGTTAAGCAGCCAGACTCTTCTACTACAAAGCCATGCATGTTTTATGTAGTTTTTACACAGCGTCCCAACTTTTTTGAAACTAGGGGTTGTGTGTAATAATTATACACACAGAAATATCCATGCAGCACCCTATGCCCCAACAGTTAGGCAACGATATATGTTATGCTTAATGCTACTTACCTTGCTGTATATCCTTCATATCTAAATGTAAACTTGATATTAGAATGCCTACAGCTTGCGATCTCTTTGCATCCAACAGCTTAACAATCTGTAAGTGAGAGCAAAAGAATAAAATAATGAGATACACCTTTTACCATATAAGCAGGGTCACAAAATTGGTTTACACATTCATTAATCACTTACACCAATGGTGCCAACATTTTTTAAAATGTTTGAGGGAATACTGAACATAGAAAAATCACATTGTAATCCCTCTAAACTCTAATGAACTTTTCACACTAGAGTGCAACTGCTGTCACGTAGCAGCGCTTCTGAAACGCACCATGTACTTAAACACAGAACATTTTAAATGTGTTGCATTGCATATGCATGATTAGCTGGTTAAAGACACTGTAGGGGGCCCACTCCTTAATACCTGGCTATTCATAGGTTATCATGCTTGATGGGTGGTTGTTAAGGAGTCAAAAATCCATTGTGTCCTTTCCAACCAAGGATAATGCGTCCCTGAGTACCTCCTTGGCTGTCAGCATGCTCCAGCTCCTCTTGTGCAAGAGAGATGCTACCACAGGAGGGAGAATGAGCCAGAAAGAGAGGGTAGGTCAGCTGGGGGCATTGTCTCTGAGAATGTGAGCGGGAGGAGAGAAGGGCAGGCGAACCAGAGGAGCTGGATGGCCAACAATGATTGCAAAACCCCTGTCCTACCCTGGAATGAAGCCGGCATGTGCTAGATGCTTAATCAACTATTCACTTGTTAACGAAGCCGGCGGGTGCCCGATCCTTAACAACCAGCATCTGTGTGCCACGTGGCCACAAACATGCACCTAAAACACATCCTAGATGCGTTTTCAGTGCATTTTTGGTGCGTTTCCCATTGACTGAAAAAGAAGGTGCATCTTTGATGCACTTTAGAAATGCGCACCAAAGATTCTGCATGCAGGAGTTCCATTTAAAGGGAAATATTTTTGATGTGCGCTGGGTATTTCTCATGCTGGAAATGTGCTGCCTGACGCGGCAAAAAGGTATAGATGTTAAAGGGCCCCAATACAGCCATACAGTGCACACATGCCTAGGCAATTACTGGGAGCATTCCGATCTAATACCATGTACGGATATATTTGCGCTCACAGTTCGCTTTAACCTCCCTGGCGGTATGATTCTGTCTGGAATTACGTACCAAAAGCGGTACAATTATTTTGCATGGAAATTCTGCGTTTTATACTGTAGGCCTAAAATTTTTAGGAATAACTCACTTAAATTTGTCCAAACCAGAGTCTAGTAGACATCCCGGGTATGATAAAGTTTGAAACACAATCATAAAATTATAATATAAATAACTATAAATAATTATAACAAATAATAATGTAATTATAATAAAAATTATTCACTAATGTAATCAATCAAAATCACTGAAATTTGCTCAGTTGCAGAATTGTCGCTGTCATTACTTTTATTTTTTTATGACGAATTTCCCCACAAATCGCTATCGCTCAATTCTGCAAGTGATTATAATTTATTATCGCTGTTTTCTAGCTGCTCTAAAATCACTTTTGACATAAAGGGACACTTTTGGTTGCTATGGACAATCTACAGTTTGCAGGCACAAAAAAAATGTTTTTATTATATAAAAGAACATGCAGGACACTGGGCAGACCACTAGGGACAGGGGGTGTGTGTACTTTTTACATACAGTACTGTAATCTATAAGATTACAGTATTCTGTATGTAATGTGTTTGTTTACTTTTTTGAATTTGCCGCCGGTCTCCGCCCCCGTGCGCCGTTACGTCGCAGGGAACGGAGATCGGCGGCGTGCGGGCACTGTGCGAGTTGAATGGAGGACGCCACTCGCTCACACAGCGGGGATGCATCGCTGGATCCAGGGACAAGGTAAGTACAGTACCCCGCCTGGATCCAAGGTAAGCCAGCGTGCGCTGCAGGCTCTGTATATTGACCCCGAGCGCGACTCGGGGATATCGATATTTACATGAGAAATCCAACCTGAGTCGCGCTCGGGGATACCGGCAGGGGGGTTAATAGGGGTAAAAATAGGATTTCTAATAACAGCTTTCCTGTAAAATCTTGGAGTACACCATGGGACACTGAGCCTTAATCATTACATAGTGGGTTGTATAGTTCACTAGAGATGATTGGACACTGGCACACCCAATGAAGATGAGTTCCCCTCTAAATAACCCCTCCCATAAGGGAAGCAGTTTTGTAGCAAAGCAGTAAGGCATTCCATAGAAGGGGGGGGGACCCTCTGTGCCCCGTGGTGTACTCCAAAAAAAAAGTATTTTACAGGTAAGCTGTTATTAAAAATCCTATTTTCTTTATCGTACACCACGGAACAAAAAGCAACTTTAATCATTACACAGTGGAACATCCCAGAGCAATGCTCAATATGAGAGGAGGGAGACACAGATCAAGCTGATCACTATCGAAAGTGAGTCCTAAACTGCTGCCTGCAGCACACTATTCCCGAAGGTGGAATCCTCATGCCCTCTTAAATCTATTTGATAGATTTGGTAAATGTATGGACTGAAAACCAAGTTGCAGCTTTACAGATCTGAGCCAAAGAAGCCTGATGATGCACTGCACATGAAGTACTTATTGCCCTGGTCGAGTGCGCTCTAACAGAAAAAGGAGGAATTTGTTCTTCAACCACTTAACCACCACAGGCCGTCATATAACGGCTGCAAGGTGGTTCCTTAACTCTGGGAGGACGTTCTACAACGTCCTCCCAGATTCCCTCTTCCGCACGCCCCCTGGCGCACACGGGAATGTCCGTGACTGCCGGGTCCGTGGGACCCGGTGGATCACGGTAAATTGCAGCTGATAGCGGCCGTTTACCACGTGGTCGCTCCGTCCAATGATGGAGCGATCACATGTAAACAAACCAGCGTCATTTGATGTTCCTCCCTCCTCTCTCTGTATTGATCGGTACAGTGTGAGAGGAGAGCGCAGAAGGCAGCAGCGCTGTGGGATGGATCTGTGACTATTGCAGTCACAGATCCAGCCATCCCTGCATTAACCCCTGCGCCATACTGCGCCATACCCCCTGCTCAATACTCTGCAGTATCTCTGGCGCAGTACCTTCGGCGCAATACCCCCGGAGCAATACTCTGCAGTAACCGTGGCGCAATACTCTGCTGTAACCGCGGCGCAATACCCCCTGCTCAATACTTTGCGATCGTTTTTTTTTAAGGCTTCCCAGCCTAGAGGTGAGATGTGGGGTCTTATTGACCCCATATCTTACTGTAAAGAGGACCCGTCATGTCATATTCCTATTACAAGGGATGTTTACATTCCTTGTAATAGGAATAAAAGTAATTAAAACATTTATTTTTGGGGAAAAACGTGTCAAACTAAAATAAAGTAAAATGAACAATAAAAAATAAAAAAAATAAAATAAAATAATTCACAGCGCCCCTGTACCCGTGTGCTCATATACAGAAGCAACCGCACACGCAAGTCCCGCCCACATATATGAAAACGGTGTCCAAACCACACATGTGAGGTATCGCTGCGAACGTTAGAGCAAGAGCAATCATGTTGGCCCTACACCTTCTCTCCAACTAAAAAGATGTAACCAGTAAAAACATTTAAAGCGTCACCTATGGGGATTTTTAAGTAGCGAAGTTTGGCGCCATTCCACAAGCGTGTGCAATATTGAAGGGTGACATGTTGGGTATCTATTTACTCGGCGTAACTTCATCTTTCATATCATGCAAAAACATTGGGCTAACTTTACTGTTTTGTTTTTTTTAGCACAAAATTGTTTTATTTCCAAAAAAAAACGTGTTATAAAATTGCTGTGCAAATACCATGCGTGATAAAAAGTTGCAACGACCACCACTGTATTCTCTAGGGTCTTTGCTTAAAAAGCATATATAATGTTTTGGGGTTCTATGTAATTTTCTAGCAAATAAATGATGATTTTTCCATATAGGAGAGAAATGTCAGAATTGGTCTGGGTGTTCCAGAACGCCTGATGGTGCTCCCTGCATGTTGGGCCTCTGTATGTGGCCATGCCGTGTAAAAGTCTCACACGTGGTATCGCCATACTCAAGAGGAATAGCAGAATGTGTTTTGCGGTGTAATTTGTGGTATGCATATGCTGTGTATGAGAAATAACCTGCTAATATGAAAATTTTGTGGAAAAAAAAAAAAAATCTTGATTTTGCAAAGAATTGTGGGAAAAAATGACAACTTCAAAAAACTCACAATGCCTCTTTCTAAATACCTTGGAACGTCTTCTTTCCAAAAAGGGGTCATTTGGGGGGTATTTGTACTTATCTTGCATGTTAGGGTCTCAAGAAATGAGAGATGCTGTCAGTACATCAGATGTGATCAAATTGATCAATTTTCAGTAATTGGTACCATAGTTGTAGACCTTATAACTTTCACCCAGACTAAATAATATCCAATTTGTTTTTGTTTTATTACCAAAGATATGTAGCAGTATACATTTTAGGTTACATTTTTTTAGGAAAAATCACCTTTTTGCAAAATTTTATAATAGAGGTGATCAAATACTACCAAAAGAAAGCTCTATTTGTGGTAAAAGGACAACAAAATGTCATTTGGTTACAGTGTTGTATGACTGAGTTATCGTCATTCAAACTGTGAGAGCACCGAAAGCTGAAAATTGGTCTCGTTATTAAGGGGGTTTAAGGGTCAAGTGGTTAAGCCATAAGCTTGATCACTTGTCAAATCCACCTTGAAATGGTTGATTTCGATGCTGGATGGAACAAAACATCTTAGCCGTTATCTTATTTATCTGCACCATTTGGGTTGCGTTTTTGATTTATTTTCCCCTCTTAATATGGTGCTTGGAGCCATCCAGTTGCTTCCACCCCATCCATCTGAGGATCGTACCATTGCCATCCCATTCCTCCCAAGAACTCTACAAAGACACCGTGCATGTCCGGCTTCTGACTGAAGATTCATATCCGTTCCACTGTGTCCGAGTGAGCCCAGCTGACTGCTACTGGAGTTCTTAGGCTATACTGATCTGCTGTTCATGACAGACAGGTCCTACTTTTCCGGTAAGAGCATACCATTTTCGTTTAGATTTAAGTGTCATCTTATCCGAGGATCCATGAAGTGATTCTACATCTACTGTTTTCCCATTTGTGGATGGACTTCTATTCATGTTTTGGTTTGTGTTGTCACCGATGCACTCCAACGTTTTCCTTACTAGGACTTTTCCACTCGCGTGGTTTGTTTGGACTACATCATTCATTCACTGTTCATGTGTGTGTTATTAATTTATGTTTATAGCGCTACATTTATTTTCCACATAATAAAAGTGTTACCAAATGTGATAAAGTAAGAGTCCCACTAGGGGGAGATGAGGATAATAAGATAAATAAAATTAAAAACATAGCAAAAATGAATCGTTCGTTGTGAAATAATAGGTGTAGTGAAATGTGTGATGTGAGAGGAATGAGGGGAGGGGGATGGACCCAGTGGGATAGTGCATGTAATGAAGTAAGTTAGTAATGTGTGGAGATATTAGTGATATAGTCCTATAACTTAGATGAATAATATAACATGTGTATGTTATGTATAGATTTAGTACCTGGCTGCAATTATGCAGGAGGGAGAGAGACTTCTGCTGCCAAACAATGAATGTCGTGCCGTCTATCCAGGATCACATGGAGCCATACGCTCACAGGGAACCCGGCTTTTATATGCCTGTAGGTGTAAACAAATGGGCGGCTCAAATGCAGGCTCCAGCCTATCCCTACCTCCCAGAAGGAATGATGGGAGGGCCACCACGTGGGTGAACCAAATGAGGCTCCCTCGGCGTTCCGGGAGGCCCCGACCGCAAATGTCACCTCTGTCGCAAACTGCGTGACGCCATGACGGCGAGCGCACGCCGAGAAAACAGGCGCACGCGCGCCCCGCCATGATGGTCCAGAGGTGCAAGCGGGACGCCGCCGGCAGGGTGAAGCCCAGATACCGCGGCCGAGCGCAGAAACCAAACTCTGCTGCAGGTAAAGCAAAAATGGGGGATACAAAGGCATTCACAACCCCCTACCCTGCCGGGAAGCCACAAAGGGCAGGCACACAACCCCACCGGAAAGGAGGCACAGCCAGAGGCTCCCCGGATTGACAGCTGCCATAACAATGTTAAATAAGGAATTACTGTGTAATGGAACAAAACATATTTTACGTATCTGAGCAGTTGCTTGTAGATAAACTTTTATTGCTCTCACTACATCCAGAGAGTGCAACAATTTTTCCCCTGCTGACTGCGGGTCAGGAAAAAGGGAAGGTAAAACATCTTGATTTAAATGAAACGTTGACACCACTTTAGGAAGGAAAGTAGGAACGGTGACGTAACACAATTTTGTCTTTGTAACAAACTAAAGAAAATTGATAGAGCCGAGATTTGACCCTTAAATGGTACTCTGGGCTAGATTCATGTCTACTCTCATTTGGTCAAACATACTTTTGAGGGTTCCACCCTCTGGATTCACACCAGGAAACATATGCTTTCCAGATTCTATAATAGATGAGCCTGGAGGCCGGCTATCTAGCATTAAGAGTGGAGAGGACTGGACCCGAGAGCCCACGTTTATTCAGTATGTAGGTTTCAGCAGTCAAACTGTCAAATTTAGCCTTCGTAAGGAGGGATGGAACACTGGACCCTGCGATATAAGGTCTTGGCGAAAAGGAACAATCCAAGGTTTCCCCACCGCCATCCTTATGGCTTTGGTGTACCATGACCTTCTGGGCCAATTCGAGGTCACCAGGAGTACTGGTATTCCCTCTTTTTTTGATTTTACAAAGCAGCTTCTGTAGGAGCAGAACTGGAGGGAATACATAGATCAGTGAAAACTGATCCCAGGGGAACCAGTGCATCTGTTCTGAAGGCTAGAGGATGTCTTATCCTTGAAACAAAGGTGTCCCAACTTCCTGTTGAACCTGGAGGCCAGTAAGTCTACATCCATGGTCCCCCATTTCTGACATATAGCCTGAAAAATGTTGGGGTGGATAGACCATTCTCCTAGCAACAGCTGCTGGCGGCTCAGGTAATCCGCTTGCCAATTTTCTACCCCTGCAATGAAGATTGCAGAAAGACAAGGAACATGACTTTCCGCCCATACCAAAATCTGGTTTACTTTTCTCTGAGCATCCTGACTCCGGGTGCCCCTATTGACATAAGCTTCTGCAGTAGAATTGTCGGATTGGATTCAAACAGGGTAACCCTGTAATCTGCGTGTCCAGTTTTTTTAGGGCCAGATACACTGCCCGAATCTCCAATATATTGATGGGCAGGCTCCTTTTCAGACATCTGTGGAAATCACCTTCCAGGTGAACGAAAAAAGGATTTTCCTGTTAACAAATTCTTGGTCTTTAAGCACTTTAGACCCGGAACAATATGCAGGTAAAAGGACCTGGCCCCTTTTTGCGATTCAGACTGCGTCGCTTAAACTGACAATTGCTCAGTCCAAACAAAATTTGCGCCCTTTTTTCCCCCCACAAATAGAGCTTTATTTTGGTGGTACTGTATTTGATCACCTCTGCGTTTGTTTGTTTTTTGTGCTATAAAACAAAAATTGAGCGACAATTTAAAAAACTAAATTTTTAACTTTTTGCTACAATAAATATCCCCCAAAATATATATATATAAAAAAGTATTTTTTTTTCCTTTTCTCAGTTTAGGCCGATACATATTCTTCTACATATTTTTGGTAAAAAAAAAACGCAAAAATCGTTTATCGATTAGTTTGCGCAAAATGTATAGCGTTTACAAAATAGGGGATAGTTTTATGGCATTTTTTTTCTACTACCAACGGCGGCGATCAGCGTTTTTTTTTTGTGACTGTGGCATTATGGCAGACACATCGGACACATTTTTGGGACTATTGTCATTTTCACAGCGAAAAAAGGGCAAAAAAAAAAAAAATTCACTGATCACTGTGAAAATTACACTGGCAGTGAAGGGGTTAACCAGGAGGGGGCGCTGTAGGGGTTAAGTGTGTTCTAATGGAGTGTTCTTACTGTGGCTGTGCGTGCGACATCACTGGTCGTTGTTCCCCAACACAGGGAAGGCTTACACTCGCCTCTCCCTGTTCTTCCTCTCTGTGACCCGATCACGGGACACCGGCGGCGAACAGGTCTGCGGGTCGCGAAGGACAGGACCAGCTGGGCATCTTAAAAGGGGGCGTACCTGTACATCCATGTGCCCAGCCGTGCCATTCTGCCGACGTAAATAGTCATGCAGCGGTCCTTAAGCGGTTAACCAACTGAAGCTTTGGCGTACCATTAACCACTTGCTCACCTTAAGGACGTCATATGACGTCCTCCACTTTGTGCGGGGATATCTGGGTGATGCCTGCAGCCACAGGCATCATTCAGATATCGCCGTCTTCAGCCAGCGATTCTGTGCACCATAAGAACGATCAAAGTGGCAGTTCCTGCCGCTTGATAGTTCTTATAGGTGGCGGGAGGGGACGTCCCCCCTCTCGCCGCCATCCGGTGCTTGTCCGGGCTCTCCTGTGCCATCGGGGGCCTGGAGAGTGAATCGGCCGGCGTTCGCAGCAAAACCATAGAGATGACTGGTGACCATCTGGTGACAGTCATCTCTATGACCGGAGGAGGACCGGGCGCGACGTTATGACGTCACACCCGGTACGTGAACACAGCCGCAATCGCGGCTAAATGCATTACATCGGTGATTTTTTTTTCACGATCTAATGCTTTCCAGCCGGGAGGAGAGATGTGGGGTCTTATTGACCCCACATCTCTCCATAAAGAGGACCTGTCGCACACTAATCCTATTACAAGGGATGTTTACATTCCTTGTAATAGGAAAAAAAGTGATAAAAAAAATAAAAAAATGTAAAAAAAAAAAGTAAGTGGCGGTGAGACTACATGGCAAAAATGGTATGTACGGACCGATTTTTTAAAAACTTCCAGCTGATTCTAGATGTGATTAAGAGGATAGATGCAATGTTAAAAGTTTCTTTTTAGGGGAACCACCCCTTTAAGAACCGATCAGGTGGAATTTCTCAGAATTCCGGTTTGTACCCTAGGGATACTGTGGAAACTACCCACTTGTCCTGGATCTCCATCTGCTAAGCTGCTGAATATTTCCAAAGCCACCCCCTCACTCGGCGGAGCGGGGGCGCCCCTTCACAAGGGGGCTTTGGGGTTCTGTTTGTTAGATTTCTGAACCCACGGCTTTTTGTGACTAGGGGTTTGACTCTGGGTCTGAGAATGCCATCGCCACTGCCTGGATGCTGATGTTCCGGAACTGTGGAGAGAGATCTCTTGAAACACGGGCGTTTATTCCTTTTCTTATCTGGTAACAAAGTAGTTTTACCACTTGAAATCTTTTGGATATATTTATCCAGATCGTCCCCAAAGAATCGTTCCCCATGGAAGGGAAAACCGTCCAAAAGTTTTTTACATGGAGCTTTGGCTGACCAATATTTCAACCAAAGAATTCTGCGCATGTGCACCAGCTGAAGCGTGAGACCGGGAAGCCTAATGGCATATACTGTAAAACACAGGACCCTAGGCAGATTCTTCCATAATTTAACCTGATCTGGAGAAAGATCCTTAAGCCCTTGCTTTACCTTTTCTTTTCGGACCTGACACATACCAACCGCTGCCACAGCAGGTTGGACTACAGCGCCAGCCATAAGAAAAGAGTATTTAAGCAAAGATTCCAATTTATTATCAGAAGGGTCCTTAAATACCTGAGCATTGTCTAAAGGACAAGTTAGGTTTTTATTCACACAAGAAATGGCCACATTTACTGCAGGCAAGCTTCACTTGTTAGTAACATTTTCCTCAATGAAATAAAAGAACTTAAAATTTAATGGGAGGAGAAAAATGCCTATCTGGATGTAACCAGTCTGTGTAAATAATGTTTTCTAAAAGAGGATGAACAGGAAAGCAACCTGTGAGATTTTTATGAACCCAAGGAGGAGACAGGTGACTCAGTTAACGCTGAAGAAGGCAATTTGAATGTTGAACGCATTGCTTCAGCATAACATTGCACCTGTAGGCAGAAAAAGGTTCTTCTGAAACCCCCGAACTATCCAATTGCTCTTCATCCTTATCGCCTGATGGAGATAAATCCTCGTCTTCCTCATCAGATTTTACAGAAGGAGGGTCTAAAACAGAAAGGGACCTGCTCCGCTTTTTATCCCTCAGAGAATGCTGCGATTAAACTATGGTAGCTATTCTCCCTACTACGTTGTTCAAAGCTGCTGCTAAAGTGTCCTCAGTGACATATGCAGGACCTGGCACAACAGGAGAGGCTGCTATGCCAGACAACGGCAATGGCTCATCTTGTGTAGGTGCTTCTAGTCTTACAGGGGAGGATGGGACTAGGCAGGAATGGCTAAAACCCCCATTTTCAGGTAGTGATGCTTTCGTGACCTTTAATGATGTCCCAGAATTCCTCCTATGCCAAAGCAGAGGTACAAAACAACTTGCATACTGTACTGTGCTAGTTTATAGCAACTAATTGCACAGTCTGATGTTGAGTAGGCGTCCAGGCTGCCCCCGAAGCTGCTGTGTCTCCGTATTACAGAATCTTGCAGACGTCTGGTTTTGTTTAAAAATCGCGCTCCGTGCATGCGCAGTAGAGCTGTGTGTACCCCGACGTGCCCGCTCGCGTGGCCACGCCCCCTTTTTCTCTCTTGGTTATGAACGTCTAAAAGTGTGTGCCCACATAGGAGAATGGTGGCTGGAAGTCTTGCCTGAAATAAGGTGCCCCAAAGTTTTTGCTGTTAACTTCAATTTACAGATGTCTGTCCTCTGCACACTTCTAAAATTTACTTTTGCATACCTTATTTTATACCAAGTGATATTGGCCCTTGATGGCTGTTCTTTTGTAGGCAGTGCAGGAAGATCATGGCTGGTAAACAGCCAGCATGGTGCTGTACATAGCTCCTTGAAAACACCACTGCACTTTACCTCAGTACTCCAATTTAGGGCCCTCAGCCCTAATGCAAGCAGGGGGATGGCTCTTCAGAGGAGTCATGCAACTATCCAAATGCCTTGATGCATGAGTGTTTTTAGCAGACTGCATTTGCAGTTTACCCTAGATAACAACCACATGTAAAGCTGAATCTATATGAGTTAACTAAAATCCAATGAATAAAAGGCCTGAGACCGTAATATAACGGTCATGATCGGTATAATCCCTGTGCCAATGAAATGGAATGTCAGGGATGCAGCAAAGCTCTATATGCTTAAAGCAAACATTTTTTAAATGACTGGGAACTATCTGACCAGGATCTAGCAACAAAATCGAGCTGCTAAAAATCGCAGATCGCTGCCATTACCCATAAAAACAATAAAAACATTTTTTTTTTTTTTTTTAAATATGTAAAAGTATACATATCTGCCTAAACTTATGAAAAAAAATTTTCGGCGGGGCGGGGGAATATGTTGCTCTTTGTTTATAGCGCAAAAAATAAAATACCACCAAAAGAAAGCTCTATTTGTGGGGGAAATTGTTTTGTTTAGGTACAGCGTCGCACGACCATGCAAACCAAAAAAAAAAATAAAGCATTGGGGCCTGTCCCCCCCTAATCCACTGAAGACCCTGTTACAGATGGTGTTTTTATGCAAAAAAAAAGCCATGGTGGAAAGACCCCCCTTCTCCAATTCTGGGTTGATTTAATAAAAAAAAAAATGCATTATTATTTAAGCTGACAAATTCCTCGTGGGGTTGTCCCAAAAAGTTTGAAAAAAAAATTGGGCTGGTGGCTTACTTTAGTCTCTGGCGACATTGATGTCTGATTACACTGACTCAGCCACTAATGTACCCTGGGGGATGGATGTTAAATGTTAGATACCTGTGCAGATTATACTTGAATGAAAGAAGGAACACAAGAAATAAGGGTCCCATTTCACATCTGAGCAACTGGAAACAGACATGCAAACAGTCCCCTACCTGAAATTTCCCAAAGTACACTAAACACCTAGTGCTTCAGGGACAAAAGACTAGCGTGCCTTTGTTTATCAAGAGGCAACAGACATGTGATTTTCTGCTTTAAAAAAATGCCCACTTTACCCCTTCGAAGAAAAAAACATTTTAGAAATGGGGGGGGGGGGGGGGGCAGTTAGAATTGTTAAGCACGGTCAACCAATAATTTCATCTATATTTCTTGCTATCAGAGCGCAAAGTAATTGTGAATCCAGCAGCTTTGCAATATCAAATCTCAGATAAATGATGCGTCTTTCCCTACCTCTAATTGGGGGAAATTAAGAGTGTGAAACAAAAAGGGAAAATACTGTATGCTCTTGCATTATAATGCTAAAATGGCAGGCTATGTCCTACAATGAAGGCTTGTCCTCAACAATGGTCTTAAAAAGCAACATAATGGGAGGATTATCTAGTGCCAAATAGTAGGTACAAGGACTTCCCACCATGTGTGTTCTTAACCTATTCAGTAGTAAAAAAGGCTCTAACAGAAGTGGTGAGACAATCCTGTACAAAGTGTGCCAGTGGTGAATGGGTAAACATCTGTAGACGCAGAAACATTCAGAGAAAAAGAAAAGGGAAAATATATCTGAGTGATAAACACCCCACACCCAAAATCCTTTTATTCTAAATATTTGAGAAGTCCACATAATGCTCAGCCAAGAAGTTCAGATCTCTAAATACAAATACACATGGTCACAATTACTCGTGAGACTGGGCCCTCTGGGAGAGAAAACTGAAGCATTAACGCTGTACTGTCCAGACAGAGCTATGCAATACTAACCACTGTGGTGCCAGGCTAGATCAGCAACTAGAAATAAACTGTCCACATGCATCCAGTTTTCTCCTATGACATACCTGAGTTTTTTTCTCCCAAGCACAGAGCAGTACTAATAAGGCAGTTTCATAGTTCCATCCTAAAATATTCACACTTTCTACTAAAATTATTGTAACATGTTTTATTCAATATTAGGATGATTTGTAGCATTATATGAACAGTGATTATGGAAAAGAATTAACTTAGCCTGTTGGCTATAATGAACAGGTATTTTATGGTCTCGTCAATTCTTTTCCCTATAACATTGCCACACTCTTGGGCAATGTTACGCACTGGGAACTCTCCCAGTAAGAGAAGTCTTCTATTATGTAGATACATAGTTAGACTGGTTGAAAAAAAGACCATATTAGTTCAACCATTAAAAGGGGTAAACAAATAAAATAAAAACTATACAATCTTTTACCCACAGTTGATCCAGAAGAAGTAAAAAAACAAACCCAATCAAAGCATGATCCAATTTGCTCATCAGGGGAAAAACTATTCCTTCCAGATCCCCCAAGAGGCAATTGGAGTTCAGTTCAGTATAGTCGGGTGGAAAATTTCTCATTTAATTCTGTTCTGGGTGAAGGTCAACATTTTAGTTTTTCTCTGCAAATATATCGCCAGAACAAAATGAGTGGGTGAATCTCCCCAACTGGTACTTTGACAGCAAAATAAAAAATTTTCCTTCCCTATTATCCCCCCCAATAAAAGGCTTTGGCTATAAACTAGTTACTAGTTACAAAGTAAAAAAAACAAGTGGGAAGGACCTTATTTAAGACACCAGACAGTGATTTTAAAGGCAAATTTAAAAACATAAAAACACATCATACCTACCTGCTCTGTGCAGTGGCTTTGCACAAAGCAGCCCTGATCCTCCTTTTCTCGGGTCCCCCCCACACACACACACAATTCTGGCCCCTCCCTCCTACTGATTGCCCCCAAAGCATGCAGCTTGCTGTAAGGGGAAGCCAAAGAGGCTGCTCTATGTGTCCATCCACACACAGTGTGGCTGGACTCCCCCTGCTCTCTCCTCAATGGCTTACTGGCTGTTACTGACAGTAGGAGGAGCCAATGGATACCGCTGCTGTCTTAGACAATGAGGAGGAAGAGACCAGGGAAAGCTACTGCTACTTTCGTTCATATTGCTGTTGATCGAGATGGGGTTTAGGTAAATATAAGGGGGCTGCTGCACACAGGTTATCTTCATGCATAAAAAACCTTGAGCCTTGCAAATACTTGAAAGCCGAACTTCAGTCATAAATAAAACATTAAACGCTGTTTAAACCACACATGAGGTATCACTGCAAACGTTAGAGCGAGAGCAAAAATTCTAGCAGAAGATATCCCCTGTAACTCTAAACTAGTAAAAAAAAAAATTAAAGCATATCCTATGGAGATTTTTTTTAGTATCGAAGTTTGGCGCCATCCAACGAGTGTGTGCAATTTTTAAATGTAATATGTTGGGTATCGATTTACTCGGCTTAGCATTAACCTTTTAACGTTATACAAAAAATTGGGCTATTTTAGTGTTTTTATTTTAATTTCACAAGTTTCAAAACTATCGTGTGACAAAATATAGCAACAACTGCCATTTTATTCTCTAGGGTCTATGCAAAAAAATAAAATATGTTTGGGGGTTCCAAATAATTTAGCAAAAGAAAGCCTATTTCCACTGAATTAATACATCCTTAAAATGTGCTTTTTGTAAAATCGAAGCACTCTAAACACCTGCATTTGACTTAGTATTAGCTTGCAATGCAATGCTGAGAAGATCTCAGACTCAAGAGAGCAAGTAGATAAGCTCATCGGCCTGCTGTTTTCACTGTCTACTCACAAGCTAAGAGTGGGGAAGAGACCTGTGAATGGTACTGAACCTGCAGCAGACAAAAACATTAAAGGGGTGTTCCAGCCAAAAATGGTGTTTATTAAAAGTCAGCAGCTACAAAAAGTGTAGCTGCTGGCTTTTAATAAACACTCACTTACCTGCTCCTGCGTTCCAGCGACGCGCCGACCGGGGCTCCGCTCCTCTCCCCCCCTCCCCGGCCGGCGTCTCCATCCTGTCTGTGGGCACCCAGCCGTGACAGCCTTCGGCTTCACGGCCGGGCACCCACTGCGCATGCGCGAGCCGTACTGCGCATGCGTGCGCGGCGCGGCTCGCCGCTGATTGGAGAGGCGATCGCATGGGACCTGTCAGTGTCCCATGTGATCGCCTACAGAGAGGGGGCTGGTGTAGGCGATTAAGCTTAATCGCCTATCCAGCCCCTCGGCGGAAGCAGGAAGTGGGACAGGAAGTCCCACTCCTACTGAAGCCCCCACTCCCCCCCCAAAAAAATTACATGCCAAATGTGGCATGTATGGGGGTGAGGAGTGGATTAAGAAGGGGTCATATTTTTGGGTGGAACACCCCTTTAAACAATCAGGTCTTCCCCTGTCAAGCAGGGCTGTGCAAGTTTTAGTATTGGCTGCATAGAATACATATTTTGGCAGGTAAAACCGTTCTCATATATGCATTTTATTTGTGTGATTAGCCATCAGTTGGAAGTTTTAAATAAAAACTCTAGATCTCACATGCAACAGGTTTTGATATGCCATTTCTGCATCGTTGTATTCTAATGCATCTGATTCAGATTACACATGAAAAGTGAGGTAACTATTAATCTTTTTGCACTACAAGGCAGTGTGAAACGGGAGCAATTAGAAAGTGCTACTAAATTGATATATAAATTCTAGAGATGCACCGAACAGCCACAACATAATCGTCCGAAAGTAGTGTTTTGAGCATTTTGCTTACAGGAAAAAAAAGCGCCGATAATAACACTGAAAACACACATGATTTTGCTGTGCTTATGGAGTGTTTTTTCATGTCATGTTTTTCATGCGACAAAAAACAATCAAACGCAACTGCTGCGTCATTGATGCATTTACAATGCAGCGGGGAGGTGCTTTTTTCTTTTTTTTTTTACTGACCAATAATGTAGCAAGCAAGATTTTGCTTGCGGACTAGTGTTAAGACATACATAGAACTTAAAGGGATGCATTTTTCTTGAGCTTTTATTGAGCTAAAAAGGTGTTGATAATGGCCGACAATCACTCACCAATTTAAATTCATATTAATAAAATACTCTATAATCTCTCTCTCTCTCTGTAATTTTTCGAACAGTACCTCCATCAACGCCGAACCCGGTCATGTAACTGCTCTCCTCTTTCATTGATGGTCACATGACAGCTCTCCTCTTTGGGAGCGGGAGGAGGAGAGCAGCCACAATGAGCAGAGATTATTGAGGTAATCAGAGGGTATTTAGATTGACACAGGAGGAGCGATATGACAAAGGGCTAGCAGTAAAAAAATTTACTGGCAGCGCTGTCCCAGGGTCAGGAGAGGCGCGGCAGGAGGCCTGAGACCTTCCATTTGGGTGGCAATGAGGCGGACCGCCCAATCCCCCCCCCATGCCCCGTTGGTAAAAAAACACGCAGGCACAGTTTACCCTCTATTTTCAGGGTAAAAAAGAGCGTGTTATACGCAGATAAATACATACTCAGGTTGAAAAGAGACCATCTAGTTCAACCATAAGAAATAAAAAAAAATTGAAAATATCATACAATCCCATACCCACAGTTGATCCAGAGGAAGGCAAAGCCCAGCAGAGCATGATCCAATTTGCTACAGCAGGGGGAAAAAATCCCTTTCTGATCGCCCGAGAGGCAAATCGGATTTTCCCTGGATCAACTTTACCTACAATTGTTAGTACCCAGTTATATTATGTACATTTAGTAAAGTATCCAGGCCAGAACCACCACTGGAGTCTGTTCCACATTTTCACAGCTCTTACTGGGAAGAAACCTTTCCATATCTAAATGTAAATCGTGCCCCCTGATGACCCTAAAGTGAATAACACCACCAAGTTCACTATATGGAACCCCTTTCATATTTGAACATGTTGATCATATCCCCCCCCCCCCCCTATTCTCCTCTTCTCAAGAGTAAATAAATTCAGTTCCTCTAATCTTTCCCTTATAGCCGAGCTCCTCCATGCCTCTCATCCGTTTGGTTGCCCTTCTCTGCACTCTCTAGTTCCCCGATATCCTTATTGAGAACTGGTGCCCAAAACTGAACTGCATATTCCAGATGAGGTCTTACTAATGATATCTCTCTCTCTGGAGTCCAGAAGTCTCTTAATACAAGAAAGGACTTTGCTCGCTTTGAAAATATGGTAGTTCTCAGAAATCCACACAATGATCATAGAAGTTTACGAGCTTGCCTTCTGTATTTATTGCATAGCATAAATACCTTTTTGCCACTTTATTAAAAAGCCTTGTAAAAAACACTATTAAAAAAAATTAAGGCAGAAATGCTACTTTTATTTAAAAGGCTAACTCCAATTTTGTGGGGAAAAAAATGGCAAAGAAAAAATATAGCTCACATAATTGTGACAAGTGATATTGTAATTGAATGTTACTAAACATTAACTCCCCTTTCCAATCTGCAGCCGCTGTAATTTTCTGAAAACACAATGCAATATGGCTACCTGGAGGTGTTCTGTACTTTGAATGTGTACAGAAGGACCACCAGAAACACCAGTTGCCTGCTTGTGCGATTGGCTCATTGATTTCCGAGATGTCTGCACCAAGATATAAGTCAGAGTAACGGCATCCCGTGCAACAAAAAATTTCATTTTTGGTGCAATACGCACAATAGGAAATCACGTCTAAATAGATACAGGCTCAGCAGCTTTGCTTATTAGTGCTTGCTCTGCAGGTGCTGCAGCTGATTGATGATTATGAAACCACTTCCATTAGATACATTTTCCCACATGGATAAAGGCAATCACACAAGGATTTCTTCAAAATAACAAAAAGGTAGGAATCTGCAACAAAGTTTGGTAAAATCCTTGCAGTACACGTAGATCAACCCAGAGGGTAATGTTTTTTTTTCTCAACAAAAGTTACTCTTTAAAGTGTTTATATGTCAAATTTCAAAAGGGGGAGCAAGACCTGACAGGGCAGCCAATGAAGTCAAGAAAGCAGCAGCATCCAGTGTTTTGTATGAATAAACCGATTTCATTTGAAAAATAAAATTTCATGGAGACAAAAGAAATTAGAAATTCAGATTTCAATAAGGGCAGGAGGGGGTAGAAAATTTCATAACAAACTGATGTTATTTATGATGTCCACAGTAACCGTAATGAGACAAACCTTCAGTTTTCTAATGTTTCGGATGTAAGAAAAACATTAAAGAAAGTGTTACCTTTTACGATCAATAATAGCCAAGATTCACAACACATATGTAATATGCCTTCTTATAGTCTAGTATCGATACACAGGGAAATTCTGGCTCATGATCTGCAGGCTCCAAGCTGGGGTTACATATGATCCTCCCATATAAGCACTCTCCTGGGACTGTCTCCAGTCAAGCTCCAGTGGCACATCTTTCTCCACTGACACAGGACCCTTGTCCCTCTCTTCTAAATGCTTGCACAAAACACATGCAAGCAATTAGGGAGATCCAAGGGGGAGAAGACGCCAGTGAGGCCGTTATGCTAACCCTGTCTTGAGCTTTGATATGTTAATCACGGTGCTGACAGATGCATAGTGATGGATCACAACTCATCTCTCAAAAAAACATCCTAGTGTGCGAGCACAATGTGTACCATATTCCCACATGTTCCACTTTTACCATACTATATAACACAAAGAATTTATAAACGAAGAAGGTAAGGCACAATACATCAACAAGGAAAATAAGTGAATTCTTGAACTCTAAACTATACAAATCCCTTTAAGAGGAAAAATAGTTTGACAATTCACAATTGCATATTATGTTAGGGCAATCTTTCTAGAATACTACCTCAAGACTACCTCAAGACTCAGACTGAGGTTGCCATATTCATTAAAGGGGAGTGGAATGGGCAAACATAATTAAAATGTACTCAGGCATTTAAAGTTGGTTTCCAGGTCACTGAACATAAATGGTCCCATCATGTAAACCCTTGGAACAGTGTAAGTGACACCTTCGGCACCAGTTTAGTAGGGGAAGGTTTAATCATTAAAAAAATAAAATAAACATTTTTTTTCCAACATGTGCAACCATGCTACGTGTCTGCAGGTGCTTAATTGAATCTATGCAGAACAGTAGTATGTCCGCACCCAGGTCTTTGTCCATATTAAAAGCCCTTTCCTCTTACAAAAGCATGACAGTATAAACCAGGCAAGCTCCTGTAGCGCCTGGTTACTTCCAGAACCGGTGCTAGTGTAAATTTAGAGGGGGTCAGAGAGTGAAGTAACTATAACCAGGTTAATCAGTTTAACATTTTAAGCCCCTGTCTCAGCTTTCGCTGTACTGTGGGTACATGCCACTTCTGGGGTGCTGATCACACCCCAGGTCGGCAGGTGGCAGCAGTGGAGTCAGATTTGGATGCTTTTTCCCAGCAGCCTATCAGGAGGAGGGTTTCCTTGTTGGGCATGCTGGCAGAGGGCATTTATGAGGCAGACTCCATTTTCCTGGGTCTTCTTAACATGTGGTGCCCACCTTCAGGGTAGCCATACAACGGCACCTAGGCAAAATGGCCTTCTGGGCCGGGGTGTGTGTGCCACCCGGTGTTCCTGGACCACGTTGGTCCAGAACATTTGAGCTGTGGCTGGGGCCCAGTGATCGACTGGGTCCCGAATCTTAGGAGGTCCCAAGCATTAGTCCTGCTAGAGAAAGCTGTTCGGGGGGGGGGGGGAGGCTGCCTGAGGATTACCAAGAGAGGCTGGTGTTCCAAGAGGGTTCTGACCATCCACCGGGGACCAAGGTAACCGTGTGCCGAGAGGCTGGGCATCGGTCGCCTAATAGACCGTAACCTACTAAACTACCTGAAGGAGATCCAGGTGTCAAGTCTCCGCTGTTTCAATCATAGGGAGGGTCTGTGGCAGAGACTTTTCCCCAAGTTCAGAGTAACACATGCCAGGCTTGTGAGAGAGGCCTGTCCAGGTTCGCTATACCCACTCTGGCTGGAGTGGTAAAAAAGAAAGTGTCGTATTAAGCAGAACTGTTTCCCTATTACTTACACCTGAATCTTATTTCCATTTCTACTATATCTCTACTTTTCACCACGTTCTACTGTTTTTACCCGGCTGGGAAATAAAGAGCACAGAAAAAAATAAAAAATACTCCATTTGTGTGGAAATTCCATTACTGCAACTTTCACCAAATACCCCTAGACGGCGGAGGAACACAAGGTAACATGCCACCCAAAACAAACCAGCAGCTCATTCGGGGGTAGTGCTACACTCCCTTTTCACAAACTAATGTCACAGACCATGGGGTTATTTACGAAAGACAAATCCATTTTTGCACTACAAGTGCACTTGGAAGTGCAGCCACTTTAGGTCTGAGGGGGACATGCAAAGAAAAAAAAACAACAACATTTTAGCTTGGACATGATTGGATGATAAAAATCAGCAGAGCTTCCCCTCATATCTACAGCGACTGCACTTCCAAGTGCACTTGTAGTGCAAAGTGGATTTGCCTTTCATAAATAAGATAACCCATGTGTAGTTTATTAAGCTAGGGGCAAACTGCACTCCAAACATTTTATCTATACCTTCATCAATCAAAAAAATAATAATTCTACACTGACAAATTGGAAGATGACAAACAAGGGGAACCGGATACAGAACTTGCATCCATGTGTGAGCCAACACAGCTATGCCTAATCACTTAAGCAAAAAAGATGGGATTGAAAAACCATCTACAGATTTTTTGGATTCCGCAATGGGTAAACCATCTTTAGACAAGAGTGGAAAAGAAGGTAATGAGGGGAGGAAGGAAAAAAATGGCATGAAGAGTAACCTTTAGGGGCAGAGAAGATAACACCATGTGGGCAATCAGTTATGAATAAGTCACTGGGGGTTATTTACTAAAGGCAAATCCACTTTGCACTTGAAATTGCACTTGGAAGTGCAGTCGCTGTAGATCAGAGGGGGACACGAAGGGGAAATCAACATTTTAGCTTGCACATGATTGAATAAAATCATCAGAGCTTCCCCTCATTTAAAATCTACCCCTCAGATTTACAGCGACTGCACTTCCAAGTGCAATTTAAAGTGCAAAGTGGATTTGCCTTTTGTAAATAAACACCATTGCTGTATCGATGTAACGTCATGAGAAAATGTTTTGTATTAGAATTGGTGCTTTTTGTTGCCGAACTTGTCCTGATTGTTTTTAACTTTACTTGGAATTGTAACAATTAAAAAAAAATTTTTTTTTACCCAAACATCATTCAAATCGAAAACAATGAAGTGGTCCCCCTTAAGTAATAATGCTTGAGCCCACAGAGAACAGATATATCTGTGCCTAGTTTCTTAAAACTCCCCCATATGCAATTATAGACCGATTTGTTGCCAAAGTAATGAAGGAAGGTGGAGTCCAAAGACTGGGCAGAGAAATAAAAAATACTAAATATCAGACACTTGTGAGCTGCAAGCATAACATTTTTTATTAAGCCAACAGATAAGGGAGGGGCAATAGAGAGCTTTACATCCATCATATTTGTATGATGTTTTTGATGCCTCTATTCATAACTTAAGGAAGGATCCTTTCTGACATTCAAAGAGAATTAGCTCAGAAAGATGTAATAGATATAATAGATGAAAGGTTAGCTAAAGGTTTACAAGTACACTTTCCACCTACTCCTGTACCATATACATGACACTAAACCCTTCTATCCTAGCCAAGGAAGACTCCATCGTTGCCTCCGATCAACAGTTGCCATGGTGCTGCATGTGATCAGCTATGACACCAGCCATTTGATGACAGTTCAGTGAGAGCAGACATCAGCACACTAAAGTTACTAATTTACAATCTATTACCAAGTTACCTGTTGACTTTTGTTGTGACCATAAAAATATTAAAAGCGGAGCAATTAAAAAAAAAAAAAAAGAAGGGTATACAAAACATTTAGCTGCCGACTTGTAATTTTAACGGACACTCACCTGTCCCACAGTCCAGTGATGCAGGCGTACAAAGTCCTGCTCCTCTCCAAGGCGCTGGCATTCTTACTGTGGGCGCATGGCTGTGGCTTCACAAAGGAGGGGCATGCACTGCACATGCATGAGCCGTGCTGTGAATGGCCGATTCCACCCCCCCCCCCCCAAAAAAATGTATGCTAATTGTGGCATGTCAGTGAGTAAACGTCACTTAAAGCAAAAGTTACATTTTTGGGTGGAACTCCGCTTTAATGTTTTGCCTGTCTGCAGTTGACCATACATCACTGCAAATGTATGATATCATGTATGTAGCAATCACTGCAGCCAAATGGAGCATTTGTATAAAATAACTGGAGATACACACTTGAGAGTACATTTTAGTTGCCTGTGTTATTTGAACCTAATCACTGGCCTCCAACAGTACCAGCATAAAAAGTACAAAACTGTTAATAGTACCGAAAGAGGAGCTTTAGTTGAGTATGTAGAAAAACAAGCACAAGCGGGAGTGGGTACCTGCCAAAACCAGTTACCCCCATCCTGAGAGGGGAGGAGATCAGGTAAGAGTTGTAAATGTTTTGCTTAACTGTAAAACAGTAAATAGTTTCAAAGTCGATAAGCAATGTTACAAATATAAGTATACTCTGTGCAAACTGAAGGAGCTGTAAAAAAAAAAAAAAAAAAAAGACTGTTCTTTGCACCCGATGATAGGGCTAGATATGGCTACAGATAATGGGATTGTCTTGCAAAAAGTATTGACAAGCCACATTCAATCCCAGTCAGATAATCTTGTGGAATGTCTGGGTAGAGAACAGAAACCAAAGTCTATACTGGATCATAAGCAAGAGCAACAAGTTAAAAGTAGTAGAGATAAAACAAGCTAAGCTTACAGCAATAGGTTCCATACGCAGTGCAAAAGAAAGATGGTTTGTCACTGTGAAAGATGCATATGTATAGTGCTTATTTCAGCAGAGATATGGGCCTTAAACACACACAATTTTCTCAGCAAGTACCAGCAAGAAAACTGTTGGCAGAACATTTTTGCCGTGTGTACGAGGCTTTGAGGTTTCTCGTCAAGAAAACTGCCCAGAATCTAGACGAGAACAATAGAAAACCTGTTCTCTATTTTCTCGTCGTAAAAATTCTCAGCAGTGTTTTCCTGCCGAGAAACCCGAGCGTGTATACTTAACTCTCCATGGAAACCCGCGCATGCTCGAAATGACCGACGCATGCGCGGTAGCTTCCAAGGCATAGGTAGGGTGAAGCAAGATGGTGGCGACGGCATCGAATGTCACCACGTTCGTGCAATTCAAAAGAACAGTGGCGTGTCTGTACACTCGGCCAGCAAGAGATTCTTGCCAGGAATCTCGTCAGGAAAAATATTTCCCCCCCCCCCCCCCCCCCGACGAGAATCTGTGCCATGTGTACAGGGTTTTACTGAGGCCCCCAAAAAGGTTTGCAAGTGATGGGAAACAGGCGGGTGTTGCCCATAAGTGTATTCACAAGTTGGTGACTGCTCCTATGTACTAGAGAACAGCTTGAAGTCTGACACATGGGGAATGCATGCAAAACAGGCCACCAAGACATATTGAAGCCTGAGAGTTGGAGATTGTAGAGGCCCACAGGCAGACAACAGGTTCAGTCTAGTGACTGAACGATCCAATTAAGCACAGAGGCTGAGAGACATCAGTCCCAAAGAGGAATTGGAAAGCAGTGTGACAAAAAAAAAAAAATAGGAGGCTGAACTGAATGTTTGTTATGATTAACACCAGCACAGACACCGTTTCCTTGACATCTTGATGTATAAAAGTGGTATAAATAACCACCTTAAACACGCTTTCTGCTGAGTGGACAGTGTCCATGGGAAAATGCTTTATGTAAAGCTCAAAGTATCTCCTAGTATTTATGGATTGAGGTCAGGTGTGGAACACCACATTACAACTACAACACTGAATATCTGCCAGTAGATACTGGCCTGTTTCTAACTGAAACACAAATTAAAGCGTTTGTTACCCCAACACTTCATATTCCGGATATGTGCCTGCTGTACCTTGTACTTGTATGAGAAAGTATCCTGTTATCCACGTATTGCTTCCTTTATGTGAAATTCCTGGTGTTCCTGCTAAAAACTGACCACACTAAGCAGGAAAGCACACCATTGTCGGTTCTCTAGCTGTGCTGGAAACTTTGAATACTCTCCTCCAATGATCAGCCTTGTCCTGACATGCCCCTCCTTCACAGCCATTCACGGGAAAGCTCAGTGTGCTGCCGCTTCTTCCCTAGCTCTCATGCAGCTGAGAGCAGCGTAAAAGTGAGAACTTAAAAAAATAAATAAAAAAAGTGTACTTATAAAGTGAGTATTTATTTTAATATATATACTAAGAGGCAATAAGTGATATGACAGCAGGAAAAATCATAGGCCAAAACTAAGGAACCAACAAGTATCAGGCGAACATAGTACAGCAGGGTACATTGCAGATTTACTTAAAGGGGTTGTAAAGGTTCTTTTATTTTCTAAATAGGTTCATTTAAGCTAGTGCATTGTTGGTTCACCAACCCCTTCCTTCTAAATGTTTTTTTTTCTTTGTCTGAATTTCTCACTTCCTGTTCCTCCTCAGTAAGCTGTTCTGACTGACTTTCCAACGCTTGGATAATGGTGGAAAGCTTACTGAGGAGAAACAGGAAGTGAGAAATTCAGACAAAGAAAAAAAAAACATTTAGAAGGAACATTTAAGGAAAAGGTAAGTGAACCAACAATGCACTAGCTTAAAGGAACCCATTTAGAAAATACAAAAAACAAACCTTTACAACCCCTTTAACAGGATAACATCTGAACAGACCAGAAATACCAATACATAATGGGCCTGATAAGAGCAGTTCAGTAAAAAAAAAAGTGTAGCTTTCAAGATTGTCACTGTGACAGGGGACAAGGGAACACAACTGTCAAACTCTACCAGGGAGGGTAATCGTGAGGGTCGCCAGGCTGGGCCAAAAGGGGAGGACCAGGGGGGGGGGGGGTCCAACACCTGGAATTACAGCGTGAGAAGCCTCGCTGCCACCCACACTTCCCAAATCTTATGAAATTTCTTAATGCAGTTACATCCCAATACACTTAACTTTAAGAGAGCAACATTTTCCAAAGAAGAGGGCTGCTCTCCAGGACTTAGACTGGGAGGGAATATTGGCATCAATGGACACAGAACAGAGATGGGAATTCTTCAAAGTAAATGTATGTAAACTCACTGCAAAGTATATTCCCATGGGCAATAAAATGAAAAGGCTAAAAATAAAACCTGGCTAACGCCCAAAGTAAAAATGGCTATAAATGAAAAGCTTTTAAAAATATAAAAATAAAAGGAATACCATCATTGTTTAAATGTTACAAATATAACAGAATATGTCAAAAGGAAATCAAGGACGCAAAAATTCAAAATTAACAATTACAAGAATATAGGACAAACCTCCAAAAATTATTCAAATATATTAATAGTAAAAAGGTCAGGTCTGAGCATGTAGGTCCTTTACAAAAAAATGACTGGGGACAAAGAAGGTAAACTTATTAAATACTTACTTCAGCTCTGTGTATACAAAGGAGCATGGAGGAGCTCATGTCTATAATGAGGGTGGTATTGACACAGCCACAAATGATCCACAAATGGCACAAAAGAGATATAGTCCAGAAATATTTAGACAGAATAAAGGTGGATAAATCACCTGGACCATATGGCATCCACCCACGGATCCTAAAAGAATGGAGCTCTGTCATTTCAAGGTCATCGTTTCTATTTTATCAGGACTTGTTAACTGGAATGGATTAGCGCAGGGCCAAGGTGGTGCCCATATTTAAAAAGGGATCAAAATCTTTACCAAGTAACTATAGACCTGTTGGTTCAACTTCTATAGTCGCGAAGATACCGGAGAGTTTAATAAAACACCACAAACTGTGGACGAGTTCTTGTTGGAAAAAAAAATGTTTTAAGCGACACAGCATGGATTCATAAAAAGACAGAAGTTGTCAAACAAACCGGATTTCTTTTTATGAGGTGGTAAGTAAAACCTTGGACAGAGGGGTGGCGGTAGAAGTGGTATACCTGGACATTTTGAAAAAGCGTTTGACACTGTTCCCCACACATGGCTCATGTGTAAGGTAAAGTCTACAGCAGGGGTGGCCAACCAGTGGCCCGGGGGCCACATGTGGCCCGCGGAGCCCTCTGATGTGGCCCGCGGAGCCCTCCCGCCCTGGACTGGCGTGTTGGCAAGTTTGCAGGTTGCAGACCCGCCATACCGCAGCATGGTGGTAGAGGAGGAAAGCGGCTGCAGAGCAGAGCCCCATAAGTCGATGCGTCCTCTACAGCCCCGGCTTTTGCCGGAAGCGGAGTCTATGGCAAAGTTCCGCTAACCCGCAGGATAGACACAGGTGCACTACCGCGGGTGCTGCACAACTGTGGGTTGTGCAGCACCCGCGGTGTGGGTAAATTGCAGCACATCAGTGTGAAAAGCAGCCTTAGGCCCTTTTCACACGATCAGCCCGACCAAATGGGACCCTCAGTTCACCTCTATAGAGCGACAGATGTCCGTTTATGCCCACCTGCCACAATCTGAAAAAAAGAAGGGAATCCGTCCCCTTCAATTTGGGCGAATCGGAGGGTCTATAGAGTAGCTGTGACCTGTC
>CM056059.1:60619864-60659864 GCA_029574335.1 Rana kukunoris
GGTTTTTTTTTTGCCTTCCTCTGGACCAAGACTGAAAGAGGATTCAACGAATCCTTGAATACCCCCCACCCCCCCCCACCCCCCCGGTGTTTGGCGACCATGGCTAATCTGCAATATTCTGCGGAAACCATTTGGGATCTGAGGCGATTTGTCGCAATATTGCCAGCCAGCACCAAAAAAGTCCTAGAAATTGAGCGACTATTGAGAAGCGATCGACGATCGACTATCAAAAATTGCAGACGTTTACCCCAATCTAAGCACATATCATGTGCTTTGATCAACACAAGATCGGCAGTAAAACACCGACTAGAAATCCATGATTTCCTTCTACAACACGATTTAGACTGCCTCTTTATTACAGAGAGCTGGCTCACAGCCGACTGTAACACCATTCTAGGTGAATTGGTGCCAGAAAACTACCGTATTATAACGGAAAACAGAATAGGGCAAAGAGGAGGAGGACTGGCGGTGATCCATAAGACTCACCTTGCGATCACTAAACCAGTACTTCAAAACCCTCTTCCATTCATGGAAACCCTTACTCTGCAATTGCAAGTAAACTCCCAGGAGACCGTCCGGATCTTACTCTGCTACAGACCACCTGGCCCAAAATCGCAGCTGCTACCATCATTGACGGAGTTTATCTCCACTTATACCCTCAACAGCAAACAACTTTTGCTGCTCGGGGACCTAAACCTCTGGGCCAACTCCTCACAAGACCCTGTTGCCGACGCCTGCATCGACCACCTGGAAGGATTAGGGCTACAACAACTTGTATGTGGGCCCACACATGCTTCAGGTCACACACTCGATCTTATTTTCAGACAAAATCTGGAAATAAAAATTCTGGAAAATGAACCATTGCCATGGACAGACCACCATGCAATCAAATTCATTATTTCCAATATCCCCCCCCTTAACAAATACATCAAATCCAGTGACAACACACTGGACCAGATGTCAGAAGAAGCTCCACTCGGATCTCTTCAAAACCACGTTAAGGAAAAAAATACAAACAATTCAGCCGCATCAAACGGCCGTTGTAACGCTGGATGCCATAAATTTGGCCATGCTACAGTCAGCCGACTTGGTAGCACCGAAACGTAAAACCCGCATCCGAAAAAACAACCGCAGCTGGTTTAACAACCAGCTGTCGTTATTGAAGCAAGAACGCAGAAGGGCAGAATCTGCCTGGAAAAGATGTTCTTCAGAGCTACACCTATCCATCTACAAGGCGGCGACAAGAAAATATCACAAAGAAATTTTCCAAGCCAAGAAAAATTATTTTTCGGAGGCTATCAACAGCGCCTTGAACCGCCCCCGCGAACTCTTCAAGATGGTCACTCAGACCATGAAACCAGGATGCATTGAAGCCCCTAGATTGGACACACAAGAATTTTGCAATGAACTATCGGATTGCTTCATTAATAAAATCGAGGCAATCCGTGAAAGCATTCAGCAAAACAATTCCCCCCTTGGCCCCCCCTGCAGCCTCTCACACAGCACCCATAGTAATTCTTCTATATCAGGTAAGTTTACCCTGGAACCCATCTCCATTGAGACCACTAAGAATGTCATTGGCGCTTTGCGTAATAGCACAGCGCCAAATGACATTATCCCCTCAAAACTGCTGAAGGAATGCGCCGACATCCTGGCTCCTCCCATCACGCAACTTATCAACCAGTCTTTCTTGGAGGGCATAGTGCCCTCACAGTTGAAAGAGGGTATAATTCTACCCATCCTGAAGAAACCCTCTCTGGACCCCAAGGACCCACTCCACCACCGTCCCATAACAAGTCTCAATGTACTCTCAAAGATAATGGAGAAAGTAGTGGTACAACAGCTGCAACAGCATCTGGATACCCACAAGCTACTTGACCCATTGCTATCAGGCTTCCGCCCCGGACACGGGACGGAAACAGCATTGCTGAAAGTATGGGACGATGTTCTCAAGGCCGCAGACGAAGGAGAATCTTGTCTTCTAGTTCTGTTGGACCTAAGTGCAGCTTTCGACACGGTAGACCACAAACTATTACTGACTCGGCTTGCTGAAGTAGCCAGAGTCGCAGAAGGCGATTTATCTTGGTTCTCCTCTTTTCTGGAAAACCGATCGCAAACAGTGAAGTTAGGACCTTTTACGTCTGAGAAACGCACAGTTACATGCGGAGTCCCTCAAGGATCGCCTCTATCACCAGTGCTGTTTAACGTCTATCTTCGTCCTCTTTTTGAGATTATTAGCAGCCAAAAACTGCTCTACCACTCATATGCAGATGATACGCAACTGTATTTCCGCATCTGCAATAGACAGGATCACCACCTCAATCTAGAGACATGCCTCTCTTTGATAGAGGATTGGATGACAAAGAGTTATCTTAAACTCAATGGAGCGAAAACAGAACTTCTTCTGTTTCACGCCAAGCGCAGGAATCAACTTTCAACAGCGTGGACCCCCCCGCCTATTTTGGGCAAGCTCATCACCCCTAGCGCCAAAGTCAAAAGCCTAGGGGTCATTTTTGACTCCTTTATGACAATGGACGCACAAATAGGGTCAGTAGTCAGCGGATCTCACCATCTGCTGCGCCTACTACGCAGACTCACTCCGTTCATCCCTAAAGAGGATTTAGCGGTCGTGGTGGGAGCAATTGTAAACTCCAGGTTGGATTATGCAAATGCCCTTTACCTCGGCCTCCCCAAATACCAAATCGCTCGTCTGCAAGTCGTTCAGAATACGGCCGCCAGACTTGTGACTGGGAAAAAACCCTGGGAATCCATCTCACCCTCACTGAGAGCCCTTCATTGGCTGCCAGTTAAAGACAGAATTGCTTTTAAAGCTCTCTGTCTTACGCATAGATGTGTCCATGGGAATGCCCCCCTTTATTTATGCGAAATAATAAAAGCGCATAATCCCAATCGCGTTTTGCGATCCACTAATCAGAACCTGCTCCAGGTTCCGAAAGCCAACTTCAAGTCCAAAGGAGAAAGAAGATTCGCGATCCAAGGTCCTAGACTATGGAACGCTTTACCAACCAGCATTCGGTTGGAGGAGAACCACCTAGCATTCAGGAAAAAGGTCAAGACTTTTCTCTTTTGATATCAAAGGAGACAGGAACAACAAGCGCCCAGAGGCGATTCAGTTCGCATGTGCCGCGCTATATAAGTTTTCATTCATTCATTCATTCATTCATTCATTCATCCCCCCTGCTGCCAATTTTCCCACTCCGGGATGTGGATAGCAGACAGAGATGGAACATGCAGAGAGAGAGTATCAAGTTTCTTTTCAGCAGCATGACTCCTAGTGCTTCCTTAATGGCTGACCTAGGCCACAGCTGTGTCATTGTCCTACTAGAATCTTGTTGGATGACCTCGCAACTGAAGGGTCCATAGGGAAAGGACAGTCCTTGCATCCAGGACCCATCATAACAGATGCCAGTCTGTTGTGCTGGGGAGAACTTTCAATATCTTTGAGAAAAGAGTTACCCTGACTCCAACCTTGGGTTGGAAATACACCACGCCAGAAGAGTCTGGCCTTGTAGGTCAGTTGCATACAATGGGGTCCAAGGACCAAGTCCATTTGTATCATGCTGCCCAAATGCTGCGTTGCAAGAATCTGGATTGAAACCCTGAGGCATACAGCACGATCTCAAAAAGGTGGCTACCATCAAGCCCATGTAACTCATGCAGGCACTAAATCGAAGATTGCAGATCAAACTGAATGGGCATCAGAAAGAAGGGTCAGAAGCTTGTCCTTGGGCAGGAAAATCATAGACAGGGACATATCCAAACTAAAGCCCTGGTACTCTAAGTGATAAGTCAGTTCCAGCAATGGCATCCAAAGGTTGAGGATCCAACTGAATATCTGCAGAGTTTGCACTGGACATTCGCTGACAGAAATAGGACGGACTAATCATTTAGCAGGAATCTGTCTCGGTAACCCACAACTTGCATTCCCTGAGAATGAACTAGGGCCAAAGCACATTTGGACAGGCCAAAGAAGGGACAAGAAATTGGTAATGCCAACTGCCCACTGGAAAACACAGAAAGCATTAATGAGGAAAATGTGCAAGTAAGCATCTTGGATAGCCATTAGAACAAGAACAAGTTGAGTGCCATTTAAAAAAAAAAAAAAAATGGGCCAAACTCACCTACGTGGCTTAGGAACTGAATAGGTTCGAGTAGAGACCCTGAAAATATTCCTCCATAATGACTGGTCCAATGATCCCCTGGGAGATGAGCTGCTGAACAGTTACAAATAGACCCACCCATCTTTGTGGGAGAGGAAAAATTTGGGAACACAAAAGGTGGAGGGGGGCAGTCTCTGAATCCTTAGTTTGTAGTCCCAGAAAATCTGCACCAAAACATCTGAGATTTCCTGGGACCAGCAGGCCAATAGATGACCCCACACTATAACAACTCCCCATCATTAAGAGGGCTTAATGCCAGACTTAGCTAGCATGTGGGACGAAGAATTTCAAAGAATGTTTTTTTCCAGATGTAGACTTAAAACTGGAGGTTTGAGGGGGATGAAAGGAACTTTTCCTAGTCTCAGGTCTACCTGTGGAAGAGTACGATTTTTTTTCCCCCTGGAAAAAAGAGACAGTAGTCTTACTCCCTTGATAATTATCTAAACAGGGACCAAAGAGTTCCCCTTCATGGGGCAGATGCGCATTTGAGCCAAATAGTCCTTTGCATTTGGATGGAACATAGACTTGGACTGTAGGTTTGGCAAAGTGCACCTGCCAGTCCATTCAAGAAGTAGTGTAAGGCCAAAGGTGTGCCCTGGGAGTTTTGAATATTTAAATTGTTAGCATTTTGAAACATTGAATGTATCGAAAAAATGTTATGGTAAATAAATTCCGCCAAAAAAAAAAAAAAAAGTAACATATGTAAAAACAATCTGTCATTCATTGGTTCTTTTGTAACGCAAGACTTGTTCTAGATCTCGAAAAAACTAAAAATAAGTAAGTTCTTCACCACAAAAATTGGTAAATCTTTTCAGATCTTTGGTGCGCCAAAAGACAAAAAAGTTTGAGAAACTGCTTTAGTTGATGGTGAATGGAGTGATCCGTTAAGATGACGTTAAATTTTGGGCTATGGAAGGCTGACGGGGTGGCAGACAGCCATGGAAGCAACCCGAGAAAGCATGGCAGGGCCCGTTAAGGGGAATTAACCCCCTTCCCCATAAAAAATGGGTTTTAAATCTCATCTGCTGGGATCTTAAACACAGGAGTATCCTTTTACAGGGACTGTTGGCATCCTGCCAAGACAAGAGATGGCAGGGGCCACCACAGGGACCATGCATGTTTGCAGGAATCTCTCCTCATTGGGATATTGCTGTGCTAAACCTTTAGTAAGTGCAAACAGCTCATTGATGATGGGCTCCAAGAGTGAGTGTACTGAGAAGATATTTGCAGAACTGTATGCTGGATATCATGGCTAAGCAAACTCAGACGTACAGCATAAAGGGTAGAAATGGTCCCTTTTTGTGCCTGCGACATGTTGGGGATGTGGGCTTGCTACACATAATTTGGTCCTGCCCAGCACTTTTGGGACTGGGGTACAAAGGATAACGCATCATCCACCCACAAGAAATAGGTGGTGAGATAACTGGTCAATACTGCCCAACCCCCCTGTGGAAAATGTTGAAACTACTCTATTGCAATGGCTTCTCACAGCTGTGTGATTTTGAAGGAGAAACTGGATAATTTGGCACTTCTATTTAATGATGTATGATATTTTTTCACAAGAGATTAACTTTTGTATTTGATGATTTTTGCACATTGCCTTTTTTGATAGGTACAGGTATTCCCTGAGTTACAAACAACCGAGTTGCGAACAACTCCTACTTACGAAAGAAGGTGACGTGACTTCACTACTTACTGCTTGACTCCGTATACCGTCGAGCAGCCATCTTGCAGCACCAGACACATCCCACACTGCATGGTCCCAAGTAACACGACTAAATGCAGAGACGCACCTGAAACATCCTACATCATTGCACAGGCTGAAGTTAGGCTCCAAAATTTACTGTTCTGACTTACAAATGCAAAGTAAGAATAAACCTAAGGTCTAATAAGAGCAGTTGCTCAAATGTTGATTGTTTAACACCTGCTGCTTTAGTTTGGTTGCATCAGTGGCTAGAGAATACTTCTGCACATATGAATATTAACAAAACCTTAGCAGGATGAATCTTATAAAACTGTTGGCCTTCTCTACACCACTAGATTACTTTGGCACATTTAAATTGATACTTTTTTCAGTGGCGAGAACAGTGGTGGTTCCTTAACTCTGCCCCCCCCCCCCCAATGTGTTTATTGTTCATTATATTAGCCACTGAGTAAATGTGTTGGGGACCAAGGCCCCCAAACTCCCCCCTTGCCCACTGCCATGTCAAGAGCATGAGCTGGTAACGCCATCTGTGCTTGTGATTCACCACGTGAGGTGCAGAGGGTTACTCATGAACTTCATAGTTGTGGTGAGGTGAGGCCTTCTGTGCTGGGTAGGCATTTAAAAATCACTGTGCCATATTGTAGTAGTTGGGAACCGCTGGTGCCAACCAAGAGAAATGCTTCTAAATGAAAGTAAAGGGTGCAGAACAAAGTGACAAAGGGAGACTGTGCAGTAGTCCCCGATGTAACAGACTTGCGTCAGTCTGTAGCTAAAAATGGCGCCAAATTTAAATGGCTGGCTGTTCTTCCACTTTATGCCCATGACAATGTTTAGTGTCACAGCCTAAATGCTCCTCTATAGCTTAAGAACAGGAGCATTAGCACCCTGGGACTATGTTTAAAAAGGCAAAATCAAGTCCCTCTTTTCCCAGTGCCATGGGAGGGAGTGTCACCCTGTTCTTTCTAGATGCACATGCCCAGTTTTACTCTCTACCTTCGCAGCCTCTGGGATCACAGGCAAAAGGAAAGAGCCCTGGCTGCTTAAAATGTTTTGCGTATTATGCTGCTGTATCCATATGGCACAGCATAGAATAAAAGTGGAACTTAAAAGTTGCAGATACATTTTTACTGGCAAACAACAGTCATCCATCACTCAAGAGATAACCGTATTAAGCAACGTCAATCATTTAGTCTGGATGCAATTCCAAAGAGAAAAGGACAGAGTAAAGATCCTCAGACAGTACCGACACAGATCAATGCAAGATGACAAAATCTGACTCTGGAGATAGACACAGCCTTTGTACCCCAATAACTTTAACCTAGAAGTCTGATTTAACAATAAGAGGTTGGTAAATGTACCCACATACCACAACAGTGATGCTTGCAGTATACACCCAGGAGGTAGTGTATTCACAATATGTACAGGGCTAGCATACACATGCAAAACCTCTCACACTATTCTCTAATTTACTGTTTGGGCTAGTCTACGCACCATGCTTTAACCACAAATTATTTTTAAATGCAGAATAAAGTACATTAACCAATATGCTACCACTTGTGATCTATTCTAAAAAAGCCTTTTGTCTGGCTGTTAAGCCGATTTTCTGGAACACTTATACCAAATCGGATATCTCAACTTGCTTTGTTGTGTCTCAGACACACAAAGTAATGAAGCCAGAGGATCAGCATTGGGGCGAGCCAGCTAGCATTTTCCCATGACATATTTCCTTAAAGGTTACAGCAACAAAGATATTGAAATATGGTTTATTGCTTGCTACAAGTTATGCAAATGTGCACATACCTTGAAAATACATTTCTGTGAGTAGGTCATTCTAAGATGAATTGTGTATCTCTTTTGAAACATGGAGATAAAAATAGGTGTGTGTGTGTGTGTGTGTGTGTGTACATGTAAAGATACAAAAAACAGTAATAACTGCAAGCAGTTGGGCTGTGTAAACTTCAACCAACTAAAAATCCAGTCAAAAAGTAAAGTATTCTCTGAATATTAGGAAAAAAGGAAGCATTCTAGCTATGCAGCACCATAAGATAAAAATATGAAGTTGCCCTTGGGCCCAGCTGAACAGGTATCAGCTGGACATCGAACAAGGAATTTTGTCAATTTCCTGGTCTTGCTGGATCTATTGTGTAGGTCCTCAGTTGTGATTTTACCTACCTGTATTGCAACAAACACCCTGGAGATTGGTACATGGCACAGTGCCTGCACAGGCGTAAGAACTGAATACTTGAGTCACTCTGATAATCTAGATTAAAAATCTTTTGTGAATCTTAGTAGTGGAAGTCCAGTATGCATTCAGTTGTTAGGCTGTAAATTTGCTTCAAGTGTATACAAACCAGTTTTTTTCAATTCCAGTCCTCAAGGTGCACCAACAGGTCATGTTTTAGGATTTCCCTCAGATGAAATGGCTGTGGTAATTACCAAGGGAGTGAAATGAATCAAATCACCTGTGCAAAATAATGGAAAGCCTGAAAACATGACCTGTTGGACTGAGGACTGGAATTGAGAAACACAGATATAAAACTAAAGTCACAAGTTGATATAGTTTCTGAGAGAGAGCCGAGGACTTTAGCAGCTATCAAAGCCAACTGTGTGATCTGTTTTTCTGCGAGGAGAAAATGTCCACTCACAGGATGCTTGCATTTGGCCCACCGAAATCTTGAATCAACCCAAATTATATGATCCAACTATTCAACTGTTAAAATACTCGTTAATTTGTATACGATTAACTTGCTTACACAAGGAGGAAGAAATCTCCTTACCTAATCTATAAATATCTGCTGTCAATTTACAACAATTTCTTTTCTATGCACAATGAGGATGTTCAGCAAGGGTGCCAAACATCTGGATCTGAAAGATTTTACTACCGATGGCCAAATCATTTTTAAAACTGGACTGTTTGCTCCAAAGCACAAGTAGAAATGGGTGGTCTAGCCACAATGAACATAACCAGCTCCGAGTATTCATTACACAGAGAAAAATAGTCCAAACAACAAAGTTTTCCTTGGCTTGTGACATATGCAATTGCCCCACACCAAACCCTGCTTCTGCTGTAGGAGCCGAGAGACTTGGACACAAGGAACCTGAAATATACTTGCTCTGGTTGCCAAAATAAGGGCAAATTCAAGCAACCTAGTGGGGTTCATGATGCCATCAGTGGCCTGCTGCACTTTTTAGTTTCAATATAATGTCTGTTTAAAGGGGGAATTAATAAAGACTTATTCAAGGCAGATTCTCCCTTACCCTTCAACACATCTGCTGAAATAGTAAAATAAAAAAAAAAATAAAGACAGATGTCAGGTACAGTTAAAAAAAAATATAGTGATAAAAAATGATAATTAGTATATATGGACTGTAATTAAAAGGCAGTTGTACCTGAATATTTGTTTCACTTAATTGCTCCTACCTTCAGTGTGCTGCGCACCTGTTCCTATAGATGCCTTATCCAGCCCCTAATCCCGATTTCATTGCCTACTCCAAGCTGCACAGCTTAACCTCTGAATGTGCTCACTATGTACAGTGCATGCATGCTGCAGCCCTATTTAGTCCTATGGTAAACTGGGCACTTCCATACAAAAGTTATAAGGACAGCCTACTAAAAAAAAAAAACTTGCTTTAGTTTCTGTACCAACGCAATAGTTGTAGTAGATCATAAGATCTGAAGGGGCCCATGTACATTAATATACTCCAAGAAAATAACAAATCTAAAGCCGCATACACACGATCAGTCCATCCGATGAGAACGGTCTAATGGACCATTGTCATCGGTTAACCGATGAAGTTGACTGATGGTCCGTCGTGCCTACACACCATCGGTTAAATAACCGATCGTGTCAGAACGCGGTAACGTAAAACACAATGACGTGCTGAAAAAAATGAAGTTCAATGCTTCCAAGCATGTGTCGACTTGACTCGACTTGAGCATGCAGGGATTTTTTTAACCGATGGTTCGTGCCTACTAACGATCGGTTTAGACCTTTCGGTTAGGAATCCATTGGTTACATTTAACGCAAGTTGGCTGTTTTTTAACCGATTAAATAACCGATGGCGCCCACACACGATTGGTTTTAACCGATGAAAACGGTCCATCAGACCACTCATTGGTTTAACCGATCGTGTGTACGCGGCCTAATACTGGTTGGATTTTTTTTGCTACTTTTTAGAACATGTGTAGACAACCAGTAAAGTACAAAAATGTATTAATCAGAATTAAAAACATCAAGCATAATACATAAAATAGTCTGGTAGGTGATACAAATACACAAAGCACAGCCATTTCATGGGCAAATGTATCGCTATCATAGAAATTAATCAGAATTTGCAGTTAGTATAGACTTTAGGATTCAAACAGGATTTTTGGAATACCATATCCTGGTTCTAACACTCAATTCATAAGGTAGGTCCATCTAGTTCCGTTTGAATCCTGTTTGTATACCAACTGCAAGTTGTGAATTTGATTGGCACATATTGTTCTGGAGACAGCAGTATGTACTCCTCAGAGCAGATTTACAGTTTGGAAGGTCAATTTTATGCAATACACCTAGGGATTAATATACTCTTTCCCTGCACCTTTCTATACACACACTTGTGATCACACATTGAGAGTAAATAATGGACCATTCATCATGCCATTGTATCTGTTCGGCTGTTGACCTGTATTTGGAAAAAGGGGGTGAGGTACAGCGCAAAACCAATATGTGTGAAATTTATGATGGTGATGTCAAAAATATGAAAAAGTGAGTGAACAATAATAGACCAATCTAGGAAGCACGATTGGTTGTGTGAAACATAAATTATGAAATATGACAAAATTAATAAAAATGTGCCCTAGACATAGGAATATCTCAGTCTGTCACGGTGCATTCCGTTACATCTCTCCCCTTTCGGTGGGAGACGGACACAGGTGGGAACCCCAAACGGGTTGACTCCCAAGTCCGTCAGTAGTTCCAGTCCTCCAATGCTGGTATCCATACTATACCCCAAATAAATGGCTCCAAACTGAGCATTACTCACCCCGCCAACCTCTGCCTCTCTCAGAGAACACGCCTGCCGCTGGGGAGAAGGCAGGGTGGCTGGGCTCAGTCCATCATGCTGTTGGGGGTTTGGGCCAATTGCCCCCCCTTCCTGGGGTATACCAGTGGAGACTGAAGTCCCATCCACTGGTGCTTGGAGAAAACCCCCCAGGGCTTGCAAAGCAAAGTGGACATAAGGTGACCCTAGACATAGGAATATCTTAGTCTGTCACGGTGCATTCCGTTATACTCCAAGAAAATAACAAATCTAAAGCCGCATAGTATATTAATGTACATGAGTGACAGGAGTGCTTGCAATGGTCAGATTTTATTTATGTAAAACCTTTATCCCAAAAGTGAAAAAAAAACTGTTGCTGTAACTCCGTAACAACTTGCATACCGCAGGCCGTCATATGACGTCCTCGGTTTTCAGTGGAGATATCTGAATGATGCCTGCAGCTTGTTCGATGGAGCATACAAACGGTAGGTGCTTTGTGCATTTGTATCACCTACCAGACTATTTTATGTATTATGCTTGATGTTTTTAATTCTGATTAATACATTTTTGTACTTTACTGGTTGTCTACACATGTTCTAAAAAGTACCAAAAAAAATCCAACCAGAATTAGGCCGCGTACACACGATCGGTTAAACCGATGAGTGGTCTGATGGACCGTTTTCATCGGTTAAAACCAATCGTGTGTGGGCGCCATCGGTTAAAAAACAGCCAACTTGCTTTAAATGTAACCGATGGATTCCTAACCGAAAGGTCTAAACCGATCGTTAGTAGGCACGAACCATCGGTTAAAAATCCCTGCATGCTCAGAATCAAGTCGACACATGCTTGGAAGCATTGAACTTCATTTTTTTCAGCACGTCATTGTGTTTTACGTTACCGCGTTCTGACACGATCGGTTATTTAACCGATGGTGTGTAGGCATGACGGACCATCAGTCAACTTCATCGGTTAACCGATGACAACGGTCCATTAGACCGTTTTCATCGGATGGACTGATCGTGTGTATGCGGCTTTAGATTTGTTATTTTCTTGGAGTATATTAATGTACATGAGTGACAGGAGTGCTGGCAATGGTCAGATTTTATTTATGTCAAACCTTTATCCCAAAAGTGAAAAAAAACTGTTGCTGTAACTCCGTAACAACTTGCATACCGCAGGTCGTCATATGACGTCCTTGGTTTTCAGTGGAGATATCTGAATGATGCCTGCAGCTTGTTCGATGGAGCATACAAACGATAGGATTATCTGACAAAACCCTGCCATCACACATTTGTTGTCGGAAAATCCGATTGTGTGTACGAGACGTTAGACACTACCTGCCCCTGTAGAGACATTTCTGTATCAGCCAACAGTCTTCATAACGGTTCATGTTGGTTTTACCAAGTAGGCATTCAGGCCTCAGTTGATGCCAGCTTTGGTTGTAAAGTTCTTTATGCAGATCTGTAGGCGCTGAGCTTCCTCTGTTACCCTATTTTTTTTTTTTTTTTAAGTGTTGCCCACACCTCAGTAGGACCGCTTTTGTATGTCTCGGCATTACTGAATACTTAATCCTGTGTGCCCTAATGTACAATTAATTTGCGGCTGTGATAAATGGTTTGTCTCCACCCTCCACTTTTGCTGGACAGCTCGGTCTGTTAAAAGACTTAATGGCAGAATGACCAAGTGAAAATCGAGAAAAAAAAGCCTAAGAAAAATAAACTAATACCGCCATCACATCTAGGAAATGATAAGCTGCAAAATAATAAAAATGTCTGTTTAAAGTGGTTGTAAAGTTTTTTTTTTTCTTAAAACATTAAAAAACATGGTATATCTGTTCTGTGCAATGGTAATCTTCTGTCTGCCCCCATAGCAAGGCTTGCTCCCAAACCCACGTTCTCTCCTCACTAAATTTGACTGACAGCAGCAACAGCCAATGACTCACGTTGGGAACAACGCTGGATTGAGATCAGTCTCAGGTAAGTATTTGGGGGAATGGGGAGCGGAGCATGAAAGTATTTTTTTACCTTAATGCAGAGAATGCATTAAGGTAAACATCCTTCGTGCCTTTAGAACCACTTTAAGGAGGTAATTGCATTATGAAAAAATACTGCTGTGGAGTCATATAGGCCAAGTTCACTGCTCAGAACAAGATACACCTGTATTTCGGGTATAATATGTTAACATGTTCCAGCTCCTGCCACCAACTCGCCCCTTCCACTGTGACAGCCGCAGGGGATCCTCTCCTCCGCCGCTGTGGTCACATTAAAATCAGCGCAGAAGTACAAGGCTTCGCTCACATGCCATTCAGTTGTTAAACTAAAAGCCTGTTCAAAGTTACAGGCAGAAAGCTGGAGGAAGAGTGTGCAGGAGCCTGGCATTGCACCCACAAACCATTTTGATCAATTTATCAAACCCACAGAGAAGCAGAGGACAACTTAAATGTAGTTGCAGGTTCCTCGTAGCTACTGGCATGTGGACCTATAGAAAAATAAATGCATTTTTTTTAAAAGAGCATTTTTTTTTATAATAAAATGCCTGAAGTCCCATTTTGCACAAAATATGCTTATTGCAGTATATTTGTAGGGTAAATTAAATAGTTTAGCACGTTTTAGTCATTCAGAAAGACAAGGAGATATGTTTTGTCTAGTAGAAGCCTCCAATAAAACAAAGTGCACAAAATGGCTCGTTTTCTGGAAGAAAAAAAAAAAATCCCATACCTTTTTTGCTTTTGTTTTCTTTTCATAAGCTTCTGAAAGAGGCTTTTTCTTCTGCTGAACATTGGCTTTACAGAACAGTTCTTCAAATTCTTTGGTGTCTGCTATATCTGGCTCCCTTAGTGTATCCCACAAGGAACCCGGTGTGCTTGTCTTTGGGCTACTAAATAGAATGTTAAAAAAGAGAAAAAGAAAAATAGGCAGATACAAAATTATATACATAATAACTCATTATTTTATTCAGTTATTTTTAAGCACAATCTACAGTCCTAGTTTTAAGCGCCGAGTCCAATTTTTAAAATGATTCATCTTACCTGAGCAGATATTAACCACAATTTTTCATACATGTTAAAATGTACATTTCAGGCCTAAAGACTAAGACACATTTCACACTTGTATGACTTCAAAGTCGCGCGATTTTACCACGATTTTGCGGCCGCAATTTCAATGAATGCCAGAAGTGGCACAACTTAAAGTCGTGCCAGTATGAATGGTAGTCATTGAAAATAATGGAGAATGACTTTGCAGTCCAAAATGGTGGGACAAGTTGTATAAGTGTGAAAGGGGACTTGGGGTACTTTCACACAGGGGCGGTGCTGGCGTTGGTGGTAAAGTGATGATAGTTTTAGCAGAGCTTTACTGCTGTTATAGCAGTGCTTTTTACCCCTGCTAGTGACCAAAGAAGAGGTTAAAAGCACATGTGTTGCGGCGCAGCTGAATCGCTTTGCAGGTGCTTCGGCAGCACTGCCCATTCATTTCAATGGGCAGGGCGCTTTAGAAGCAGTGTATATGCTGCTCCTGCACCGCCCCAAAGATGTTGCTTGCAGGACTTTTTTTTCCCATCCTGCAAACATACCGCCCCAGTTTGAAAGCACTGGGGTGGCATGAGGGGTGCTTTTCAGGCGCTATTTTTAGCGTTAAAACACCTGAAAAGCACCCCAGTGTGAAAGGAGTCTTACTCGAACCCCCAAACGTGAAATATTTTCTGAAAGTTGGTGTGCTGGAATGTGTTGGAATGAGAAAGTAAATTGCCTTTTTTTGAGCTGCAAAAGTAAAGGCATAATGTGCTAGTATGCATCACATACTAGCACATTGTGCAAAAACGTACCTGCAAATAAAGCCCTCAATGCCACTGCTGGAGGCTGCATCCATCTTCACCCGTCTTCCTTCTGGGTCTGCATATACAGTAAAGATCTCCTAAATTAGGGTTGTCCCGATACCACTTTTATTAGGACCGAGTACAAGTACCGATACTTTTTTTCATGTACTCGCCGATACCGAATACCGATACTTTTTTTAAATGTCATGTGACAGTTTTCAAACCACAATACAGATTAAGGATATTTTCTTTAGAATTATAAAGAACTCTAACTCAAGACATTATAAAAGAATAAAAATGAGTAAAAATGAATAAAAAAAATTTATTTTCTTGTCACGCAGTAGTAAAAAACGCAAAGAATTTTCACAGAACATGTTAATAAATACAAAAAAAGTATTCTATTTAGGTATCGGGAGCATTTGCGCGAGTACAAGTACTCCTGCAAATACTTGGTATCGGTCCCGATACCGATACTAGTATCGGTATCTGGACAACCCTATCCTAAATGGCACACGTTTAGGAAATATTTACAGTACCTATAGGCAAGTCTTATTATAGGCTTACCTATAGGTACAAACAATACACGGAAGTTAACTTCCTCTGTGAATGATGGCCATGGATTTATTTCTCCCATTCTTGTGTGTAATATATAATGTGTGGTGCAACTACAGTTTTATGTGTAGATGCACTGGATGTGTTTAAAGCAGGAAGATTAAACAATTTTTGGGGAATTTTTAAAACCATTAATTTTACTGATATCACATATGGGGGCCAATAGCCCCTATGTGATAGTACAACGTAAAGACTCTCCACTAATGCTCAATGACACTTCTTGTGCTCAGTCAACCGCTTCTCCATCGGCAGCAGTTGGGAAATGACAGCACTGAACACAGATGTGACGCAATATACAATGTTTTTTTTTGTGTATATTTCCACTGATGTCTGCGGGATCAAAAACACACTGTGCTGCATCAAAAGAAACACCTGCACCTTTTCAAAAATGGCAATGAGTATAAGGAGTTGTCCACTGCGATGCACTGCAGCACAATGGCAGTCAAAGGAGAAATCCTACTAGTGTGAACAGTAAACTTTACTAGACGCTGCGATGTGTACAGTGCTCCAGAAATGAATGAATAAGTCACTTATTCATTTGTTTTTTCTTCCATTGTAAGAGAAAGGTGAGGAACCATTTATAAATGGCACCAGGTTTAAAAAAAAAAACACATTCACCACCAGAAGTAATTAAAAATATTGTATAGCATTCTACTGTATATTACCTGTTACTTGTCTTGATCTGAATTCGAGTCCAGTAGAGTGGCTTCATAGGGCACTTAGGCTCCACAGGGGGCTTGCGCGGGGGTTCCTTGGATAAAAAAAGCCCAAAAAAAGAGCCAGGACCAGGAGGTGGTGGAGGAACAAAACCTGGGGGTGGAGGGGGACCAGAGCCTGGCAGAGGTGGTGGTGGAGGTGGACCAGAGCCTGGCAGAGGGGGTGGTGGAGGGGGACCAGAGCCTGGCAGAGGGGGTGGTGGTGGAGGCGGCGGCCCTAAACCAGGTGGAAGAGGTGGCGGTAGAGGCACAAAACCTGGCAAAGGAGGTGGTGGAGGTGGTGTAGGACCTCCCAAAAAAGGGAGAGGAGGAGGAGGAGGAGGAGGTGGTGGAGGAACTCTGCTAGAATTTGATAAAGAGGTAGGTGAGAGAGGCACACACAAAGATGATGATTCCTGAGATTCTGTGGGGCTCGCCAAGCTCTGAATCAGTGATGGTATATTCAGCTTCTTAGGAACTATTTGGTTGCTTTTTTGAAGTTTGTTGTCCTCCTCGCCTGGTTTCAGAAAAGTGTCCCTGTCCGTCTGAATGTAAACGCTACGAAAGTTTTTTGGCTGGTTCTCATCTTCAGTAGAAACACAGGCATCACAGCTTTCACCTTTTCCCTTATTCAACCGATTCTCCAAGTCCTCTTGTAAGCTCTGAATGGCCTCTTCTAGCCTTGTAACATGGACAGCCTGCTCTCCACGAACATTGAAGATTTCCACTTCAAATTGTGTCTGTAGACCATAAACAAAGGTAAACAAATATGAACATTACATAATTTGAACTATACAAATGAGCTGTGTCAATGTTAAAGTGGTTGTAAATGCAAAATGCATTCTATGCATTAAGATAAAAAACCTTATTTGCGCAGCAGCCCCCCTAATACTTACCTTAGCCCCTCTCTAACCAGCGATGTGCACGAGTGCCTCGGCCGTTCGGGACTCTTCCTTCTGATTGGCTGACAGCAGCAGCATCCAAGAGAGCGGGCGAGCGAACCGGGGCTCCATGTCTGAATTGACAAATGGAACTGCGGCTTGGCTGGGGTGCCCCCACAGCAAGCTGCTTGCTGTGGGGGCACTCAACAGGGAGGGAGGGGCCAGGAGCACCCAAAGAGGGACCTGGGAGGATTTGGGCTGCTCTGTGCAAAACCACTGCACAGAGCAGGCAAGTATAACATGTTTCTTATTTAGAAAGATAGACTTTAGTATCACTTTAAGGCCTCATGCACGGAAAGTTTAAAAATGCCTGTAAACCCTACTTCATGTTAGGCCTATGTGGCCATGCACACAAGTGCTGTATTAGAAGAGGTGCATTAAGAGGTTGAAAAGTAAAAAAATATATAATTTGTGCGTTCAGGAGAGGGGCTTTTGGGCAGAGAAAACACTAGACTCGCCTTGATGCTAGGCATGTTTAGCCCTTGAGCAATCATGCCAAGGGCCAGAATAAATCCATGTTTTATGCACCTAAAAACAAGGCATTGGGAGCATTTTTTTAAGCAGGCATTCAGCCTTCAGCCTTCAGCCAGGCAACCTGGCATTCAGTGGAGCGTAATTATCACCCCGTTTAAAAAAAAAAGCAAAAAAAAAAAAAGCACCAGCACTGTAGAAATTGCAATAAATAAATAAATAAACCAAACTTAGTTAAAAAAAATAGCCGCAACCATTACCACTAACAGATCGTACTGCTGAGTAGACCACCTTTCCATACTGCCTAAACAAACGATAATGTTGGATTTGGAAGTCTAATGCCTGATACACACTATGCCTTTTTTTTTTTGTTTACGTTGAACCCAGCTGAGGAGCTCACTGTACTAATCCCGATTACACTAGTTGGTGCTCGCACCTGTTGGATGAGCGTGCTGTTCCAATGACGATCAGCAGAGGTTTTTCTGGGATGCCCCCTTGATAGAAGTCAGATGCTCAGCTGGCTTCTGTCAGACAGGCTGCCATACAAAATTGCATTAACAAACTCAAATCTAGACAGCAGTAATGGTGGATTTATGGACCCTATTTTGGGGCGCTGACATGCGTTCAAGCCCATTCTTAAATGGACTACCCGAAAGTGCTGGATCAAGTACTAGGTATGCGATCCAGCACAGGAGAGCCGTTTTACCACCCTACTCCGTGAGGCGGTTGGAAAGCGGTTAATATGCCTGCTAATAAAGATTCTAAAGGAAAAGGTTAAAGTGGTTTTAAAGGCTCAAGGTTTTTTTTTATTTTAATGCATTCTATGATTTGGGTAAAAAAACCTGGGTGCAGACCCCTCTTACACTTAACTCTGCGCTATCTCAATCTAGAAAGGTGCACAAGAACAGCGGCTCTCCCAGGTTTTCCTCATTGGAGATGAACAGGGACGGTGCCAAGTCAAGCTCTGTTGCAAGAGCAGACAATTATATCATGTTTGTTAAAAATATATATATAAAATATATATATATATATCAAGCTCAAGCTCTGTTGCAAGAGCAGACAATTATATCATGTTTGGAAAAAAAATATATATATATATCTTTCCTTTAGAATCACTTTAAAGTGATGGTAAAGGTTTATTTATTTTTTTTTTTTTTTTTAAACATATTATACTTGCCTCCACTGTGCAGTTGGTTTTGCACAGAGTGGCTCGGATCCTCCTATTTTGGGGTCCCTCGGCTGCTGTCTCATCTCCTCCCCACAATAGCTAACCCGCCCTGTAAAGCTCTCTCCCGAGGGTGTTAGCTTGCGGGCGTGCTCCCTGTCATACACTCTGCATCCATAGACAGTGTATGACTCGGTCCCGCCCCCGGCGGCAGTGTGATTGGATTTGATTGACAGCAGTGGGAGCCAATAGCTGTGCTGCCATCAATCTATCCAATCAACGCAGAGACTCCCTGGAGAAGAGGACGCCGGGGGACGCGCACAGCAGGTGAACGGACTCAGGTAAGTAAAATGGGGGGCCCGTGACTCCGAGGTGTTTTTTCATCTTAATGCATAGGAAGCATTAAGGTGAAAAATCACGAACCTTTACAAACCCTTTAAACGTTTTTTTGTTCTTTACACCAGGGTGTTGAAGGTAGTTTTCCTATAATGCCAGTTTTTATCCATGTGTACTAGGACTCCATTTACCAATCTCATCAGAGCACATTTCAGAGAATGTCTAGGCCAGTTAAAGCCACAAACCGCCCCGCGATAGTTAATGAAATTAAGGGGGTTGTAGAAATCACATTCCTGTAACTGGAAACTATTTAAAGAAAGGGTGTATTAGAAATAAAATGTTATAATACATCTTGTATAAAAAGTGTAGCGCTCCCCAGCCCTGCTCAGTGATGAAGAGCGTGAATTTACTAACGAATATAGGGGCTGCAGAAAGCATGCACCTCCAATTGTAATTGGTTAAAAAAAAAATGCAATCTGACCTCTAAGCAAACTGAGCAGCCTTTAAGAATCATGGAAATGGGTGGTAATACAACTAGTTTTATAATATATAATTCTATGTCAAATTACCCTCATGTGTGGAAGATGGCAGAAAATGGATAGAACATTTATATTGGTAGGACCGTTGATGACAGCTACCAGAGGGCTTCAATCATTGCATATTAAGAAACTGTACTAAATATTTATCACTAATTAATTTTTGTATTTAAAAATGACCATATCTTCCTAAATCACACTCCCATGTACCACAAACCATCAATTACGCTCTAAAAAATGCAAGCTTAACCGGTTTGCTGTACTTCTATTGCATAAAAAAAAGCACACAGCACACCGAGTACGTGCAGCCTAGCACTCCGTTGCCAATAAGCCTTGCTAAGCAATGAAAAAAAAACTAATGGCTTAAAAGATAAACTATGTGCACCCTAGATCTTTGTATCCAAGTTCAGCCATGTGCACAGTTGTATACATTGGCAACACTGCATAAAAACAAGGCAGCACAAAACATTTTATTTTCCATATCGTAAATGTTCAACTAAAGTTAATCACTCTTATTCTAACAAAGTCAACTTACTAAGAATCTGGAGAGCAGATGAAACTGATGGCTGATAAAATGTCTTTTAGCATATTTTTTCTCTTTTTTTTAAAGACTTAATGCATCATATTTTCCTCAACAATGTTTTGTAGTCATACAGCAATTTTATTTGTGTGCAGGCTGGAAACAAAAAGAAAAGCTATGTAACGTGGCATGGGTCATTAAATGGTAATTCTGCGGGCCCTTCTCATCATCATCAAATTGCCCTCAATTAATAATATCTATCTGGCACTTGGCAAGAGACTAAACAACTTGCATCTGGTCGGAATTAAGACAAGTAACCATTTTTTGTTCAGAAACATAGCAACCAATTCTTCAGGACAGGTTTGGTTTGAGAGAAAGACGCCCCCATACAACAAGTCAGATACCAACGAGCCAAGGGTTTCACATAACACAAAGCAATCCAGCCAAACATTTTAGGGCCACCAAAAAAAAAAAGCCATGAAAATGGAGTGTTTCCTTTCAAAAGCATTGTGCTCTTGAACAGAGTGCATTACTGGCAGCATAAAAAGAATTGCCTCTTGCCTAATGCAGAATGATTAATGTAAAGTAAGTCTGAGCAGTAAGACTATGTATTATATTCATTCTTTAAAGTATAAAACACAACGACAAACATGACATGCAAAGGATGGAGCATAGGCCATGGATGTTTTTTTAGATGAAACGTATTAATACACTAACATTTGTTTGTGGGTAATTTGCTCTGTTTGTATTTCATCCACTTTCAATCTATCAGTTCTTACTTTGTTTAGATGAAGAAATTTAAGAAAACTGAGGCATGCATTGGAAAAAAGATGGCTATGCCAGTGAAATTGGCAAATCAAAAAAAAAAGACTGCTTTTTGGAGCATTTTGAGAGATGGAAAAAGCAGTTTAAAATCCAAGCCCATCAGTTCTGTGGACAGATCTGTTGGCATTGTACCAAACATTTGCAGTTCCCTGATCAAAAAAAGGTTACTTTTGTAATTTTAAAATAAATAAAAATGCTATTGGAAATTGTATTTTGTTGACTAGATATCCACAGTTTTAGAGCACAGATGTTTTAGATAGTTTCACGGAACTTACAGAATCAACAATTTGATACCTAGAATCAGTAGGCAAGTTAAAAGTTGGTAGGAAGGTCAAACAATTGATCAAGGTAGCACCACAGGGCTCCAAACAGTTGTAGGGATGACAATGCTCTGTCCCCGTCTACCTATTGTTTTCATACTTTGTCAACATGTCAGATGTGCTTCTGATGGAGACTACAATCGGTGGGTTCAACGCATATTATGTGGCATGACCCACTAGAACATATTTATTCTGCATTGAACTGGAATGAATCAAAAATGCACTAGAACACACACATCGGCACAAAAACGCACCCGAATGCACGTCCCAATTAAGGGTTAAAAAAAGGAGAGGACAAAAATGCATCGAAACGTGCATGCAGAAATGCATCCAGACTATCTATTGCACTGAAACCACCCCAGTGTCTTAAAAAACATATACATCTCTATCTAAATTGAGAATATATAAGGGCTGTTACTGATCAAAATTTTGTGTAATCTTTTTTTAATCGATCAACTAATTTCGATTAATTATAACGCACATACAGATCCAACTACTTTTAGCTGATCTCCCTGCAGGCGGATTCCCATGGCAGCTACCAAGCACTGGAAAAATGGATAGCAGGATACAAAAAACACACAAAGGCAGCGCTCGATGGGAATAGCAATAAAACTTTTATAGTCCTCAAGTAGGTAACCAAATAAATATTGCACTGGAGATAAAATCGATGTAGCTACATGAACTGTAAAAATGGTGCGAGTAATACCAAACGATAGCATAAGCAGTCGTAAAAACGTGTAGCTAAGTATGATACTGGTATAAAAATGTGTACAACGATACCACGGCTGAATCCAGATGAGAGGTTAACATCAGTCTGTCGGCATGTAGATGTCCTGTGAAGGGAACCATCACAACTCCCAGTGGATGGTTGTAAAATCCCAGGTTGATAGAGGGAAGTGATAAAGGGAAGTGTAACAGCCCTTGTGTGTGGCAGATAGTAAGGTCCCACCGGCATGCAGATATGAAGGAACAGCAAAGGAGCCCTTCAGATGGACACGGCGTTACTGGATCACTGACAGAACTCCCTGAAGGCCCAGAAGCCGGCAGAGAGGCGAGTACCAATCAAAAGAATTTTAAATCGATCAAAAAGATATTGATCGATCAAAAAAATTAAAAATTAATCAATTAAAAGTTAATTTGCACAACCCTAATATATATACACATACACACACACACACACACACACACACACACACACACACACACACACACACACACCACTTTAACTTAAATGTTCTTACCACAAATTGAGTTTTCAGACAGTCACACACACACACACCTGAGGCTGTGTCACAGGCTCTGGATCCATGAACACACTCTAGGCTACACTACACTTCCAGTGCAGCAGGTTTTGCGTATAAACATCAAGGCTAGCCTTGGGAAATGGCAACTCTGATGGTGGCTTTATAGAGACCAGCTCAAGTGGCAAATGGCAACTCTGATAGCGGCCCTTATAGAGACCAGCTCAAGTGGCAGTGTAGCAAGGAATATGTAGCAAGGTGACATCACTAAAAATCCAAGAGGAAAAGGTTGGCAAAAAAAACAGACAAAATAAGACTTCCTATGTCATAAGCAAAAAAAAAAGAAACCAGGGCATAACGGATACAGCAGGGGTTATACAGAGGCTGGTTTACAATCTGTTTGTGTCAGTGTCCAAATGTTCCATACGCAGCATTATAACCCAACTGTAAATGAATGTACGTCCCTCAAGGGATGGGAAAGAAATAATTACCTTTTGCTAAACTCCTAACAAAGACGAATATTGAATAAAACAATTTGCAATGCTTTTAAAAGTATCCAAGTGGAAATCTGAAACAAGGCCCAGAAAAACATTATCAAAGAATTTAGCAAGGATTAAAACAAATTAAAAAAAAATATCTACACACATCAACAGACTCCTGGAGCTTTATCCAGAAATAATCAAGAGATATACAAACATGACTCTTTCTATAAATACATTGATTGTCAAATCAAATTTTGTTTTTATAAGCCCTGCCAATCTACTCAATATAAATATGAATAATGCTGAATTTGTCTCACTGGTGGTCAAACTAGATATCTGAGCAACAGAGATGCTTAGACAACATATTTCTTGCAGGGATTTGAAGTTTAATTAATCAATTAGGTGGGGGGGGGGGGGGAATCTTGCAACATGTGCTGCAGAGCAGAATCTACTCCAAGTTTAATCCGGAGTTCCACTTTAACTATATTGCTACCCGATTAACCTTGATAGACCGGTTGTAAAATTCCAGATATGCATAACCAACCTAGTAGAGGTGAAACATAATAAAAGGGTGTAGCGTCACCCCACCACCTCCATCCCCAACTCTATACATAGGGGTTCGCCCTGGGACTTTGAGCGAGGTTGAATATGGTTAGCCAAAAAACATATCAATTATCATGGACAAGGCGAGACCTCTACGGACACTTGCACCCGCACCCACTATATCCATGTCTGTGCTCCAGCTGTTCCCCTGTTGGGGTTACCTTTTGCTCCGCCTCCTCAGCTCCTGTGTTGGACGTTTGTCACTGCCACCACCTGTGCAATCAGTGACTGATGACCTGGCCCAGCCGATTGGTGAGTATGGGGTACTATGACCGCGATTAAGTTCGTATTTGTAGCACTATACAAGTTACTCATTCATTCACTCACTTCCCTGCCAATTCTATGCAACATACATTCATTTGTTTTATTACTTGTATTATAGATACAGCAAAGCTTTTACCCCTGAATAGCGAGCGTGCTCTCACGAAACGTTGCCAGGTACTACTGATGCTTGCATATTGGTTATATACCGTTTACCATGTATGTGGATCGTCTTTTCACACTGTATGCATATTTATCGGCCTACATTCATTTCTGTTGAATTTTATATGTGCAACAAATTGTAATAAATCTACTTTTTATACAATCTTGATGTCTTTTGGCTAACCATATTCACCTCACTCAAAGTCCCAGGGCGAACACTATGTATATAGTATAAGTGAAAGTACAAAGCATTAAAGAAACTAAACACAAGGTCATAGATTGTACGCTTTAATGAGCAGTGCCCTCGGATTCCTCGTGTATTGTATTGTAACTGTACAGTCTACACTGTGCAAACTGTTGGTGCTATACAAAACCTAAATATTATTATTATTATTATATTAGAATAGCCCATTCACACAGGGCCGATAGCCGCCTGACAAGTCACGTCCCGCTCTGTTCAATGGAACCGTTCTAATAGGAGTGATGCAGGTCGCTCTGACTTAGAAAAAGGTTCTTGTACGACTTTGGGGGCGACTTGCATTGACTTCTATACAGAAGTCATTTTGCAAATCACCTCTAAAGTCATCTTCAGGTCACCTTGCCGAGTCACCCCCAAAGTCGTGCCGCCCCTGTGTAAATGGGCTCTAAGGTCCTTCTTTATAACAGTTGAACTTGAAGCAGAGCCCCAGACATTACATTGTTATGCCTGGAGACAAGGTTGCTTTAAGGCCACTTTCACACTGGGGCGGGGTCAGTGGGTAAAATCGCCGCTATTTGTAGCAGCGCTTTACCGTCAATTTTGTAGGGCTATTCGGCTGCTAGCGGGTGGTTTTACCTCCCCTTAGTGGCTGAGAAAGAGTTAAAAACTACCGCAAAGCGCCTCTGCAGAGGCGCTTTTCTGGCGGTATAGCTGTGGTGCCCATTGCTTTCAATGGGCAGGAGCGGTGGAGGAGCAGTATACACACTGCTCCAAAGATGCTGCTAGCAGGAATTTTTTTTACTGTCCTGCTAGCGCGCCGGTCCAGTGTGAAAGCCCTCTGGGCGTTGTAGACACACCTTTTGACAGCAGCTTTGTCAGTCTATGGCAAGGTAGTGTCAGACTGACTAGCAGATTTAGATACACAAAGCCACCAAAGATAGGCTCCAGCTAACACTTTAAGAGGCGGTTCACACTGGGGCGACTCGTCAGGCGACTCAGCCACCTGACAAGTCACGTCCCATTCTATTCAATAGAACCGTTCTAATAGGAGTGACGGAAGTCGCTCCGACTTAGAAAAAGGTTCTTGTACGACTTTGGGGGCGACTCTCATAGACTTCTATACAGAAGTCATTTTGCAAGTCGCCTCTGAATTCGTCTTCAGGACGCCTTGCCGAGTCGCCCCCGAAGTCGTGCCGCCCCAGTGTGAACCGACTAAGGGATAGCAACAATATTTTTCCCTGGGATAAAGATTTTACATATTAAAAGTCAATCATTTTACGCACCTACGTAGAAAAACTGACTGACTTACTCGTTGGTTCACCAGATGAAAATATAAGAAGGCCCCAAAAATTATTAGAGAAAAAAAATACCTAATGCTGGACTAATGCTAATACGGACTGGATTAAACACTTTTTGGTGGAGATTGCTCATGGATAGGACATTCTCCTTCCCAACGGTTTTCCAACAGTTTTCCATGGCTGGTTTAAAGGCTACATAAAGAGCTGGACCGGATTGTAAAAGCCAGCGAAAAAGGTGTTCCACTTCTGTTTGCCAAGCTTCCTGTGCCACCTTGCTAATTTAACACCACAACCCTGGCATTGTAGGCGTGGATCCTCACTATGTGGCCCTTTAGCTGCTGTGTCGAACAGATCACAAAATTATTGCTTAGGTCTCTGGAAATCCAGCAGTTTGATCAACAGTTCGGGTTCCTCTGGCATCCAGGGCTCTAATAAATGGTAAGGTTCCTGCAACAGATGGGTTGCCCCAAAATACCATGGGCATGTTAAGAAAAAATCAGTCAACCATTTTGTACTTGATAAAACGGCAAGCCACAAGATCTGCCAATAATTTTGTTCACCAGAAAACCTATTCCCCATTTACCAAAAGCTTGACCTCCGGACTACTGTGTTAGCTGAACCAAAGCCTTTGTCACTGGCACAGTCCCCATATGATTTTCCCCTAGTCCAGAGAGATGTGCTTAGCTTTCAAAATTTATGAGAACTGCACCCTACTACATTAAAAAGCAAAACAAGGTTCAGAATAGAGAACACACAATTTCTATAGACCAAAAAAAAAAAAAAAACTTAGTTAAAGCCGAGTTCCAGGCATTTTAGTGCAAATATATTTTTTTCTGGTTTTAATACTCTGCTTCTGCAGTTCCTCAGGTATGTTATGTTCCCCAGCCATTGCTTCCTGGTCTAAGAGTGTCCTCAATCCCAGGAGTCAATGGGCATCTGCTGCCTCCATCATCACCTCGCTTTGATATGCACAAGATCAGGGAGGAGCTTGCTGGGCTGCCAGCAGCGCCATATCCCGCAAGGAGATACTAGTGGTCTTCAGAAGTCCACACTGAAGAAGGGAGCGCACTTGTTGGGGACAGCAAGGCAAGAAAAAAAATACATTTTTAAAAGAAAAAGAAAAAAAAAAACACTGGAAGCAGCTTTAAGTTTCAGATTGGTGTGCACACAGCTTTTTTTTCAGAATACAAAAAGGTAATAAGACACCAGCAGTTGAAATACACATGAATTTGCGTTTGTTATGATTGCATAATTGGCAAGTCTTGACAATATACTGAGCTAAAATTCCATTTTTTTTTATAAAACAGTCTGTTGCCTGCTTTTAGGCAGAATTTATTTTAAAAACGTTTAAAGAGGAAAACAAACAACTGCAGTCTGCTCACATAATTTGAAATAAAAACATCTTTGCCATTCTGAATCTTTCCTCCATCCACTTTGCATATTTTATATACACCGATTCTGTACTTGCCAAATATCCTGCAGAAATCTCCCTCCACCAAGTCTGGCTACAGCCATTTTAACTGTGGGCCGCTAAAGCTGCTGCCTGTTAACTTCCTGGATTTACACAGACACACAAGGGCACAACGCCAGCTCTGCAGCCTTCATTGGCCCTCTTATGACACATCACCTCTCCCTTGCTGGCAAACTCATGAGAGCTTTGCATGACATCATAAGTTAAGCCTAGTGTGCTGTATAATGTATTTACTGGCAGAAAAAAATGTTTTACTATCAAACTTTAAAACATCAATGGCAGAAGATTTAATGTTAAATAAATTACTGAAGGTCCACTTTAAGCAGTAAGAAAAAAAAAGAAAAAGAAAAAACTACCTTTAAAAGAAAAAAATTCCAAAGACTTTCATGACCAGGGACTGCCCTAAGTTGTGAACCAAGGATAAAACGCCACAGACAAAAATACATCCCTAATTTGTTGGAAAGACTATACATCTTCCTGCCATGCAATGTGTTCTGTAAGCATACAGTATGCATAAAATAGGGGTGGGGGCTTAAATCAGCTCCAGAAGAAAGTATGTTTGCTACAAAATGAAAACCACACCGATCTGGGGTCACAAAAGCAGAGTTTAGATGAAATGTAATCAGGACTAAGCCAGCATACATAAAATAAGAGTGGAGCCCAAGTACCTGGGAACATATGGTGAGATTCAAAAGGGGGGGGGGGGTTTCACCTCTACGAGGTAAAGGACATGACAAGGCTCTCCAGGAACAAAAAAAGCTTTGAAATACGCAAAAAAAAAAACATTTTAACAGTAGGTGTGTTCATTTTATGTGAAACAATGTGATCCAGAGAGTGTAAAGTCACTTTTTAAAAGAAGCCAAAGAACTACAAAATAGCAGCTTTGACAAGAAGGTAATCATAGGAGAAATTAGGTTTTAAGGGAAACCGGTCAGGAAGAAAACATTGACACTGCTGAGCTGAAAATGCTGGTTGCACAGATTGAAAACTATTTCTCTGAGCCACTTATCTGGAAGAAGCATGCCAATTAAAGATTGTGGGCTTCAGTCAATCAATGTACAGTATACTTGTGCTAATTGAGTGGCTAAAACTATTTTAAGACATGACAAGACTACTAGTATTTGTAAGAGGAAGGCAAGCAACAACCACCTACATGAATTTGTTTACCAGCAGGTTTCCTCCGAGAAAAGATTCATTATGGTCGTCACAAAATGTTTTCACCTAACACAAAGTCTGGAGAACGCTACTAGACCTACCTTTTCATGCTGAAGCTAAAGGCCCTGTGTGAAAACACTATTTATCAGTTTTCCCTTTCATACCAGCTTCTGCAAGTATGGTGCAAAGCATTACTGTAGCTCATCAATGAGTAAAACTACCTACCAAATGCCACCTTGCTGAGCAACATGGAATGTATATCAACATGTCTTTCCACTTCCTATTTCTTCTAGTTTAAAACGTATAGTTTAGAGCTAGTTGGTGTACTGGGTCCCAAAACATCCTCCAACTTTAACCACTTCCTGTCTGCCGTACGACTTTGTACGGCCGCAGTGTGGATCCCAATTGCCGGGAGCATGTCTATATACAGCCTCCGATGACCGCCAGGCACCCGCGATCGGCGGTTACACAGACAAGGACATGGATCTGTGTGTCTTAACACACAGATCCATGTCCTGTCAGGAAGACAGGAGACCGATGCTGTGTCCCTTGTACATAGGGACACAGATCGGTCACCTCCCCCAGTCAGTCCCCTCCCCCTACAGTTAGAAATATTCACTAGGCTACACATTTAACCCCTTCCTTCGCCCCCTAGTGTTAACCCCTTCCCTGCCAGTCATATTTTACAGTAATTAGTGCATATTTATAGCATGGTGCCAAAAATGTGTCAAAAGTGTACGACGTGTCCGCCATAATGTCGCAGTCCCAATAAAAAGACCGCCATTACTAGTAAAAAATAATAAAAAAAATTATTCTGTCCCCTATTTTGTAGGCTCTATAACTTTTGCGCAAACCAGTCGCTTATTGCGATTTTTTGTAGAATATGTAGAAGAATACGAATCGGCCTAAACTGAGAAACACTTTTTTTTAAAATAAATTGGGATATTTATTATAGCAACAAGTTAATATATATTTTTTTTTCAAAATCAGCGTTTTTTTTTTTTAGTTTATAGCGCAAAAAAAGAAAAAAAAAAAAAAGAGGCGATCAAATACTACCAAAAGAAAGCTCCATTTGTGGGGGAAAGAAAAAGGACGTCAATTTTGTTGGGGAACCACGTCGCACGACAATTGTCAGTTAAAGCGACGCAGTGCCGGAAGCTGAAATTTCGCCTGGGCAGGAGGGGGGTATATGTGCCCAGTAAGCAAGTGGTTAAATAACTCTGGGAAACCTGAGCATGTGCACTATAGCTGCAAAATCCCTAGCTATGCTGGGGACATGGACAAAAAAAAAGAGCAGCAAGATCAATCACATTTTTTCAGAATACAGAAAATCTCATAGTGACCGAGTATGAGCAGCATGTAATACAGTATTTAATAGTTTTTTCTATGAAGCGAGTTTAAAACACTAATTATCTTCTATGGTCACAAATTGACAAAAGCATCACAATTAGATGGTGTGTGCGGCTTAACCCATCATTACAGGAAAATGGCTTTGAATGATCACTAAACTAGGAGAAGTGTTCACAGTTCCTGTACTTTTCCTATGGCCTGTGCTAGCTAACCAGCTGCATGTAAACTTCAGGAAACCATAATCAGTCTTCTAGCCAACAAGGATTCTTAAAAGATATTTTCTTTGATGATCTACTGGTAATCAAATCAAAATTAGCTTCTCTTTTCTAGTAGGGAAATTAAGCTTTTATTAGTCTATAAAACAGGGTGGATTTGATTTAAATCATAATTTGTAACCACTTGCTTACTAGGCCCAACCCCCGCCCAGACCAATTTTCAGCGCTCTCACTCTTTGAATGACAATTATGCAGTTATAAAACACTGTACCCAAATGAAATTTTATTTTTTCCTACATTTGATCACCTCTGCATTTTTTTTCCTTAAAATAATAAAAAACGTGGAGGCAGCAGTTGAGTGGATGCCCGCTAACAGGTGCCGTCATGATGGATCTGATAGAATCTTTAATATTTGCAAACAAAATGAAGGTTTCCTATTTAGAATAATAAGCGGTCAGGTTGGTAAAACGGCGATATCAGAACTGATTCAATCATACAGTTTGTACTGTACATAGATTTGCATAACACTGGGACAAAGGAATATTCCTGAATTTTGTTTATTTTTCTCCTGGTTACTGTGAACTTGTGTCAATACATCAATGCAGTGCATGTTATCTCAGCTGGCAGGGCTTGAAATCATTAAATAATTTTACCAAAAATCTAAATATTGCAAAATTTACAGCCTCATGCTACTTAACCAAGCTCCATTTCATGCTGAATAATCTAAATTATTAAGGCATCTAAAATGGAAATCTATCTTTAGATAGTACCCACTATTTACCACAAAATCATTTTATTAAAATAGATTTGATAAATAAAAAAAATTAAAGAGAGAATATCTTTTTTTTAAATCATTGATTTATATCCACCCTGTCAAAAATCAGTGCCCAATGTACAATAAAAGTAAATTTGTCACTAAAAAATGCTAGCTTTTTGGCTGACATAGTAGACCATTAGCTTTAAAGTGATTGCAAAGCTTTAGTTATTTCTTTAAAATATTAAACATGTCAAACATGTCATACTTGGTGCTCTGTGCAATGTATTTTACTGTATTGAGCAGTGCTGTTGCCCTAGGGCAGGTGTTGGGAATACAGTGCTCCTCTACATAACACACATGAAGTCCAGAGTAAAGAACAGGGCAAGGCTAATAATGCTGCTTAGCATTTAAAAGAGAAGTTTTTTTTTTTTCAGATTTATACTTACCTAGGTTGATGCAGCATCAGTCCCCCGCTTGCTTTAACAGAACCAAGGACAAGCCAGGGGGCGGTCCAGGCATGTGGGTGGATCACGACCCAAGTGTCCCGATCTTACCCAAGCCTGAACCGGCACTGTGATGTCAGCAGACAATGGACTTCAGCCCGCTGTCTGCTGAAAACAGGTCACAGGAGTGCCAAATGAACTGTACTCCTGTGATCCACAGAAGTATAGGCAAACAAGCTTTGCTATACTTATCCTTTGAGTGAAGTACAGGCAGAGCAGAAAGGTATGAGCTCAATGGATTTCTGGTAGAAGCAACAGGCATATTTTTGCATTTTATAATTCAACATAAAATTCTTTTATTTGTACATTTAACAGAATAAAGAGGAACAAACAGAAGCTCATGCCTACAAGTTATATACACTTTAAATAATACAAAACCAAAGCAGACGCTACATAATGGGCATATCTCCCCCTTTGGAAGACTATGCAGGGAATTGGGACTGTATGATATGTGGAGGAAGCTACATCCTGAAGAACATAGTCAAAAACACACACACACACACACACACACACACACACACACACGGATTTGGCTTTGTGTTCGGCTGATTTCATACCATATCTAGCAGATGTAAATCTCGAACCTCAAGATATTTCAGATCACTCTCCTCTGTTGGTTACTCCAACATCAGGGCTTCGGGCTGACAGGGGTTCATGGCGGCCGAACCCCTTTTGGCTGGAATTATTTCCCAAAGAGGATGCCATTTCTACTCGAATTGTGGATTTTTTGGTCCCTCAACTTGGGCTCTGCTTCCATACAAGTTGTATGGGATGCTTTAAAGGCCTATCTTCGGGAAATATTAAAAGTGCCTCCCGTAGAGAGCTTGAGCTTGCAAAGACTGATACCTCTGCAGCAGAAACCCTGTACATTCAGAACCCCTCTCTGGATATCCTACAGGAATGGCTTTAATCTCAAAATAGGCAGAAGAGACATGGCTGGGCCAAGGGAGAGGCAAATGGTAGACTATTGGCTCAGATAGTAATATCTCAATCCAACCCTACACATGTTTGAGCTCTAATAAAAGGAGAGGGGGAGGTGTTTAACCAGTATTATTCTTACGGTTATTCACACAAAAGGAGAGAGTTTCTTAATGCTCCACTCGCCTTACTGGAAGTGGAAAGTGTGGTGGCTAGCTTCCCTAACTCCAAGGCCCCAGAGATTGACGGTCTCCCTATATAATAAAAAGAGATGCCTCCTGCCCTCCTTAGGACATTAAAATAAGACTTCATCTGGGTCGGCTTCCTGACACTATGGGTCAATCTGTAATTGTAGTCATACCTAAAAAAGGATAAAAACTTGCTACATCCAGAATCTTACAGACCAATCTCCACTATCCACAGATGTTAAAATTCTTGCTAAAAAAATGTGCTACTAGATTAAATAAGGTTAATATATTATCCATTCAGAACAGGTAGGATTCATGCTCAATAAGTCAACCGCATTCAATAACAGACGCGCATATTTAAATATGCAGGTTCCGGGCCACTCAAATCATGCCTTTTTGGCGTTAGACGCAATCAAGGCCTTCGATAGTGTCAAATGGCCATACCTATGGACCATCCTCGAAAAATTTGGGCTTTTCTCAGGCTTCTGCCAGTGGGTGCAATTGTTATACTCCACTCTGGTGGCATCGGTTAGGGTCAACGGCCATCAACCTCCCAGTTTTAGTCTCTTCTGGGGACTAGGCAGGGGTGTCCATTGTCCCTCCCTGCTTTTTGCCCTGGCTATAGAGCCTTTGGCATGCCTTATGCAGGCATTTTCCAATGTTACCGGTTTGATTAGGGGATATATGGAGGAAAAAATATATCATATGCAGACAATCTTTTTTTTTGACCAATATCTGCTCATCCCTGCGGGCGGTGATGAAATATATTAAAGAGTTTGGCAGGTTTTCTGAGTCGGGGATAAACTGGGAGAAATCCATGCTAATGCCTCTGGATTCCCTTCCAAATTCATTGCCATCTACACTTTCTCATCTTAAGATTGTTTCTTCTATAAAATATTTAAGTATAACTATGTCTGACTCCCCGCAGTCATATATTGTGGATAATATACTTCCATTACTTTATAAATTCAAAAATTAAAGAAGCTCCCCTTATCGTTAATAGGCCATATTAATCTAAGATGATATGGATGCCTCGGCTTCATATTTTTTTTACACAATGCCCCGTTCTGGATACCCATACAGATCTTTATTAAGATTTATACCATATTTAGGCGATTAACCACTTAAAGACCCCCGCACGCACATATACGGCCACAACATGGCTCGTACAGGCACAAGGGCGTAAATTTACGTCCCCGCCTGAGTGCGGTTCGGGGGTCCCATCGGGACCCCCTCCGCGGCGTGCGGGGGTCTCCCTACCTCTGGGAGCGATCCGGGATCTGCGGGCGGATGTCCGTGTTTTCCGCCCCCCCCGCGATCGCTCCCAGCCAATGGGAGCGCGCTCCCAGCCTGTCACTTCCTCCTCCTGTGTTTACACAGGAAGGAGGAAATGATGTAATCTCTCATCGCAGCGCTGTTTCCCAGCGCTGTTGATGAGAGAAGACATGACAAGTAAGTGTGCACCAACACAACACTGACACACACTCACATAGGCATATTAACCCCTTGTGATCGCCCCCCCCACCCCCCTGTCACAGTGTTACTGAATGCAGTGATTTAATCACTGCATTTAGTGTCAGTGTGACAGGCACTGTAAAAAACAGTTAGTGTTAGGTTCATCGCTGTATTAGTGTCGCTGTTCCCGCTAGGTAGCTATTTTTTTTTATTGCGATTTTTTTTTTTTACTAAAGACATGTGGCTAAATAAATTTTGGCCTAAATGTTTGACTAAAATTTAGTTTATTTGATTTTTTTTTAACAAAAAGTAAAAAATAGTGTTTTTTTTTCAAAAATGTCGCTCTATTTTTGTATATAGCGCAAAAAATAAAAATCGCAGAGGTGATCAAATACCACCAAAAGAAAGCTCTATTTGTGGGAAGAAAAGGACGCAAATTTTGTTTGGGAGCCACGTCGCACGACCGCGCAATTGTCTGTTAAAGCGACGCAGTGCCGAATCGCAAAAACACCTTGGGTCATTTACCAGCGTATTGGTCCGGGTCTTAAGTGGTTAATATAGCAGAATAAAACCCCTTGCATTAAACTGGAGATTCTACAACACCCCAAAAATGCAGGCGGTCTGGCAGTTCCTAATCCAAGGTTTTACTTTTTTGCATCCCAACTAAAGCACTTTGCTTGATGGGAGTCTAAGCAGATACTTCTTCCTGTTTGATGATTATTTTCTTATACATTTAAGGGTCGGTTACCACTCTATGTCCTAGATGGTGCAAGAGGGGGTGTCTCACTTGCCGATATGCCTACATGCACGTTAATATGTAAAATATGGGATACAGTTAAAAGAATACTGGGCGTCTCTTATCCTACTAGATATTTTGGCATATGGGAGTGATATACTTCCTCAAATTTTGGCCCTTAGAGGGTTTCGGAGATGGGTGAAATTAGGAACAACAACTCTAGCTCTCTTTACAATATAATTGGTTCTATCAATTCCTCCAACTAGGACATGCTTTACATGCCAAATTCTCTTCTGCTAGGATATTTATCCCCCCTGTCCTTCTTAAGACGATACCGGAAGGGTCAACAAAAGGTCTCAGCTCTGCTACATATAGTGTATTGTTAGGTTTATACTGAACTTTCCCATCCGCTCTAGGGCTGGTTGGGAAAAAAATATTGGTTCTATGCCCAAGGTCTGGGATGATAATCTTTGGTCCTCATACCGGGTGTCTCTTTCTCCATAGAGTCTATAGAACTCCCCGATTTCTGTATGCAATCGTTATGAAATCTGAGCCAGCCTGTTCTAGATGCCGCAATACAGGTACGCTAATACATCTTTCGTGGCGGTGTTCGAAACTGAAAAGATACTGGGCAAAGGTGATTGGATACCAATATTCCATTTGAATCACATATGTCTATTGGGCTACCGTGATACGTCTATTTATACCTCCTCTATTGGTAACACTATAAAATGCACGCTCCCTTGGGTCGCGTATTGTTTAATTTGATTTTGTTTGTATAAATTTGTATTGTCTTAATGTTTGTAAAAAAAATAAAAAAATCTGATAAAAAAAAATGCTACATAAAGAAAAAAATTAACTCTTATGAAATTTCTGTCGCACTAAATAATAAATATAAGGCCTAAATAGGCAAGCCAAATGAAAATGTATTGCTGGGAAGGACCTAAATATCAAGCAAATGCATAAAACATATCAATGTGTACACAAAAGTATAGACAGGGACATCAGTGGAGTATGGGATCCAAGCCTATTGCCGAGTTGTTCAAAAGTTGTTTTCTGGACAGCACACAGAAATCTTATCGAGAAATGCATTGTGGATGTTCCAAGCATCATTAAAACCATAAGAATCTAAACATCATCTACAGCCAACCACCATTAAACATGCAAACTGTGAAAGATATAAAGCACACCAGTCTCTCTGAGCTTTCATCAAAGGCTCAACTCTAAAACCTGAGCCAAGTTAGGGATCAACGAACGATTGGAGGGCTGAAAGATCAAGCATTTCTAACATTCTAGTGTGAAATCCATGTGACAAGTTGTTCAACAAACATACAAAAACTAGTTATCAATAGCCAAAGTGTAAAAAGTACAAGCCTGAACTTTCAAGTATAGGACAAGTAGGCTGTGGTTTATGTAGGATGTGTTAAATAGAAAACTGGCAGACAGAATCCCTTTGTTATATAAAGGAGAACAGGGGGGGAGAAGTCAAACCAGCAGGGAAAGCAATGAACGCAATGCAAAAAAAATGAATTGTAAAGTCAAGAGATTAGACTAGGGGGTTAAGATACCACTGACCACCAATGATGGACCATTGCACACAATGCGATTTCAACCTGCAGTAAGCTCTCTTTTACCAATAATTGATTCCTCACACTTTATTTCAGTGGACATTTTTTAAAGGCTAAAACAATGTAACCACTGCAGCACTGGCATGTTTCTTCATTTCATAAGGGGTAATATTGGACTAAGGATATGTCTACCACCTTTTGTCAACCACAAAGGACGCAGACAAGCTCTGGAACTAGAGTCTGTGAATCCCCATCATCCACCCAAAACTCCCCCACCTACTTACAGACACACAATATCTGTGTACTATAAAAAAACAAAGCTTCATCAAAAACAAATTCTTGCCTTTACTACATCAAAGAGATCCTATGACATGATCAAATAGTAAATGATTTGTATCATTTATGACGATATTAAAAAAAAACAAAAAAAAAACAATTAGGACAGATCACCGAGATCTCTCTGCTCTTTCTCATAAGCATGATGGCTCTGCAAAAGGAAAAAATAATCATCAGCCCCTTGATACCTGTAAATGACAGGTAGGTGCATCTAACTTATTACACAGGATTTATATAGTGCCAACAGTTTGCGCAGCGCTTTAACTGTTAATAGATTATGTAAATTTGCTTCCCGATCACGGGATTCCTATTGGGCCTATGCCACTTAAAAGAGCATAGTACTGTACATCAAAAACCACCAGTTAAATAAAAATACAAATCAATATTAAACACCATTATTTATAAAACCTAAAGAAATGCTTTTTAATTCCCTCTAGGTCTAAAAGTTCAGCAAGACATACTTTCCCTCACTTTGCCCCTTTTAAAGGATAAGTCCACCTTTGGCAACATGTTCCGCCCGTTTTTCGGGTGGAACATGTAACATGTTTCCACTGCAGGAGGCGCTACCAGCTCTACTGCATAGAGCGACAGCTAGCGGGGGATCTTCTCCCCTCACTTGCTGTTACTATTTTATTTTTTAAATGTCCACCCAGCCACGTCATTCATTTACAGAATTCTGCGTATGTAAAACAAAGTCCCAACAGCCTTTGCGGCCGTCATCTTGTAGTTCTCAAATTAACTATTACAGCACTGTTGAGCATCATGGTAGTTCCATGCTCTCTTCCTGTCAGAATGTATCCGCTTGCCCGTATGAGCGCACAGACACACTTACAAGTCTGCAAGAGCCCTGCATGGCCCCTGTGATCTGCTGATGACAGGTGCAATGCTTTCTAGGCTCCTGGTAAAAAATAATAAATACACTTTTTTTTACCTGCAAAAAGATGTGCATTTCTTTATTTCTTTTAAAAAAAGAGAATTTATCCTTTAACTGCAGCATACATGGATATATTATTTGTGTTGCCAAATGAGATTGTAATTTGCTCAAATTGCTAGAAATTGCAAATAAATCAAGTTTTGACCAACTGCAATATATAAGGGCCACAAGAAAGCCATTTGGAAAAGCACCGAGGTAGATGCTATACTGCAAGACATATGAGCTTCTGGCAAGACATTTTCCCAACTTCTACCTTTCTGATTAACCTCCTAATTCATCTGTTAAGATACTATTCTCTGGAGCAACAAGTGACCCTGTGGTCCAAATCCCACAAAACTTTGATCTTGGGCAGCTCCATAAATTCAGAGCTGCAACACATTCCCCACTTTTATTAGCATGGCTGAGGACTGAGCTGTGCATGCAATCACTTTTTTTTAAACAAAGGGTAATGTTTTTCTAGGATTTTTCAATAAGATTGGGAACATGGCAACTAAATGAGCCCTGGTTCCACACGTTCATTTTCTTTGTACTTTATCTTATTAAGCCCACATAATGCCATAAAAGCAAAATTGTTTCTTCTTGATAAAGTAATGAAATAAGAGTCACAGGAAAGTGTAAAATACAGTAAACTACTCAGATCTCTTAAAATGGAATTAAAAAAGTAAAAAATAAAACTGAGCAGGCTATTGCAAAAGAGACTATGTGCGTGGTGTTTGCATGTTTTCACCGCGCTTGCATTCGTTTTCCTCGGGTACTCCTGCTTCCTCCCACACAATCTGGTGGGTTAATTGGCTCAGTTGTAAACATTGTCCCCAATATATTCTACTGCAGGGCCATGCAAGTGATTTGGTAACTGGTCGCAGGCCACAATAAAAATGAAATGGTTCGGAATTTCATTTTTTTTTTAATAGCATAATGAAGATTTATCTCCGGCAGCCGCTGAATGGCAGTTGTCAGGAGGAAAAATGGAAAGTATCAGTTCCTGTATATGCCGCCCCTCCTGTCTAAGTGTAATGCAGAATGTAGTAAAAGGGTGATGAGCGCATATACAGTCAACACTGGAAATATGTCAAAAACCAAAGTGCGATCCGTGCAAAAAGTGCAAATGCATATAATAAATAGATAATAAATGGAGGTATCAAAATATATTATATAAATAATAAATAGTTCCATCCGTGGTATTGCAGCTGGTTCTGTAAAGCGAGTGATTTTCTTGAAAACAATGAGCTCACATTACGCTTACCTTTATAAGGCAAGAAAAAGCCTTAAAGATGTGTAGCACTCTGGTGGGTCTCCAGTAGATGTCCCTCTGTCCTCTCTGTGGGATGGTATAGTGGTCCTGGTTGGGATCCAATGTTCCAGGGTATGTAAAGGGGGTCTTTCAGTGGTGCAAGAATAAGAACAACCAGCACAACTATGATGGATAAAGATGCTTTGTTCCAGTAAGGAGATATTTTACTCCATAACTGAAATCTGAATATCTTTCTCCATCCAGCACTTCTCCACTCTGTCAGAACTCAGAACGGAAAAAGTTGGCTACCCAACTCAATAGAGACCTAGTGACCAAAGATTTAGGTCAAGGAAATCACAGTAATACAGAATGTGACAGAGGCCACACAGGCCCCCCTGAAGCATGGGGCAGGGTCGCCATTGCGATCCCTGATGCCACATCAGTGGTTGGGGGTGTGAGATAAACGTACCAACTATGGTGTTTTACTGCACCCAACCGCAAATGTAAACAAGCCCTTACTGTCCTGAGCACCCAAAAAGGCTGTTTTTATACACTGCAGGTTAGCTGCCCTTTGCTATAGACTTCTATTATAGCTTGTGGGTGTGGTGCACTTTCTGAAAGCACACCAAAACTCCAGCATTGTCTGAGGTTGAGGGCATCATCAGAGGGCTCAGGGGGCCACAGGTTGAACACCCCTGTTCTACTGAGTGAGCTCCAGTCTGCCTCACCTATCTGCCCCAAATCAAACTTTATCAGCGCTTTGCGTTCAAGTTAAAAAGTGTTCTAGAAATATATATTTTTCTTCTACGATATATGACTAAACTGTATATAGTGGTTGTTGAACCATCAGACTTAAATATGCTCACTGTGCTCTGCCCGGTTTTTACTTTTAGAAAGAATGGCTATAAACTGCTTATTTCCACCTCCAATTCAAATGCCCAATGCAATGTCTGGGATCACCTGCAATGTCAAAAGGCCCCCTTAATACATAGATTCTTAGTGTGAAACAACTTTATCATTCTCTCCATTTCAATATATTTATTGTAGGGCTGTGCAAATTAACTTTTAATTAATCGATTAATCTTTAATTTTTTTGAGCGATCAAAAACTTTTTGATCGATTAAAATTCTATTGATTGGTACTCACCTCTCTGCCAGCTTCTGGGCCTTCAGCGAGTTCCGTCTGAGATCCGGTAACATCACGGACACCGGCGGGGCTTGTCGTGTCCATCTGAAGGGCTCCTTTGCTGTGCCTTCATATCTGCATGCCGGCGGGACATTACTATCTGCCACACACAAGGGCTGTTACACTTCCCTCTATCACTTCCCTCTATCAACCTGGGATTCTACAGCCATCCACTGGGAGTTGTGATGGTTCCCTTCATGGGTCATCTACATGCCGACGAACTGATGTTAACCTCTCCTCATCTGGATTCAGCAGTGGTATCGTTGTATACATTTTTATAGCAGTATCATACTTCGCTACATGTTTTTATGACTGCTTTTGGTACCGTTTGGTATTACTCGCACCATTTTTACAGTTAATGTAGCTACATCAATTTTATCTCCAGTGCAATATTTGGTTACCTACTTGAAGACCATAAAAGTTTTAATGCTATTCCCATCGAGCGCTGCCTTTGTGTGTATTTTGTATCCTGCTATCCATTTTTTTTTTTGAAATTAGTTGATTAATCGATTAAAAAAAAAAAATGATTAAATCGAACACAAAAATTTTGATCAGTAACAGCCCTAATTTATTGGGTTTCATGGGATTCATTAATAAAGCTGGTTAA
>CM056059.1:60662364-60694206 GCA_029574335.1 Rana kukunoris
GAGGATTTCAACTGCCCTGTGTACACAAGGCCTAAGGCCCCATGCACACGGGACGCCGGTGCAAACTCAGCTGAACCCACATTTTTGAAAGGCAAAAAAAAGGTTATGGATTGTTCACTGGCCACGTTACTTGCCACGTCACCTGCCACAAGTTGTGGATTGTCCACTTGCCACGTCACCTGCCACAAGTTGGGGATTGTCCACTTGCCACGTCACCTGGCCATGTCACCTGCCACAAGTTGCGGATTGTCCACTTGCCACGTCACCCGCCACAAGTTGTGGATTGTCCACTTGCCACATGACCTGGCCATGTCACCTGCCACACGTTGTGGATTGTCCACTGGCCACATGACCTGGCCATGTCACCTGCCACACGTTGTGGATTGTCCACTGGCCACATCACCTGGCCACGTTACCTGCCACAAGTTGCGGATTGTCATCTGGCCACGTCACCTAGCCACAAGTTGTGGATTGTACACTGGCCACGTCACCTGGCCACGTCACCTGCCACAAGTTGTGGATTGTTCACTTGCCACATCACCTGGCCATGTTACTTGCCACAAGTTGTGGATTGTCTACTTGCCACGTCACCAGGCCATTTCACCTGCCACATCACCTGCCCACTGGCCACATCGCCTGGCAACGTTACTTGCCACATCACCTGCCACAAGTTGTGGATTGTCCACTTGCCACATGACCTTGCCATGTCACCTGCCACACGTTGTGGATTGTCCACTGGCCACGTCACCTACCACTAGTTGTGGATTTTCCACTTGCCACGTCACCTGCCACGTCACCTGTTCAAATCACCTGGCCACAAGTTGTGGATTGTCCACTGGCCACGTTACCTGGCCACAAGTTGTGGATTGTCCACAATGCAATGCAAGCAATTACAGTTTTTTTTATGTTTTTTCATCATTTGCCATAATTTTTGAAATTTCTAATGTAAAAAAATAGGTCACCTTTAAAAGCGCCTATAAACAAAATCGCGGCAAAACTCTGTTACCGCGTTTTGCTGCATTTTGCGTCTGAAACGCAAAAACCTTTGCGTCTGAACCCATTTGTTTGCTTCTGGAAAAACGAGGATAAACGCAACTGCCGAAAAACGGCAATAAACAAGACTGTGTGAATGGACACATAGGATAACATTGAATGTGTTCAGGGGCAGTTGAAAAATGTGTCCAACTGCCTGTGAACACGTGTTTACCAGCGTCTCGTGTGCATGGGGCCTAAAAGTGTCTGTAAAAACACTCGCGGGCACGAGGCCTTACATTCACTTTATGGATTTACTCTTTTTTTATAATCAGTTATTATATACAGTTATTACTAAAATGGCAAGCGCCTCCTGCTATACAGTTACTTTTCATTTGCCCCTATCTATATACAATCTGAAGCGCTTTAAAAAAAATACTCAGAAAATATATTTTTTTACAATATTATAAAAGCCATCTGCTTTATCTTAAGAGTATCATCATCATCATCATCATTGCCATTTCATAAAATAGTTCTTTAGGAACTATTTCAGATGTGAATTAAAGCGGAGGTTCACCCTAAATATAATATCTCCCATGCGATCCAGCATACTGGCGTCAGCGCCAGTATGCTGGGTTTTTTTTTTTTTAATAGCACACTTACTGTATTATTGTAGAATTCCTTTTCTGTCCCCCGCGGTGGACGGCTGTAGTATAGCGCGTCACATCTTCCTAAAATACCCGATATGGACTCGGGTAATCTCGGCGAAAATGCGGCGCCTGCGCACAGACCTAGGAGCTGACTGCGCAGGCGCCGTATTTCTCCGAGTCCTATTTCGGAGGGCGTGACGCGCCATAGCCGTAGGACTCGGAGAAATACGGCGCCTGCGCAGTCAGCTCCTAGGTCTGTGCGCAGGCGCCGCATTTTCGCCGAGATTACCCGAGTGCATATCGGGTATTTTAGGAAGATGTGACGCGCTATACTGGCGCCGTCCACCACGGGGGACAGAAAAGGAATTCTACAATAATACAGTAAGTGTGCTATTCAAAAAAAAAAACCCCAGCATACTGGCGCTGACGCCAGTATGCTGGATCGCATGGGAGATATTATGTTTAGGGTGAAATACCGCTTTAAGAAGCATTGAATAAAAAGCAACAGATCCCCAAGTCCCTGAACCAACATGGGGTCACAGAACATCTATGCACACATGAACTACACTTCGCTATCTGAGTGCAGGATGATTGCTCTGCTCATTACTACTTTCCCTTATTAGTTATTTTCAATCAAAAGCCGCTTCCACATTGCCTGGGATCCTAGAACATTAACATTACTGTTTGGTGAAGTAATGCAACAATTTTAAAATCGCATTCCCATTGGTATGGAACACTGTTTACAGAACAAAAATGCAAAACGAAAGCAGCAAACATGACCACATATTTTACAGGACAAAATACACCCCCCAGACCTAGAGTGCTATTAGAGATAATGGCAATGTTCCTTTAGAATGTCCTATTGGTCGTGGAATGTGGACATTGTGAAGACATCAAATGACTGCCTGAGAATTTGAGCTTGTATTGACTCAGAGACAAGGTGACAATATCTTGTAATAACAGCCAGCAAAATCAGCCGCAACTTTTCAGAACATGAAACAAGTGCTGAGAGTATTTGGCACTGAGCGATGCATTTATTTGTGTTTTGCGGCAACACCTGCAATTTAGGGGGGGGGGGGGGGTGCCTGCAACACACAAATATGAATCTAGTCTTAATTTTTTGCAGTCATCTCCAAAAGGCATGTTAACACAAAGGGCATGAGTCCAATACACAACTTAAACTTGTTGTTGGGTTGTTGGGTAAGGACAACATTAGGCTCTCCACAATTAAAAAAAAAAAAAAACATGCACACAAAACTACTTTAGGCTGTAGAAATATATATCTATAAACATGTAGGCAGGTTTGCCATTATGTTGTAAACAATGCAATAATGTCCTGCATTTTCCCGTTAGTCCTGTGTAGAGGCTTTATCCTGCATCCCCATGCTTTGCTGTCACCTGACTCCTCCCACCTGTCAAAGCTGCCTTCTCCCACCTATTGCCACCCAATTTATATTGCTCTTCACCTGCCACATTCCTCCCCCAACACTACATATTGTTCCCTCACCCTACTTCTAATTTGTGTTTTCCCCTTCACATATTCTTGCTCCTCCCCATCATTTTTTCATCTTCACATGTTGCTCATTTCCCTTCACAGTTTATACCCCTCCCACTTGTCATTTTTTTATCCTTACCTAGTTCCCTCCAATTAAGCTTCTGTGCCTTTCAAAACTTCACTCCTCCCACTTGTCACTTAGTGACAAATCTACCTAGTGATCATTATCTCTGAAAACTTGTCAATCTTCGATCCTTCCCCTTCCTCTGCTCAGTCCCTTGTTCTCTCTGATGCCTTTTTGTTCTAAAAAGTGTAATTTAGCTCCATGCTCCAAAAGCTTACCATATTTATTTTCCATGAATTAGCTCTACCATTAATATTCCATCCAATAAAATGTTATCTGAAGTGCCTTCCTCCAGATCACAGTTATTTTAAATGTATTTGAGTCCAGTCATTAAAGGGGAGTTCCACCTACAATTTCACTTTTTAAATATAAATACCCCTGTAATACACAAGCTTAACGTATTCTAGTAAAGTTAGTCTGTAAGCTAAGGTCCGTTTCGTTGTTACAGCATTTAGATATTTTATAAAACAGAAATTGACTGGGGCCATCATGAAGCCAGACTGTATGACTTCCTGTATTTCAGCTTTGCATATCTCGCACATGCTCAGTGCTGCACAAGCAATGTAATAGGTTTCAGTCAGGTTTCCATAGCGACGGGTGTCAGAGGAAGTTGCCACCCCTTATTTATGCAAATCTCTCCTCCCTCCAGGAACCAGTAAATATACTAAATCATTTGTTTATATGCAGATATATCTACATAAGATTATATATAATCTCTTGTTATATATGTATCTTGTGGTGTGTGTGTGTGTGTCTCTACATACTAAACATGTGCGCCGTCAAATAAATTTTGTTTCGTTTCGCATTAGCCGTTATTTCGTGCCTGAAACTCAATTTTCGTTAGATTCGTTCACTTTTCATAAAAAGTTACCAACATTCGTTATGATGAATATAAAAAGCTGGACGCTTAAAAAGAACTAATAGTATCTGCTGTGCTCATTATGAGGAGTTCCCACCATCCCTGTGCTGTGCCGAGTTCCTGGGGCTGTACTTCTGCTGTGCTCCTTATGAGGGGTTCCCACTATCCCTGTGCTGACTTCCCAGGTTTGTGCCCCTGCTGTGCTCATTATGAGGGGGTTCCCACCATCCCTGTGCTGTGTTCCCGGGTTTGTTCCTACTACTGTGCTAATTATGAGGGGTTCCCACCATCCTTGTGCTGTGCCGACTTCCTGGAGTTGTACCCCTGCTGTGCTCATTATGAGGGGTTCCCACCATCCCTGTGCTGTGCCGACTTCCTGGGTTTGTACCCCTGCTGTGCTCATTATGAGGGGTTCCCACCATCCCTGTGCTGTGCAAAGCAGTGTGAAAGGCAGAGATGGATGGGTCTGTGTGAGGATGAAAGAAAAAGAAGATAAGATAGTGGCTGAGAGAGGGAGGGAGATGCCGGGAGGAAGAGACATTAGGAAGCTGGACACACGGTAGTTACATGGCAGAACTGACCTGTATGAAAAGAGCCAGTGAGGGGAACTTCTTAGATCCCTTTTCTGCTGGACTGGCCTTTGGACCTTCATAAAAAAAAATTAAAAAAAGTACCGTGCAGCAGCCTAATGAGAGTGGGGACAGCAGTATGTGCTGCCCCCCTCCTCCCCCAGCTTACAGAGCCTTACATCCACCTGTCACACAGACAGAGCGGCTGTACTCCATTCAGGCTGCTCTGTCTGTTGGTGGCTGAGTGACATGCCCAGCTGGGAGATCTCTCTGTACTTGCAGGTGTCCAGCCAAACGTGAGAGACTTGATATGTCTGCTTCAGTGTCTCCAGGGAGGAGGGGGGCAGCAGGAGAGATTACATCATGCCTGCAGTTCTGCTTCCTCCCACCTGATGCACCAACTCCTCCCATTATCTCCTATCTTAAAAATAACGCAAGATTTCGGCAATAGGCTATTTGCAAGGACTACTGGGAAACATGATCCCTATCCCAGAAACCCTTGCAAATAGCCCTGTGACTTAATAGCCTAGGCTAATTAGAAGGAGGAAGTAATGAAGGACTACAAAATAAAGGTATTACTATTTACAAGCAACAAAATAAATACAAATTGTCCATTCTGAACACAATGAGATTAGGGCATGCAGCACAAACCGAAAAAATGGGCGTTACTCCACGTTAAGGTGTTACAAGCACACAGTTTCTCTCGTTCTAAGAGGTACTCGAGTATTTTCTCAATTTTTTTTTCTAATTTGTTTAGGAATTTATTGCTTAGTAACATTGTGCAATAATCACTGTTTAAGTGGAAATTTGATACTGGTCATATTGTTCTAGTAATGTTGTATAATTAACACTAAGTAACTTGATTATTTTTAAACTAAACCATGTTTCTAATGGCAATACTGGTTACAGAAAGCCAGAAGATCAGCACTGACAGTAATAGCCAGCATGAGCAAAACTAGCATTTTTACCTTACACAGCAGTCATTCGGACATAAGATAACCAGCATTGGTGGTAACTTATTTGTACGAAGTAAAATAAAAAACTTTTCCTAGAGTTTAACTTTAAGCCATCACCAAAGTTATAGACATAAAGCACACCCTGGCTACAGCACTGTAGGATTGTTATGATCATGCCCACTCTTCACTACGGCATGCACAGCTCTACACATTCTGCCCCTTTACGTAGTTTCCCTCGTTGTCAAGTATAAAAATGTAGAGGTATGATCATACAACTCTATGCACAAGCATATACCACAGAACCTCTTGTAATTGAAGCCGACTAAAAATTAATGCACCACCTAGAGAGATTTCAATAAGATGTGGGCACTAGGCAGTACGTAAAAAATTCAAAAATGTGCTTTAAAGCGGAACTAAAGCCTTCAAATTAACAATTTCCCAAAATAATTACATTGAAGGCATGCCCTGAATGTAACTGTCACAAATTGCTTGTGCTCTCAATTTTAGTGTGATGACTGATCACATGTGCAGTACTTTGACAGATTAAACAGAGGGCAAGATGGAATATTCCTTGGATTAATAAAAATAAAAAAAGGAGAAGAAACTGCAAGAGGAAACATTTTTGAAAAGCTGTAAAAGGTCCTGGTCCACTTGACAAAAAACATTTTACAACAATTTAAAGGGCAGTGTTTTTATAAATACAGTACTGCATTAGAATCACGGCACCTTAGATTCCATTCACACGGGGGCAACACGACTTTGGGAGGAAACTTGGACAGGACTTGAGTATGAATCATCAGGCAACTTACAAGGCAACTTCAAGTCGCCTCCATGACAGGAGGCTTTCCAGTGGCCAATCAAACAACAATCAGCTCTAGGGGAGGGAGGGGTTTGCCTGAGAAATGTATGTTATCTTCCTGTATTGTTGCTTCATTTAAGACAGTGATCCGACTTCTGAGGCGACTTCCATTGAAATTAATGGGTACAAGTTGCCTACAAGTTGCCTAGAAGTCATATTGAAGTAGTACAGGAACCTTTTCTGAAGTCGGAGCGACTTGTGTGTATTAAGACGGCTCTAATTCACTTCCATTAATTTTCTCGACCGCACGACTTTGGGCAACTTCTGATCCCAGGTCGCCCCTGTGTGAACCGGCTCTTATGTACCTAAACCATCACAGCGCCTTTCATTACCATCAACAACCAATTTAACAGACCCAGTTTTGTAGTGAGGCATACCAGCCATCCGATTATCGGTTGCTGACACTGCTTTCTATCAGTGTTGATATGGTGGAAGGTGTTACAGTGACACTTTGTATTTGCTGTATCATGGATTCTTGTTCTTTGCTTGACAAAGAATTTTGGATAAGTTGCTGACTTTCCTTACAAAGTGACTAACCATGGAACACAAAACCTAATAAAAATCCCAAAGTTTGGGCTAAGCAGTGGAATTTTTTGATATATAGAAACCTATATGCATAGAAAACACCAATTGGTTCTCCGACATCCCATCCTAACATTGATTACCCACTATATAATTTTAGTCACCGGACTGTCTGTCTATAAATAAAGCCATTTACAGTCGCTACCAGACTAAAACTCTTGTACTTATTGAGCTAAAAACGTTTTCTTACGAATACCTTAAAAAAGTGCATAATTCAGGACCAATCAAGCATAAAGTCAGTCTAGGCGAGTCACAGTTCCTGTCATTTGTGTTCAGGAGAGATATGGCCATTATACTGACAGTTGTGGAACATTCATATAAAGTAGAGTGCAACACTGCCCTCATGTGGCAGAGTTACATATTGCCTATGACTATCAAAACAATCAAGGATTTAAGGTTTCCATTCAGGGGACCATTTAAAAAAGAAGTTTAGGTGAATAAAGGCTCACCTTGTCTGTATACATACAGATCTCACCAATAACAATTCATACGTTTATGCAGCAGTTACATTTAGTGCTCTGAGAGAATGTGGACCGGCTTATTAACCACTTGAGCCCCGAGCCTGTTTTTCAGATTCGGTGCTTACGAGACTAAAACATTTTTTTTTTGCTAGAAAATTTACTTAAAACCCCCAAACATTATATATATTTTTTTCTAACACCCTAGAGAATAAAATGGCGGTTATTGCAATACTTTTTCTCACACCGTATTTGCGCAGCGGTCTTACAAGCGCACTTTTTTTGGAAAAAATTCACTTTCTTGAATTAAAAAATAAGACAACAATAAATTTGGCCCAATTTTTTTATATATTGTGAAAGATAATGTTACGCCGAGTAAAATGATACCCAACATGTCACACTTAAAAATTGCGCCCACTCGTGGCATGGCGTCAAACATTTACCCTTAAAAATCTCGATAGGCGACATTTAAAAAATTCTAGGACTAGAATTATTGCTCTCGCTCCAACGATCGCGGCGATACCTCACTTGTGTGGTTTGAACACCGTTTTCATATGCGGGCGCTATTCGCGTATGAGTTTGCTTCTGCGCGCGAGCTCGTCGGGACGGGGCACTTTAAAAAAATATGTTTTTGGTTTTCGTTTTAATTTTTTTTATTTTATAATTTTTAACACTGAAAAAAAAAAATTATCACTTTTATTCCTATTACAAGGAATGTCAATATCCCTTGTAATAGAAAAAAGCATGACAGGTCCTCTTAAATATGAGATCTGGAGTCAAAAAGACCTCAGATCTCATATTCAGGCTTAAATGCAAAAGAAAAAATGTAAACAAAATAAATGTCTCTTTAAGACGCTGGGCGGAAATGACGTTTTGACGTCACTTCCGCCCAGCAGAGGTATGGGGACGGCTGAGGGACATTTTTTCCCTCAGTCGCATCCCCGGACAGCCAGCAAGAGGACCCGATCGCCTCCGCCGCTACCGATGGCTACGGTAAGCAGCGGAGGGCACGGGAGAGCAGCGGGAGGGGGGGCACCCTCTCCCGCCGCCGATAACGGCAATCTCGCGGCGAATCCGCCGCGATGACCGCCGTTATCGTTAACAGGTCCGCCCCACGAAGAGATGGATATCTTGGTTGTGGCAGCAGCTGCTGCCATTACCGAGATATCCATCTTCAAAAAAATTTCGTCGTTAGACGTGGGGCGGATCTCAAGTGGTTAAGGTAACAAATAATGTATAGATCAAATAGAAGAAATTAAAATCAGTGAGCCCAATGATAAGTGAGCAGTGACAGATGTTTATATATTTAAGGAAGGGCAATCCAGTAAAAAGCATTGTATGAACCACTGAAAATGGAAAACGATCACATTCGCCACTTTATAAACTGACCCCTAAATGTTACCAGAGCACCATTAGCTAGACAAAAATCATTTACAGAAATACCTTTAGACTTTCCACCTCCTCTTTGTGCCGTCTCTTCTGGTGCATTATAGCAGCCTGGTATTCTGAAAAAGAAGATCAGAGAGAATGACATCCAAAACACGTTTAAACAACCCCATCGTTTATAAATGTTTCAGTCTGAAAATGCATCAGCACTGGTAAGGAAAAGGAAGTACAATAATGTACCAACACAACTTTCTGCATAGGACAATTGGTGTATATAGACACGGCTGATGTCATGCAAATGTGGCAAAAACCTCAAAAACAAAACAATTTAAATAATTCTAGGTATGGATATCTTTAGATAATTACATTGGTCCAGCTTTGGCCAATATAACTATGCATATACCATACCCTTTAGAAGCTGGAAATCACTATATCATGCACGGCTACTCCTATGAATAAAGAATACATTTCATTTTCGCAATAAATGCAAAGTATCCCCTGATTGGACAAGGAAATTGTGACATCACTGCCTCACCTCTCTACACCATCCAATTGTAAAATGTTTGGAATTCATTGAGAAAATGTAAAGCAATCCATGAATGGGGTTCTTGCTGAGCAGGCACACTCTCACAACGCAACAGGGCAGCTGCTTGGCACAGAAGCTAGCGGAGATCACTGTAGTATCAGTGTCTACTACTGTGATTTCTAGCTTCTAGAGATCAGACAGGTGTGGTAAATGCATGATTACTTTGGTCCAAGCTAGACTAATGTAACTATAACAAATGCTATATCTGTAATTCTTTTTTTGATACATCAATATTTTTAAATTATTCTGTACCAAACATGGAGACACTTAAAGCGGAGTTCCACCCTTAAAATCACTTTTTTCATTACATCCAGCATACTGGCGTCAGCGCCAGTATGCTGTTTTTTTTTTTTAATGCTCGTACTTACTGTATATCACAACATTGAATTCCAGGCGCACCGCGGAGTGTCGCCGCTATAAGGCGTCACGCCTTCCGGAAACAGCCGATTAGCATTCGGCTTTTACTCGGCGCCTGCGCACAGCCCCAGGAGCTGACTGCGCAGGCGCCGTATATAGCGCGTCACGCCCTCCGAAAAAACCCGAACTAGGACCGGCTATTTTCGGCGCCTGCGCAGTCAGCTCCTGGGTCTATGCGCAGGCGCCGAATGCTAATCGGCTGTTTGCGGAAGGCGTGACGCCTTATAGTGGCGACACTCCGCGGTGCGCCTGGAATTCAATGTTGTGATATACAGTAAGTACGAGCATTAAAAAAAAAAAAAAAAATGCATACTGGCGCTGACGCCAGTATGCTGGATGTAATGAAAAAAAGTTTTTAAGGGTGGAACTCCGCTTTAAAAATTATACACACACACACACACAGTCATTGTATTCTCTTCTCTAAGAATTTTGCATGCAGAAACTCTACTATAAAACAAAATTAGGCCAAGGAAAAAAATTATTGCTAGTTATCCCCCTTTGCACTGGTGACAGCACTGTTCTCCTCCCAAGTATCATTTTTAAGAAAGGAATATGATTTTCTCTTAGGTCCCTTTCACACTTGTACGACTTCGATTTTGCCGCGATTCGCGGCTTCAATGAATGCCTGTGTAAGTGGCATCAAAATCGGACCAAAGTAGTGCAGGGACTACTTTGAAGTCGGCACTACTTAAAGTCGTGCCAGTATGAATGGTAGTCATTGAAAATCATGGAGAATGACTTGTCATACGATTTTGCAGTACAAAATGGTAAGACAAGTCGTATAAATGTGAAAGGAGCCTAAAGGACCGTATAACTGTATGCACCAAGTGACAAACATGAAGGACATTTGAGACAGTCTGTTCCCGCAGATGAAATTAAAATGCAAGACTACCTATACATAGTATCAGAATCAAGTTATAATAAATACAGCAATATACAGTGGGTATTTAAAATAATTACAGACACTGCTTTTGTTTTATCCAGCTGTTTTAACTCAATGCACCTTATAACATCCAAGTAATCTATAAATCAGCATGTAAAAAAACAAAAAAAACAAAAAAACAACAATAACTGAATCACAGAGTTGGAAAAAGGATCACCCCCTCTCCCTTATGTCAGTATTTTGTTGCACCATCTTTTGCTTTAATCAGTCTGTTGGGATATGTCTCTACCAACTTTGCACATCTAGACTTTGCAATACTTGGCAAATCTCTGCAGAGCTGCTCACATTGTTAAATTTGATAGGAAACCTTTGTGGACTGCAGTTGTCAAGTCTACAGATTTTCAATGGGGTTTAAGTCTGGGCTCTGACTAAGCCATGCAAGGACACTCACCTTTTTATCCTTCAACCACTGTGTAGTCATTTTTGCGGTGTGCTTTGGGTCATTGTCATGTTGGAAGGTAAAACTTCTTCCTATTGACAGCTCATGAATTTGATGGTATTTTGTCCCATCCATGTTTCTTTCATCCCGACAAGTGCTCCAGTCCCATCTGCAGAGAAACGCCCCCCATAACCGGATATTACCACCTCCATGCTTTACTGTAGGAATGGTGTTATTTAAATGGTGAGCTGTATTGGATTTCCACCAGACATATTGTTTAGTGTTGGGGCCAAATCATTTGATTTTAGGCTCATCTGACCAAAACACCTTTTTCCATGTGGCCTCGGAATCTTCAAGATGCATTTTGGCAAAGCTCAGTTGTGACTGCATGTGGCCTTTGAAGAGTGGCTTTTTTATTGCAACCCTCCCACACAAGCCAAATTAGTGGATTATTTGTGATATTGTTGTCACATGCACACAATGCTGTAGGCCTCTCAGTGGTCTCTTTGACCAGCTTCCGCCTGGTTTTCATCCAGTTTGGAGTGACATTATGATCCAGGGAGGGTCTGTGATGTACCAAATACCTTCAACTGCCTTGCCATCCATAGTTGATTGTTTAGTTGCACTACCAGGGACTGAAATGCTCAAGGAAAACTTATTTCATGCTGAGCTAATCAAAGTGATCAATGCTCATCACAGTTGAAAGTCAAATGGCTTTGTGCTCCATTGAGAAGGTGATTAGCTAAACCTGACTGAGTTTGCAAGTAATTTTTTCGGAGGGATTGATCCCTTTTCCACTTTTTTCGGAAACATTGATGGTATAGGTTGCACTGATAAAGTTGCGTACGTTGGAGTCACTGTGGAAACTGGAGTGGAATTTATACACAAGTTGCTTTCCCTCCCCAACTAGTATAGAGATTGATTGTACCGTTAGATAAGCCAAGCTGCTAAATGATTTTCAATGGCTTCTACTTTACAGTGTCACTAGACCCCGAGATCATAGGCGACTCCCAGGCCCAGATTGGCCTTCGGGCAAACCGGGCACTTGCTCGGTGGGCCAGGGCCGCCAGGCTGCAAGTCCTTGAGGGCACAAGGCTCTTGCCTCTCCGTGGCCGCCAGGGGGGGGTTGTAAACAGAGGGGGAGGAGCTAGATGAGAAGCTTTCAACCTCTCCATGGCCAGCGGTCTGTGCCAGGGGAGCGTGAATGCGGAGGGGGAGGAGCCAAAGCAGACACCTGCTGCTGACAACTTTAAGCCCGGATAGCAGAAAACGTGAGTGCAGCCCCCCTGTAACCTTGATAGGAGGAGCAGCGGGGACTGCTGCATATAGAACAATCATTCTCTCCATCTCCCTTCTGCAGTATCGAAATGCCTGCGAGAAGTAGAGGAAAAGCAGGCATTCCGAGCCTGCAGCAGGAAGATGGAGAGAATGATTGTTCTATATACAGCCGCCCCACTGCTCCTCCTACACCACCCATACTCTTTGCCGACTCGTGATCTCCACTCCCCCCCCCCCCCACCAAGCTCTCTGCCACACCCCAAGTGTTCTACACCTCCCCCCATGCTCTCTGCTGCCCCCAGTGTTCACCTCCCCCAAAGCTCTCCGTCGCCCTACCTGTGCTCTCCACCTCCCCCCACGCTTTTCGCCGTCCCCGTGCTCTCCTCTTCCTCCCTGTGTTCTCTGCCTCTCCTCTGTGCTCTTGCCCCACCCCATGGTCTCAAGGTTCTTCCCTGTGCCCTCTGGAGTGTCATGCTCGACCCCTCCCTTGGACTACGGGACACACAGCTCCTTTATCTGCAACATAGCGAGCTTCCTGACTCTCCTGTAGTCCAAGGGAGGGGGTGAGCACGACACTCCATACCAGGGAGAAAGCCTTGCATTACTGTGTGGAGTTACAGACAGAAGAACAGGAAGTGAGGATTTCTCAGAAGAAATAAGGACATTTAAAAGCAAAATGGATGAGGTAAGTGAAGGAGGACTGCACCACTCCTTGGTTGACTTGGCCATGTGAATTGGGTCATTAGCATGCTGGAATACCCATCTACGGCCCATTTTCAATGTCCTGGCTGAGTGAAGGAGTTCACCTCTGAATCATTCAGACATTCATTAGCAAACTTTAGATGGGCCTGTACATGTGCTTTGAGTAGGGGGACCTTGCGAGCGCTGCCAGATTTCAGTCCTTTGGTATAGTGCGTTACCAATTTTTTTTCTTGGCGGTTATGGTGCCAGCTACCTTGGGATCATTGACAAAATTATCCTGTCTAGTTCTGGGCCGATTTCTCACTGTTCTCACGATCGATTATTGAAACTCTACGAAGTGAGAGTTTGCTTGGAGCCCCAGAGGGAGATTGAGAGGTATTTTGCATTTCTTCCATTGTCACTAGGGTTGTCCAGATACCGATACTAGTATCGGGACCGATACAGAGTATTTGCGGGAGTACTTGTACTCGTGCAAATGCTCCCGATGCCTAAATAGAATACTTTTTTTGTATTTATCAACATGTTCTGTATAAATTCTGAGTTTTTTACTACTGCGTGACAAGAAAATAAAATTTTTTTATTCATTTTTACTCATTTAAAGTCTTGAGTTAGAGTTCTTCATAATTCTAAAGAAAATATCCTTAGTCTGTATTGTGGTTTGAAAACTGTCACATGACATTTAAAAAAAGTATCGGTATTCGGTATTGGCGAGTACATGAAAAAAAGTATCGGTACTTGTACTCGGTCCTAAAAAAGTGGTATCGGGACAACCCTAGTTGACACCCTTACCAAGCTGCTTGACAATGGTCTTGTAGCCCATTCCAGCCGTGTGTAGGTCTACAATCTTGTCCCCAACATCCTTGGACAGTTTTTTTGGTCTTGGCCATGGTGGAGAGCTTGGAATCGAATTGCTTCTGTGGACAGGTGTCTTTTATACAACCAGCGGAGAGTTGGAGCAGCCCCTTCAAGAGAGTGCACCTAATCTCAGATGATTGGCTGTATAGAAGACACCTGGAAATCAAATCTTGCTGATTGATAGGGGATCAAATACTTATTTCACTCATTAAATTGCAAATACATTTATAACTTTTTAAATGTTTTTGTTTGTTCTTCCGTCTCACTGTTAAAATAAACCTACCATTAAAATTATAGACTAATCATTTGCCCGGTGGGCAAACTTACAAAATTAGCAGGGGCTCAAATACTTTTTTCCCCTCACTATTTGCCCTCATCCATAAAAACTGAAATCAAAAATTGGCGCCCCATATTACTTAACTGCGATTACAATGTGATTGCCAAAACTTGTAGCCAACAGGCCAAGACAAGAAATGGAATACTACATTGGAGATCAAACTTGTTCAGTCCCAGGGAGGCATATAAACAGACAATTTAATCTTACTACGAGATGCAATCTACTATGCTCAGTCAAACAACCTGGCACTGATCACAGAAGCAATCGACCTGGAGAAAGCTTTCGATAGATAAGCTTTCACATAACTTACTTTGGCAAGTCCTAAGGAAAGTAAGCCTACCTCAAAGCCTGCTAAAAATTATAGGAATGTATAAAAGGGATTACTAGCCAGCCACTAACCCTAACCCCGTTATCCCTAATTATTTTTATAAGTGCTATGGAACCACTTGCAACATACATACAGAATGATATTCGTTATACCAGGAAGAAGAGCCGTGCGATTAATCGTTTAAAAAAAAAAAATGATCTTGATTCAACCCCCCTCACGATCTTAATCCAGCATTCCCACTATTTTATGTAAACAGTGCAGAGCCATTCTCTGCTTAAAGCTGTAAAAAAAAAAAAAAGCTGGCACGTTCATTAACCACTACCCGACAGCCGTTCGACGTTGTACGGCCGCAGGGTGGTTCTAATTCTCTAACTGGCCGTGTTTTTACGGCCTGCCCTCAGCCAGGCCACTGGGGAGCGCACGCGAGCACCGCCGGCGCGCGCGTGCCTGGCGGCCATGATGTCCGCCAGTCACTCGGGATCGGCGGCTACAGGGACAAGACATGGATCTGTGTGTGTAAACACAGAGATCCATGTCCTGTCAGGGGAGAGAGGAGACCGATCTGTGTCCCTTGTACATAGGGACACAATCGGTCACCTCCCCCCAGTCACCCCCCTCCCTTCACAGTTCGAACACAATTCAGGGTACACATTTAACACCTTCCTCACCCTAGCGTTAACCCCTTCCATACCAGTCACATTTATACAGTAATTAGTGCATATTTATAGCACTGATCGCTGTATAAATGTGAATGGCGCCAAAAATGTGTCAAAAGTGTCCGATGTCTCCGCCATAATATCGCAGGTCACAAAAAAAAATGCTGATCGCCGCCATTAGTAGTAAAAAAAAAAAATAAAAAATAAAATTCTGTCCCCTATTTTGTAAGCGCAATAACTTTTGCGCAAACCAGACGCTTAATGCTATTTTTTTATATTTTTTTTACCAAAAATATGTAGAAGAATACGTATCGCCTAGACAAAAAAAAAAGTTTTTTAAAAAAAAATTGGGCTATTTATTACAGCAGCAAGTAAAAAATCGTTTTTTTTTTTTCAAAATTGTCGTTCTATTTTTGTTTATAGCGCAAAAAATAAAAACCGCAGAGGCGATCAAATACCACCAAAAGAAAGCTCTATTTGTTGGGAAAAAAGGACGTCAATTTTGTTTGGGAGCCATGTCACACGACCGCGCAATTGTCAGTTAAAGTGACGCAGTGCCACAAGCTGAAATTTCACCTGGCCAGGAAGGGGTATATGTGCCCAGTAAGGAAGTGGTTAACATTTGTCAACTGAGCTATCAAGAAATACAATGTATCATGTTGTTCTTTTGGGTCAAGCGGGATAAACTACTGTCGGTAAATTGTCATTTTAACCACTTAAAAGACCAAGCCCATTTCTGGCACGTGTTGCTTACAAGTTAAAATCAGTATTTTTTGCTGGAAAATTACTAGGAACCCCCAAACATATACATTTTTCAGAGACCCTAGAGAATAAAATGGCGGTTGTTCCAATATTTTATGTCACACGGTATTGGCGCAGTGGTCTTTCAAATACACTTCAATGAATAAAAAAATAACTAAACAGTAAAGTTAACCAATTTTTTTGTATAATGTTAACCACTTCAGCCCTGGACCACTTTTGCTGGTCAATGACCGGGCCACTTTTTGCGATTCGGCACTGTGTCGACAATACCGACAATTGCGCGGTCTTGCGACGTGGCTCCCAAACAAAATTGGCATCCTTTTTTCCCCACAAATAGAGCTTTATTTTGGTGTTATTTGATCACCTCTGCAGTTTTTATTTTTTGCTCTATAAACAAAAATAGAGCGACAAATTTGAAAAAAAAATTTTTTTACTTTTTGCTGTAATAAATATCCCCCAAAAATATATAAAAAAAACACGATTTTTGTCCTCAGTTGAGGCCGATACGTATTCTTCTACATATTTTTTGTAAAAAAAAATATTATATATATATATATATACGCATTTATTGATTGGTTTGCGCAAAAGTTATAGCGTCTACAAAATAGGGGGTAGTTTTATGGCATTTAAATTTTTTTTTTTTTTACTAGAAATGGCCGTATATGTGGGATGCTAAATTTGATGGGGCGAGTAACTATCAGACACTAGCCTCCAAGGAGGGGAAAAAAATACGACATTTCTGGAAACAGACTTCTCAATGTCCGGAAAAGTTGCGTCATTAAAGCAGTCATTTTACCACTTCTACTCAATACTAGCATGAAATTCCCACTTAACAGAATGATGTTCATATTTCTTGGGCACCAAAATTGAAAGATGCAACAGGGAGAAATGTAAAAAAGATCCAAGTTTGGGAGGTTATGGATCACTAGATCTACATTGTTTCTGTAACTTGCATTCGTGGCTCTATGTGGAGAAGACAGTCAAAAGGTAAAGACACTAAAACAGCTGCAATGATCCGCTATTTAGCAGAAAAAGCTTTTCTCTAAATAGGGATGGTGGCATTACGACAATAGGAAACCCTTTGCTTTTGTAGTACCCCAATCCTACCCGAGACTAAAAAGATTTGATGAGGAACACAAAATAAAATAACTAGGGACGAACAGTCTAAATAAGGCAAAAAAACTTAGAGCCTTACTGAAAAAGCCCAACTCACTTGGTCTTAAATGAAACTCAAAGGCCCAACAAACAAAAAAGATGTTTAATGGATGTCTTTAACCACCTTAGTCCCAAAAGATTTTCCCCCCAACGACCAGGCCATTTTTAGCAATACAGCACTGCGTCACTAACTCATTTAAGCGGTCGTGCGACATTGTACCCAAACAAATTGTATGTGTCCCCCCCCCCCCCCCCCCAATGGAGCTTTCTTTTGGGTGGTATTTGATCACCTCTTTTTTTTGCGCTATAAAACAAAAGACTGACAATTCTGAAAAAACAAAAAACAAAAACAAAACAAAACCCCCCTAATTAAATGTAAAATTTATATATATATATATATATATATACACATACATACATACATACATACATACACACACACACACACACACACACACACACACACACACACACACACACACACACACACACACACTACATTTTACATTTTATTTTTTACCAAAAACGCAATAAGCGTATATTGATTGGTTTGCACAAAAGTTATAGCGTCTACAAAATGGGGGATAGATTTATGGTATTTTTTTTTTTTTTACTAGTGATGGCGGTGATCTGCGATTTTAAGTGGAACCGAGACATTGCAGTGGACAGATTGGACACTTGACACTTTTTTGGGACCACTGACATTTATACAGCGATCAGTGCTATAAAATAGCCAATGTCCCTGTCAGGGAAGGGGTTAACACTAGGGGGCGATCAAGTTGTTAAATGTGTCCGACTAGAGGAGAGAGAAAGTTGTTCCTACTTGGTAGGAACACACAACCTGTCTCCTCTACCCCAACAGAACTGGGATTTGTGCGTTTACACACACACACACACGCGCACAGATCCCGGTTCTCGCTCTGTGCCCGGCGGTTATCGCATACAACGTATAACTGCGGCGGCTGGTCCGAAAGCGGTTAATGAACTGAACTGCCTCCCTATCAGATTTTTTTAAAGGTCTACAGGCTACAAAGGGGGATGAAAAATGTCACAGAGAAGAATGCACCGCTTTTTCTGGTCATGCCTCTTTACACAAAAATTCAGAAGGAGCATTTACAACTTTACAAAACTTCTACCGGAAATAAATGACCACATCAGTTGGTGTGACAAAACCAAGCTTAAAAAACCCCCAAAAAAACACAAGAGCCGGGATTATTTCTATGAAATACAAACTTTTGCGATGCTAAAAATCTGTACGCCTAAAAACATACAGAACCGTCAGTCCAAAAAAACAATTAAAATACTTCTAGCCATGCTACATCTAGTCTACCTATTTGACTGCAAACAAGTGGGGAGAGACACAGCGGACTCCTTTTGGAATACAAAAGACTGGACATTGTGGCTAAATAGCACTTAGGAATTTCCATGTCTAGTAGTCAGTTTGTTTCATTTTCAACAAACTTGTTATTTCTTTAAATAAACTAAGAACAGAAAATAATTTAAAAGGAAAAACCTAAATGATGCAAATGCCTGGCTTGCCTAACCAAGAGTGAGTAACACTGATCAAGTCTGTAGTTATGCTGAAGTAAAACAACAACTATGCTGGGTGGCTCTCTGTTCCCCTTTTAAGCCAGCAGGTGGTCCTTGAGATATGGCTTACGTGAGGCTTTTGGCTATAAGATTTAAACAGCTCATAAGTAATGTAATAAATTATATTTTAACACGTTTACCTTTTAACCTTATTTTTTTTAACACTTAAGCTCTTTTACATACTTTCATTTGCATAGGCGAATAGAATATAATTTAAGCCTGTGATTAACAACAACATTACATGTCATAGCCCAGCCACAGAAGATTACAGTTGGTTTCTGATTCATGTTTGCAGAGGGAGTTGGTTTAAACAGAATAGGGTGTCAGCCTGAATATCTCCCACTTATGCTACTCCCATCTTATCTAGAATGATTAATTACAAGACTAGATGGATTACTACAGGCTGTAAAAGTAGCACTAATCAAAGCAGGAGCCTTAGCCAAAATGTAGTATGAGTTTTAGAATATATGAAGCACAAATGTGATGGAACATGGGCAGTATGGTGGCACTAAGGACACTTGACCAGTACCACTCAATTACATAACATTAACCACTTCAGCCCCAGACCATTCTGCTGGTCAATGACGGGCCATTTTTTGCGATTCGGCACTGCGTCGTTTTAACTGACAATTGCGTGGTCGTGCGACGTGGCTCCCAAACTAATTTTTTTTTCCACAAATAAAGCTTTCTTTTGGTGGTATTTGATCACCTATGCAATTTTTATGTTTTGTGCTATAAACAAAAATAAAACAATTTTGAAAAAAAATAATATTTTAAATTTTTTGCTGTAATAAATATCCCTGAAAAATGTATATATATATCAAAAAAGCATTCAAAGTCCAAAATGAGTCATTAGGTAATAAATGCAAAACAGCGCTAAAGATGGATATAGGTGTCCAACTCCACAATATAGTAGGCAAAAGGATGGAAAATCTTGATGTTAGAAAACAACCAAAGTCTGTGCGTTATCCAAAAGTAGTGTCAGATAGGGAAAAAGGAAGCGTGCACCAGCCTGCCCACTCTCAATCCACCACGTGTTGGAATCAAAATCCCCGCAGGGGTTCAAACTCACCAGACATACAGTATTATCAGGCACTTCATATATGAATAGTAGGTCACTGATCGGATTTCCATCTAATGGGGATCACTTGCAAGGAATCGGCCTCATATGGGTGGGATAATAAACAAAAAGAGGAAGCAAACATAGTGTAACTCAATTTATTAAAACCACCCTTTCCAGCAAGTATCCCAAGAATCCTACGTACAGAAAAAACAATTGCAATGAACAATGTAAGTATCACATCACCAGTCACTGTTGTACAGCATAGCTGCATGCTGCGCCTGGTATGATATCCACGCCACACTGTAGGAACCAGGAAGAGACAATCTGCTGGGTGACCTCGCGGTGATCGCGTTGAGGACGCTATGCTGTACAACAGTGACTGGTGATGTGATACTTACATTGTTCATTGCAATTGTTTTTTCTGTACGTAGGATTCTTGGGATATTTGCTGGAAAGGGTGGTTTTAATAAATTGAGTTACACTATGTTTGCTTCCTCTTTTTGTTTATTATCCCACCCATATGAGGCCGATTCCTTGCAAGTGATCCCCATTAGATGGAAATCCGATCAGTGACCTACTATTCATATATGAAGTGCCTGATAATACTGTATGTCTGGTGAGTTTGAACCCCTGCGGGGATTTTGATTCCAACACGTGGTGGATTGAGAGTGGGCAGGCTGGTGCACGCTTCCTTTTTCCCTATCTGACACTACTTTTGGATAACGCACAGACTTTGGTTGTTTTCTAACATCAAGATTTTCCATCCTTTTGCCTACTATATGGTGGAGTTGGACACCTATATCCATCTTTAGCGCTGTTTTGCATTTATTACTAAATGACTCATTTTGGACTTTGAATACTTTTTTGTTATTTGTTACACATTTTCTAACAGCTGCTTTCGTATATACATATTTATATATCTCAGCTTAGAGGTATATAGTGTGCTCTATCTTTTCCTAAAAGGGTACTGTCTGTTGGGCGCTGAGGAGTGTATTGTAGGCCTTGAAAATACACTGTTTTGATAGATAGATGAGAATATATATATATATATATATATATATATATATATATATATATATATATATATATATATATATATATATATATATATATATATATATATATATATATATATATATATATATATAGTTTTCCTCAGTTTAGGCCGATACTTTTTTACGAAAAATATGTAGAAGAATACGTAAGTTTATTGATTGGTTTGCACAAAAGTTATAGTGTCTGCAAAATAGGGAATAAATTTATGGCATTATTATTATTTACTAGTAATGGCGGTGACTGCGACCTTATGGCAGACACTTGAGACATTTGACACATTTTAGGGATCATTGGCATTTTTATAGCGATCAGTGCTAAAAAAAAAATGCATTGATTACTGTAAAAATGTCACTGGCAGGGAAGGGGTTAACACTAGGGGGCGAGGAAGGGGTTAATTTTGTTCCTTAGGTGTGTTCCAACTGAAAGGGGGGTGGGACTGACTAGGGGAAATGACAAATCGCTGTTCATACATTGTATGAACAGACAATCAGTAATTTCTCCCCCTCACAGGACCTGTGTGTTTACACACACAGCTCCCGGTTCCCGCTCTGTAAGGAGCGATCGCGGATGCCCGGCGGTGATCCTGCCCGCCGGGCACTCGCATCGGCACCAGGGGCGAGCAGGGGGGGGCATGCCCCTAGTGGCTGTAATACAAAATATTAACCAACCAGTTAGGAAAATTTACAGCGGAACGTGTCTCAGAACATTTTTTGGCTTAGATATAGTGGGCAGTTTAGAATTTCTGTTGGTTTTAATGCTTTGTGTGGGCCCGTTTGAATTTTCCCAATTTCTTGAGAAGGAAATAACGTGTCTTTAGGAGCAGTAGCGAAGAGCCTATCCCAAGAAGTACACAAACCACAAATAAAATATTCCTTTTAGTAAGGCTCCATGCACACTGAAGCTGAAACTGCAGTTTATTGGCATTTTTGCTTTTTTTTTTTAAAGCCTATAAACTGAACTCTGTTAGCCTATGTACCCCTGCACACCTGAGTGTTTTTCAGTGTTTATGAGCTTTGGAGTTTATCGGCTTTTTTCTGAACGCCCAAAATTTGCGTTCAAAATGACTGTTTTTGGCGGGAAAAAACGCTAAAAAACACGAAACGATGAAAAATGCCCCAAAACACCAGTGCCAGCGTTTTTTTTATCCATTGGAAAAAAAGTTTAAAAAAAAAAAAAAAATGTAAAAAGCTCATAAAAGCTACACTGAAAAACGCTGATTAAAGCTATTGCAAAAACGCAAAAAAAAACTTTGCAAGGCTTCCCTGCAAAGCTACTGCCGTTTTTTTTTTTATAGCTTTTATCAGCTTCAGTGTGCATGGAGCCTTAAGTGAGAGGAAGGCCGAAAAAACAATATATTTATGGACATCTCTCTCTGTTGGGGATGTTCAGGAAAGTAATTGAGATGAAACTTAAAAAAAAAAAAAAAAACCTAAGAGTAGTAAAGATTTTTACCCTTCCTGATAAAATAAAAACACAGAGCTCCACATCCCGCCAGGGAGAGGAGACAGATGTTGTGTCCCTTGTACATAGGGACACAGCATCGGTCACCTCCCCAGTCAGTCCCCTCCCCCCACACAGTTAGAACACACCCAGGATACACATTTAACCCCTTCCTCGCCCCCTAGTGTTAACCTCTTCCCTGCCAGTCACATTTATACAGTAATTAGTAGGGCTGTCCCGATACCGAGTATTTGTGCAAGTACTTGTATTCACGCAAATACTCCCGATGCCTAAATAGAATATTTTTTTTTTCAAGTGCGGGTGGAGAGGGGGCGGAAAGCGGAGCCAGGGCCGGTAAAAGGCAGGGGCGGAAAGGGCGAGCGCCCTGGGCGATACCATTTTGTATAGGAGGGGGGGCGCAGCCGAAGGTGAAGTATTGCCATGGCCAGTACAGTGACCTCTGTGTCATGGCCAGCGGCACTGTATAAATTGTGTACCGATTGCGCTTGCCGCTCCTGCAACCGGGAACGTCACCTCCCGCCCCGGCTCCCTTCCCTGCTTCACTGTTTACTCACGGAGGAGTCTTAGTCCCTCCCTGCCAGTGGCGTGACGTCACTCCCCTCACGGCCGGAGGCGAGGGGAGAGATGGAGGACTCCGAGCTCAGCGCAGGGAGCGGCGTCGGCGCTGCCTGTGATATGACTCACAGCCAGGGAGCTAGAGAGGAGGAGCCGCCGACGAGGACTAGTCTCGAGGAGCCTGCCTGTGCTACAATACAGACTACTGAACTTAAAGTAAGCAGAACCATCTCTGACTGACAAAAAAAAAAAAAAATCCATCAATTGCAGCCTCACCATGCTCATAAAATGCTACCACTGTGCCCATCACCCGCCGCCACTGTGCCCATCACCCGCCGCCACTGTGCCCATCACCCCCGCCGCCACTGTGCCCATCAAAGTAAGTAGATGTCAGCAGCGGCGGAAGGAGGGGGGGGGGGGGATTGACTTGTTTTTGTCTTGGAGAGACCATGGCCGAACTTTGGGAGGGACCATGGCCGAACTTTGGGAGGGACCATGGCCGAACTTTGGGAGGGACCATGGCTAATCAGAGGGACCATGGCTAATCAGAGGGACCATGGCTAATCAGAGGGACCATGGCCGCATTTGGGGACACAAGGCTGCATTTAAAAAAAAGTATCGGTATTCGGTATCGGCGAGTGCATGAAAAAAGTATCGGTACTTGTACTCGGTCCTAAAAAAGTGGTATCAGGACAACCCTAGTAATTAGTGCGTTTTTTTTGTCAGAATTGTATCCCTTATTTTGTAGCCACTATAACCTTTGCGCAAACCAATTACTATACGCTTATTGCAATTTTTTTAATGGGATATTTATTGCAGCAAAAAGTAAAAATTGTGAGTTTTTTTTCAAAATTTTCACTCTGTTTATAGCGCAAAAAATAAAAACCGCAGAGGTGATCAAATACCACCAAAAAGAAAGCTCTATTTGTGGGGGGGGGGATGTAAATTTTGTTTGGGAGGCACGTCGCACGACCGCGCAATTTTAATTTAAAGCGACGTAGTGCTGAAAGCTGAAATTTCGACTGGGCAGGAAGGGGGTATATGTGCCCAGTAAGCGGTTAATTTGCAGAATTACATTGTTAAAAAGGAGAATATAGTCCCCACTCTCCTCAGACCACTCCATTTAATTTGGTTTCAAAACTCTTCCTTGCCATCTCTTCTCCACCCCTTTCTGTCGGCGTGTAGATGTGAACCATCTCCATAGCCGACAATGTTAAATCACCCCTCCAGCGTATTTCAGGCTGCAATAGCGTCGGGTGTAAAAACGCCTAGGTGTGAATGCAGCCTAAAACACCCCCATTTAACCAGTTTACTTTCCTCTTCCTACAATTGTCAAGTTTAAAATTACCTCCTGTTCCTCTAAACCAGGGGTCTCAAACTCCCGGCCCGCGGGCCAGTTGCGGCCCGCAGACCAAGATTTTGCGGCCCACTGTTAAGCCCTTCCCCCGGACAGTGTCATACTTTGCAGCGCATGCAGCAGGGCCGGTACAAGGCAGGGGCGGGAGGGGCGAGTGACCCTGGCGCTACCAAGTCTAACAGGGGGGGGAGCGCAATCAGCCGCGGCCGCCAGATCAGTTGGATTGTCTGTCACTCACTTTCACTGAGTGACAGACAGCGCAGGCAGCGGCTGTGGCACACTGTGTGCCGACTGCGCTCCTCTGTCCTGGTCCTGGCTCCCTTTCATTCTTTGCGTTGCCTCTCGCCCCCCCCCCCCCCCATGAAAGCTGGTATATTTCCCGACGTGCGCCGTCACCGCGTGACGTCACGCCGGGGGTGAGAGGTGACTGAGGCAGAGAGGAAGGGAGGACTCGCGCGGAGCTGTGTCTGGAAAAAAAAAAAAAAAAAGGAGGACACGAGGAGCCTGCTGCCTGCCTCAGCCTGCTACTGTCTGGAGTGGAGTGTGTGGAGTGGACTGTCTGCAACAGAAGAAGAAGTGAACTATAAAAAAAGTAAGAGACAACTTAAATTAGTCTGTATTGGGGAGGGGGGGGGGGGGGGGAGGGGGGATTGGACTGAGGTGACCATCATATTTTTAATTAAAAAAAATGTCAGAATTATTTTTTTTTTGTGTTATTTTAAGCTTGCCTTCCTTGTCTGCATAAAAAAAAAACCTTAATTGCAGCCTCACTGTGCCGTCACACGCAGCCACTGTGCGCATCACACGCAGCCACTGTGCCCATCACACGCAGCCACTGTGCCCATCACACGCAGCCACTGTGCCCATCACACGCAGCCACTGTGCCCATCAAACGCAGCCACTGTGCCCATCAAACGCAGCCACTGTGCCCATCACACGCAGCCACTGTGCCCATCACACGCAGCCACTGTGCCCATCACACGCAGCCACTGTGCCCATCACACGCAGCCACTGTGCCCATCACACGCAGCCACTGTGCCCATCACACGCAGCCACTGTGCCCATCACACGCAGCCACTGTGCCCATCACACGCAGCCACTGTGCCCATCACACGCAGCCACTGTGCCCATCAAACGCAGCCACTGTGCCCATCAAACGCAGTCACTGTGCACATCAAACGCAGTCACTGTGCCCATCACACGCAGCCACTGTGCCCATCAAACGCAGTCACTGTGCCCATCAAACGCAGCCACTGTGCCCATCACACGCAGCCACTGTGCCCATCACACGCAGCCACTGTGCCCATCACACGCAGCCACTGTGCCCATCAAACGCAGCCACTGTGCCCATCAAACGCAGCCACTGTGCCCATCAAACGCAGTCACTGTGCCCATCACACGCAGCCACTGTGCCCATTAAACGCAGCCACTGTGCCCATCACACGCAGCCACTGTGCCCATCAAACGCAGCCACTCAGCTGTGCCCATGAAGGTGGCTGTGTTTGATGGCACAGTGGCTGCGTTTGATGGTCACACTGGCGGCAATTGATGGGCAAACTGGCAGCAATTGATGGGCACACTGGCAGAACACACTGGCGGCAAACTATTATTAAGATTGCATCAGTTGTACATTTTAAAATTTTGGTCCAATACTTGATGCGGCCCAGCCTCACCCAGCTTATACCTCCAGTGGCCCCCAGATAATTTGAGTTTGAGACCCCTGCTCTAAACAGATTGATGCCATTCCAGCTTCGATTCAACAAGCATTCACATTAAATACTGTGTGCTGCTGCCTTCTTGAAATGCAACATCTTAATTACTTCTCTGTTACTTCCATTTGTGGTGTAAACTGTTACAAGGATCTAGTAGTTTTGCATAAAATAACACCCTTTAAAGGTGTTATAACAAAGAAGCACCAATTACCACGTGTTAATCAACAGCAGTTATGTACCACCCTGAGAGCAGGGACAGTTGGGGGAAAAAAACGTGGGGGGAAAAAAATGGGGGAACGCTGTTCCAAAGGATGGTTTATGAGAAATAATAAAAAAAAAATATATATATATAGTAAATACCCTATTGGCGAGGGAACAAAGTATATGTAGCCACCAGGAGATGCATATATATCCAGAGCAATAGTAAATAGGTTATGTTGGTAAAAAAAAAAAAAAACAATGGCTGTAAAAACTCAGGAGCCAGGGGGGCCCGTCCTACCTCCAATGCTCAACTGGGAATGCCAGATGTCTGGGAGAGCCAGAAGGTACTCAGGGACATGAAGATGGAATCAAGACGTGAGTGAATGTCTACTGGCCTAAAAGCCTCACCGCGCAGGATGCCCAGGCGGAAACAAAGGGAAACAGCTGCGTGTTCCAGGGATCCGGGAGAGGAGAGCTGCAGCACATGGAACCGCTGGAGAAAACCAGGGGAAGCGAAGCCTCCTGCGGCTCGACTTCCGGATCTCAAAGGCTGTTATCACCTGACCGGCCGCATCAGTACCACTGTACACAAACAGGCTGAGACGGGCACCAATTAACAACAAAACCTTGGGAATGCCCAGGAAAAAAAAAAAAAACAGGCCTCCTTATCGACCAGCCTGCAGAACAACCAAATTAACCTGTCTAACAGTATGCGTTAAAAACAGGGGTTTTGTCCGCACGCATTTGCAAACGCATGCATGAGCCACAGAGCCGCGCCAAGGCACCCTTGTAATCTGTGGTCCTAACACAAACAATGAGCGTCCTTACAGTGGAGGCACATGCATTCTAATGGATAGATAAGGGCAGGTGGACTGAAGAGGAGCCAACCCTCCTTAGGCCCCGTACACACGAGCAAATAGATTTGTTCAAATTGGTCGCACCGACCGATTTGAACAAATCTGTCTGCTGGCCGTTTTGGTTTGATCGCTGTACACACGATCAAACCAAAATCCCCACCAGCAGACAGCGCGGTGACGTGGCGTTGACGCCGCCACGTCACCGCACCAGCAAGTAAATTACTTACGCGCATGCGTCAAATCCATTCGACGCATGTGCGAGAAGATATGTCTGCTGGTTAGCGTACTAACCAGCAGACATATCGGGCGGACGGATTCCCAGCCGACAGATTTTAAAGCATGCTTTCCAATCCGTCGGCTGGCCAAATCCATCTGCTCGTCTGTACACACGATCGAATCTGTCTGCTGGGACGGTCGGGCAGACCATTTCCAGCAGATAGATTTGATCGTGTGTACGCGGCCTTAATCGTGTGTACGCGGCCTTAAAAAGGTACAGGAGCACACCAAACACCCAGCATATAGCACAATGGCTGCATAGGTGCTGGTGCACTGCTGGACAAATGAGCACCACAGGTGAAACAAAAACATGTACACCTCCCCCATCTATTGCTGGCGATCGCAGTAAGTGGCATTGGAAGGCTGGCTGAAACAGATAACAAAACCTGGGGAATGCCCAGGAAAAAAACAGGCCTCCTTACCGACCAGCCTGCAGAACAACCAAATTAACCTAACAGTATATGCGTTAAAGACAGAGGTTTTGTCCGCACGCATGTCATATGAGTCATATAATCAAGGGACAAAGGGAAGAAAAATTCAAGAGAAGTTGCCAGAGCTTGAACAGTGCAGGGACTACATGTTTCAGGGATTAACCCCTTCCTCAGGTCACGTGTTCTGAATAAGCATCTTGGTTCCATCTTCACATCCCTGAGTACCTTCTGGCTCTCCAGACACCTGGCGTTCCTGGTTCAGCACTGGAGGCAGGACAGCCCCCCGTTACGTGTGTTTTGTTTTTTTACCAAAATTATCCATTTACTATTGCTCTGGATATGTATGCATCTCTTGGAAGCTACATATACTTTGTTAATAATATAGGATGCGCTGATATTAACTTAATAGTGTAAATCATACAGACAAACAAATAAATCAGGGAGAAACAGTGTCCATAATGTGTTTAAATACATGTGATTAGTCCTTAATCAAGTGCACAGTGAAGGCAGCAGCACGGATTCCATACAAGGAAAAAACACATAAACAATGCCCTCCTTCACTAGGAGTGTGGATCCCAAACTGAGAATCAGGTGATCAGGCACTCGTAGCAGATGAATATGAAAAAAAGAAGAAAAACCTCATTGCACAAACATCGGATAACAGGCGGATAATACGATCCAAAAACCATCAACAGATGCACTCACGGATCCCCGCTTAGTATAAGCATGAAACGCCACTCAGTGTGCTGTCTCCTCAACTCGATCCGATGGACTCGGATACGATCGTAAGCTCCTCCCTACGCGTTACGTCACGGGCACGCGACTTATTCATGGGTTGCTACGGTAATTGAGTATGGCTTATGTTTAAATAGCCTCCTCGGTGTCAGCGTGTCATCGGAGTGCGTGAGCAACAGGGAAAGGCAAACATCATTGGGGCTACAAAAACTTACACATAGTGGGTTCTATGTGAGCGCAAATGCAGATACACGGATATACAAAATTTTATACAAAATTTTAATACATATATCTAATGAGAAATTAAAAAGATTATTAAAACACTATTGATTTCCATTCCACATACCTAAATGCGCCCTCTAGTGGCTAGGTACTGAGCTGAGCATACATAGCCATATATTATACTGAATACATTGATTAGAAATATATATAATAAAAATAAATAGTTGTTAATACATGTAAAACTGCACTGATAATAAACAACAATAATAGGACCATCACTAAGACCCAAAAGATAAAAGATAGTCATAAAATTAATAATTAAAAATTACAAATAAACGAAGTCTAGAAATCAGAAATGAAACAATTAAGATCAAAATCAATATTCAGGCCATTGGGAGATAGAGTTTGCATCTCATGTATCCAGCGAGACTCAGATTTGCTCAATTCCCTTATTTTATGACTGCCTCTCCAATGTGGGTTGTATTTGGCAATGGCCCAAAATTTCATTTCTCTGGGATTTTTATGATGACACACATCAAAATGTCGGGACACATTATGTTTGGGGAAGGCCTTCTGAATATTTTGGACATGCTCCCTGATACGCTTCCACATTGGTCGCTTGGTCCGTCCAATATACTGAAGCGAACAGGAGCATTCCAAGACATAAACTACCCCCTCAGTCCTACAGGTAATCAGGTCCTTTATGTCATATTCCTTTTTAGTAACCGTGGATATAAATTTAGAACATTTTTGTCCATTAAAGTTGGTATGTCTACACGCAAAACACCGTTTACACGGGAAGAAGCCTTTTCCCTGGTAGAAGGTGAGTGAATTATTTCTCATTGGCGGGTCAGGGATATTTTTCGCTACCAGATCCCTTAGGGTTGGAGCTCTTCTATATACCACCCTTGGATAGCTTGGTAAAATTCCCTGTAGTTGCCTATCCGCTTTTAGTATTGGCCAATGCTTTTTTAGAATGGCTTCAAGTTGCTTATGTTGCATGTTATAATTTAAAATAATTGGTAATTCAAATTCCAGCCTATTTTGTTTTACTTTGTCTTGTACTAAGGAGGTGCGTGGGGTTTCATATACCTTAGTAATTTGTTCCTGAATGAAATCCTTATTGTAACCCTTATCAATAAATTTCGTTCCGATCATTTTAGCTTGATCCAAAAATACCTGCGGATCTGAGCAATTTCTTCGGATCCTTAACAATTGACCCTTGGGTATATTAATTAACCATGGGTCATGGTAACAGCTGTCTACAGGTATGTAGCTGTTTCTCTGGACCGGCTTGAAGTAAGTTTTGGTTTTCAACTGTTGATTTTCCATAGTGATCTCCAGATCAAGGAACTGAATGGTTGTGTTGCTAATAGTATAAGTAAGTTTAATATTTTTTGATTACTATTTAGTTTTCAAAAATTGTATTAGGCAGCTCTCATCACCTTTCCAGATGATGATACAATCATCTATATGTCTTCTGTACAGTAGGAGCTGTTCAGGCATATTTCATAATATAGATGACTCCTCCCATTCAGACATGAAAACATTGGCAAACTTGGTGCATATTTGGCACCCATTCCAATGCCATTAAATTGTCGGTAATACTCTGATTTGTGCCAGAAGTAATTGTGCTGTAGCCCATATGCCAAACATCTTAGGATAAAGCGTTTGTTTAGATATGAGCTGACCAAAGTTATCAGTGCCCATTTCGTTGCCCAATGGCTTCCTGGTGGTTTATCACAGTATACAGTGATGCCACATCGGCCGTGGCTAATAGATAGCCACAATCAGGTTCAAATGTAGTATCTCAAGGATTTGTATCAAATGCTTCGTGTCCCTGAGGTACGCTTTGTTTGGGGCACTAGTGGCTGTATATATTTTATTCCACATACTCCCTAGAACGTGAATTAATGGACTGAATACCATTTCTAATAGGTCGTCGGGAGGTTTGATAGGGTCCTTGTGGATTTTTGGAACTGTATAGATAATGGGTACTTGCACACTTCAGGTATTAGATATTTGGTTTTTTTTTGTTCAGTACGCCTTTTTCTTGCCCTCTATGTATCAATTCAACTAACTCCTCTTTGTATTCTCCTGTTAGGTGGTTTGTTAATTAATGTAAGTGTTCGCCATCCTCCAATTGTTTTGGCCAACTCTTCACGTGTAGTCCATGGATAGGACCACTATGGCCCACCTTATCGGCTGGTCTTATAATCCTTTTTGTTTTCCTCCAAAGACTTGATACCCTTATGTATGGCCATATTATTGGTGTTTTCTTCACTTTGAGATAATCCAAGTCCTTGAGGACCATTTTAGAAAAAATTCAATATGCTGATTATTTAAATACATGGGGGTTGAACAATGATTTATTCCTTAAAAACTATGTTCCACTCTTCCTGGCATATTGTGTTTTGACTGGTCCTAAATGGCTGTGTAAGCCTGTACTTTTTGATATTTAAATTGGTGTGAACTTTTATATCCACATATGTATCGAATTTATTATCCAATTGTAGGGGGGCACACTTGAGACCAATCAAGAGTGATAAATCCTGTTGGACTCAGGTGTACCCCACTTATGTTAATAATCCCTTCTCCTATTGGACCTTTCTTCTTTTTGTGTCCCCCTCTGCATCCCCTCTTTGATTTGGACTTCGACAATAAGTTGCTTCCCCTTGTCGTAAGGGAGGAGACCTCTCTCTCCGGCGATGGTCAAAAAAGAGGAGAACGGGGATCCACATCCTCTCTATAACTAGATAGTGGTTCATATTTATTTTGAGTCTGTAATAGGCTTCTTCTCTGCCATTCTTGCTTGATGGTATTCATTACTTGGTGGATCCGTCGATGGTTGATATGTATAAGTCTGATCCCCTTGCCATAAAGATGAGCTATCAAATGGTAATCTTGCCCTTGGGTTCCTCCTCTATCTTGAGTATAATAGGTGGTTCATACTGATAGCCATGTGTATAGCCCCCTTGTGGTCCATACTGGAGGTTTTTTTTTTTATAATTGTTTTTT
>CM056059.1:60694306-60885153 GCA_029574335.1 Rana kukunoris
AAGAATCATTCATTTTCGCAATAAATGCAAGAGTATCCCCTGATTGGACAAGAAATTGTGACATTACTGCCTCACCTCTCTACACCATCCAATTGTTAAAATGTTTGGAATTCATTGAGAAAATGTTAAGCATCCATGAATGGGGTTCTTGCTGCAGCAGGCACACTCTCACAACGCAACAGGGCAGCTGCTTGGCACAGAAGCTAGCGGAGATCACTGTGGTATCAGTGTCTACTACTGTGATTTCTAGCTTCTAGAGAAACAGACAGGTTGTGGTAAATGCATGATTACTTTGGGTCCAAGCTAGACTAATGTAACTATAACAAATGCTATATGTGTAATTCTTTTTTTGATACAATCAATATTTTTAAATTATTCTGTACCAAACATGGAGACACTTAAAGCGGAGTTCCACCCTTAAAATCACTTTTTTCATTACATCCAGCATACTGGCGTCAGCGCCAGTTATGCTGTTTTTTTTTTTTAATGCTCGTACTTACTGTATATCACAACATTGAATTCCAGGCGCACCGCGGAGTGTCGCCGCTATAAGGCGTCACGCCTTCCGGAAACAGCCGATTAGCATTCGGCTTTTACTCGGCGCCTGCGCACAGCCCCAGTAGAGCTGACTTGTTGCGGCAGCGCCCGTATATAGCGCGTCACCGCCTCCGAAAAACCCGAACTAGGGACCCGGCTATTTTCGGCGCCTGCGCAGTCAGCTCCCTGGGTCTATGCGCAGGCGCCGAATGCTAATCGGCTGTTTGCGGAAGGCGTGACGCCTTATTAGTGGCGACACTCCGCGGTGCGCCTGGAATTCAATGTTGTGATATACAGTAAGTACGAGCATTAAAAAAAAAAAAAAAATGCATACTGGCGCTGACGCCAGTATGCTGGATGTAATGAAAAAAAGTTTTTAAGGGTGGAACTCCGCTTTAAAAATTATACACACACACACACACAGTCATTGTATTCTCTTCTCTAAGAATTTTGCATGCAGAAACTCTACTATAAAACAAAATTAGGCCAAGGAAAAAAATTATTGCTAGTTATCCCCCTTTGCACTGGTGACAGCACTGTTCTCCTCCCAAGTATCATTTTTAAGAAAGGAATATGATTTTCTCTTAGGTCCCTTTCACACTTGTACGACTTCGATTTTGCCGCGATTCGCGGCTTCAATGAATGCCTGTGTAAGTGGCATCAAAATCGGACCAAAGTAGTGCAGGGACTACTTTGAAGTCGGCACTACTTAAAGTCGTGCCAGTATGAATGGTAGTCATTGAAAATCATGGAGAATGACTTGTCATACGATTTTGCAGTACAAAATGGTAAGACAAGTCGTATAAATGTGAAAGGAGCCTAAAGGACCGTATAACTGTATGCACCAAGTGACAAACATGAAGGACATTTGAGACAGTCTGTTCCCGCAGATGAAATTAAAATGCAAGACTACCTATACATAGTATCAGAATCAAGTTATAATAAATACAGCAATATACAGTGGGTATTTAAAATAATTACAGACACTGCTTTTGTTTTATCCAGCTGTTTTAACTCAATGCACCTTATAACATCCAAGTAATCTATAAATCAGCATGTAAAAAAAACAAAAAAAACAAAAAAACAACAATAACTGAATCACAGAGTTGGAAAAAGGATCACCCCCTCTCCCTTATGTCAGTATTTTGTTGCACCATCTTTTGCTTTAATCAGTCTGTTGGGATATGTCTCTACCAACTTTGCACATCTAGACTTTGCAATACTTGGCAAATCTCTGCAGAGCTGCTCACATTGTTAAATTTGATAGGAAACCTTTGTGGACTGCAGTTGTCAAGTCTACAGATTTTCAATGGGGTTTAAGTCTGGGCTCTGACTAAGCCATGCAAGGACACTCACCTTTTTATCCTTCAACCACTGTGTAGTCATTTTTGCGGTGTGCTTTGGGTCATTGTCATGTTGGAAGGTAAAACTTCTTCCTATTGACAGCTCATGAATTTGATGGTATTTTGTCCCATCCATGTTTCTTTCATCCCGACAAGTGCTCCAGTCCCATCTGCAGAGAAACGCCCCCCATAACCGGATATTACCACCTCCATGCTTTACTGTAGGAATGGTGTTATTTAAATGGTGAGCTGTATTGGATTTCCACCAGACATATTGTTTAGTGTTGGGGCCAAATCATTTGATTTTAGGCTCATCTGACCAAAACACCCTTTTTCCATGTGGCCTCGGAATCTTCAAGATGCATTTTGGCAAAGCTCAGTTGTGACTGCATGTGGCCTTTGAAGAGTGGCTTTTTTATTGCAACCCTCCCACACAAGCCAAATTAGTGGATTATTTGTGATATTGTTGTCACATGCACACAATGCTGTAGGCCTCTCAGTGGTCTCTTTGACCAGCTTCCGCCTGGTTTTCATCCAGTTTGGAGTGACATTATGATCCAGGGAGGGTCTGTGATGTACCAAATACCTTCAACTGCCTTGCCATCCATAGTTGATTGTTTAGTTGCACTACCAGGGACTGAAATGCTCAAGGAAAACTTATTTCATGCTGAGCTAATCAAAGTGATCAATGCTCATCACAGTTGAAAGTCAAATGGCTTTGTGCTCCATTGAGAAGGTGATTAGCTAAACCTGACTGAGTTTGCAAGTAATTTTTTCGGAGGGATTGATCCCTTTTCCACTTTTTTCGGAAACATTGATGGTATAGGTTGCACTGATAAAGTTGCGTACGTTGGAGTCACTGTGGAAACTGGAGTGGAATTTATACACAAGTTGCTTTCCCTCCCCAACTAGTATAGAGATTGATTGTACCGTTAGATAAGCCAAGCTGCTAAATGATTTTCAATGGCTTCTACTTTACAGTGTCACTAGACCCCGAGATCATAGGCGACTCCCAGGCCCAGATTGGCCTTCGGGCAAACCGGGCACTTGCTCGGTGGGCCAGGGCCGCCAGGCTGCAAGTCCTTGAGGGCACAAGGCTCTTGCCTTCCTGCCAGGTTGTCCGTGGCCGCCAGGGGGGGGGTTGTAAACAGAGGGGGAGGAGCTAGATGAGAAGCTTTCAACCTCTCCATGGCCAGCGGTCTGTGCCAGGGGGGGGAGCGTGAATGCGGAGGGGGAGGAGCCAAAGCAGACACCTGCTGCTGACAACTTTAAGCCCGGATAGCAGAAAACGTGAGTGCAGCCCCCCTGTAACCTTGATAGGAGGAGCAGCGGGGACTGCTGCATATAGAACAATCATTCTCTCCATCTCCCTTCTGCAGTATCGAAATGCCTGCGAGAAGTAGAGGAAAAGCAGGCATTCCGAGCCTGCAGCAGGAAGATGGAGAGAATGATTGTTCTATATACAGCCGCCCCACTGCTCCTCCTACACCACCCATACTCTTTGCCGACTCGTGATCTCCACTCCCCCCCCCCCCCACCAAGCTCTCTGCCACACCCCAAGTGTTCTACACCTCCCCCCATGCTCTCTGCTGCCCCCAGTGTTCACCTCCCCCAAAGCTCTCCGTCGCCCTACCTGTGCTCTCCACCTCCCCCCACGCTTTTCGCCGTCCCCGTGCTCTCCTCTTCCTCCCTGTGTTCTCTGCCTCTCCTCTGTGCTCTTGCCCCACCCCATGGTCTCAAGGTTCTTCCCTGTGCCCTCTGGAGTGTCATGCTCGACCCCTCCCTTGGACTACGGGACACACAGCTCCTTTATCTGCAACATAGCGAGCTTCCTGACTCTCCTGTAGTCCAAGGGAGGGGGTGAGCACGACACTCCATACCAGGGAGAAAGCCTTGCATTACTGTGTGGAGTTACAGACAGAAGAACAGGAAGTGAGGATTTCTCAGAAGAAATAAGGACATTTAAAAGCAAAATGGATGAGGTAAGTGAAGGAGGACTGCACCACTCCTTGGTTGACTTGGCCATGTGAATTGGGTCATTAGCATGCTGGAATACCCATCTACGGCCCATTTTCAATGTCCTGGCTGAGTGAAGGAGTTCACCTCTGAATCATTCAGACATTCATTAGCAAACTTTAGATGGGCCTGTACATGTGCTTTGAGTAGGGGGACCTTGCGAGCGCTGCCAGATTTCAGTCCTTTGGTATAGTGCGTTACCAATTTTTTTTTCTTGGCGGTTATGGTGCCAGCTACCTTGGGATCATTGACAAAATTATCCTGTCTAGTTCTGGGCCGATTTCTCACTGTTCTCACGATCGATTATTGAAACTCTACGAAGTGAGAGTTTGCTTGGAGCCCCAGAGGGAGATTGAGAGGTATTTTTGCATTTCTTCCATTGTCACTAGGGTTGTCCAGATACCGATACTAGTATCGGGACCGATACAGAGTATTTGCGGGAGTACTTGTACTCGTGCAAATGCTCCCGATGCCTAAATAGAATACTTTTTTTGTATTTATCAACATGTTCTGTATAAATTCTGAGTTTTTTTACTACTGCGTGACAAGAAAATAAAATTTTTTTATTCATTTTTACTCATTTAAAGTCTTGAGTTAGAGTTCTTCATAATTCTAAAGAAAATATCCTTAGTCTGTATTGTGGTTTGAAAACTGTCACATGACATTTAAAAAAAGTATCGGTATTCGGTATTGGCGAGTACATGAAAAAAAGTATCGGTACTTGTACTCGGTCCTAAAAAAGTGGTATCGGGACAACCCTAGTTGACACCCTTACCAAGCTGCTTGACAATGGTCTTGTAGCCCATTCCAGCCGTGTGTAGGTCTACAATCTTGTCCCCAACATCCTTGGACAGTTTTTTTGGTCTTGGCCATGGTGGAGAGCTTGGAATCGAATTGCTTCTGTGGACAGGTGTCTTTTATACAACCAGCGGAGAGTTGGAGCAGCCCCTTCAAGAGAGTGCACCTAATCTCAGATGATTGGCTGTATAGAAGACACCTGGAAATCAAATCTTGCTGATTGATAGGGGATCAAATACTTATTTCACTCATTAAATTGCAAATACATTTATAACTTTTTAAATGTTTTTGTTTGTTCTTCCGTCTCACTGTTAAAATAAACCTACCATTAAAATTATAGACTAATCATTTGCCCGGTGGGCAAACTTACAAAATTAGCAGGGGCTCAAATACTTTTTTCCCCCTCACTATTTGCCCTCATCCATAAAAACTGAAATCAAAAATTGGCGCCCCATATTACTTAACTGCGATTACAATGTGATTGCCAAAACTTGTAGCCAACAGGCCAAGACAAGAAATGGAATACTACATTGGAGATCAAACTTGTTCAGTCCCAGGGAGGCATATAAACAGACAATTTAATCTTACTACGAGATGCAATCTACTATGCTCAGTCAAACAACCTGGCACTGATCACAGAAGCAATCGACCTGGAGAAAGCTTTCGATAGATAAGCTTTCACATAACTTACTTTGGCAAGTCCTAAGGAAAGTAAGCCTACCTCAAAGCCTGCTAAAAATTATAGGAATGTATAAAAGGGATTACTAGCCAGCCACTAACCCTAACCCCGTTATCCCTAATTATTTTTATAAGTGCTATGGAACCACTTGCAACATACATACAGAATGATATTCGTTATACCAGGAAGAAGAGCCGTGCGATTAATCGTTTAAAAAAAAAAAATGATCTTGATTCAACCCCCCTCACGATCTTAATCCAGCATTCCCACTATTTTATGTAAACAGTGCAGAGCCATTCTCTGCTTAAAGCTGTAAAAAAAAAAAAAAAGCTGGCACGTTCATTAACCACTACCCGACAGCCGTTCGACGTTGTACGGCCGCAGGGTGGTTCTAATTCTCTAACTGGCCGTGTTTTTACGGCCTGCCCTCAGCCAGGCCACTGGGGAGCGCACGCGAGCACCGCCGGCGCGCGCGTGCCTGGCGGCCATGATGTCCGCCAGTCACTCGGGATCGGCGGCTACAGGGACAAGACATGGATCTGTGTGTGTAAACACAGAGATCCATGTCCTGTCAGGGGAGAGAGGAGACCGATCTGTGTCCCTTGTACATAGGGACACAATCGGTCACCTCCCCCCAGTCACCCCCCTCCCTTCACAGTTCGAACACAATTCAGGGTACACATTTAACACCTTCCTCACCCTAGCGTTAACCCCTTCCATACCAGTCACATTTATACAGTAATTAGTGCATATTTATAGCACTGATCGCTGTATAAATGTGAATGGCGCCAAAAATGTGTCAAAAGTGTCCGATGTCTCCGCCATAATATCGCAGGTCACAAAAAAAAATGCTGATCGCCGCCATTAGTAGTAAAAAAAAAAAATAAAAAATAAAATTCTGTCCCCTATTTTGTAAGCGCAATAACTTTTGCGCAAACCAGACGCTTAATGCTATTTTTTTATATTTTTTTTACCAAAAATATGTAGAAGAATACGTATCGCCTAGACAAAAAAAAAAAGTTTTTTAAAAAAAAATTGGGCTATTTATTACAGCAGCAAGTAAAAAATCGTTTTTTTTTTTCAAAATTGTCGTTCTATTTTTGTTTATAGCGCAAAAAATAAAAACCGCAGAGGCGATCAAATACCACCAAAAGAAAGCTCTATTTGTTGGGAAAAAAGGACGTCAATTTTGTTTGGGAGCCATGTCACACGACCGCGCAATTGTCAGTTAAAGTGACGCAGTGCCACAAGCTGAAATTTCACCTGGCCAGGAAGGGGTATATGTGCCCAGTAAGGAAGTGGTTAACATTTGTCAACTGAGCTATCAAGAAATACAATGTATCATGTTGTTCTTTTGGGTCAAGCGGGATAAACTACTGTCGGTAAATTGTCATTTTAACCACTTAAAAGACCAAGCCCATTTCTGGCACGTGTTGCTTACAAGTTAAAATCAGTATTTTTTGCTGGAAAATTACTAGGAACCCCCAAACATATACATTTTTCAGAGACCCTAGAGAATAAAATGGCGGTTGTTCCAATATTTTATGTCACACGGTATTGGCGCAGTGGTCTTTCAAATACACTTCAATGAATAAAAAAATAACTAAACAGTAAAGTTAACCAATTTTTTTGTATAATGTTAACCACTTCAGCCCTGGACCACTTTTGCTGGTCAATGACCGGGCCACTTTTTGCGATTCGGCACTGTGTCGACAATACCGACAATTGCGCGGTCTTGCGACGTGGCTCCCAAACAAAATTGGCATCCTTTTTTCCCCACAAATAGAGCTTTATTTTGGTGTTATTTGATCACCTCTGCAGTTTTTATTTTTTGCTCTATAAACAAAAATAGAGCGACAAATTTGAAAAAAAAATTTTTTTACTTTTTGCTGTAATAAATATCCCCCAAAAATATATAAAAAAAACACGATTTTTGTCCTCAGTTGAGGCCGATACGTATTCTTCTACATATTTTTTGTAAAAAAAAATATTATATATATATATATATATACGCATTTATTGATTGGTTTGCGCAAAAGTTATAGCGTCTACAAAATAGGGGGTAGTTTTATGGCATTTAAATTTTTTTTTTTTTTACTAGAAATGGCCGTATATGTGGGATGCTAAATTTGATGGGGCGAGTAACTATCAGACACTAGCCTCCAAGGAGGGGAAAAAAATACGACATTTCTGGAAACAGACTTCTCAATGTCCGGAAAAGTTGCGTCATTAAAGCAGTCATTTTACCACTTCTACTCAATACTAGCATGAAATTCCCACTTAACAGAATGATGTTCATATTTCTTGGGCACCAAAATTGAAAGATGCAACAGGGAGAAATGTAAAAAAGATCCAAGTTTGGGAGGTTATGGATCACTAGATCTACATTGTTTCTGTAACTTGCATTCGTGGCTCTATGTGGAGAAGACAGTCAAAAGGTAAAGACACTAAAACAGCTGCAATGATCCGCTATTTAGCAGAAAAAGCTTTTCTCTAAATAGGGATGGTGGCATTACGACAATAGGAAACCCTTTGCTTTTGTAGTACCCCAATCCTACCCGAGACTAAAAAGATTTGATGAGGAACACAAAATAAAATAACTAGGGACGAACAGTCTAAATAAGGCAAAAAAACTTAGAGCCTTACTGAAAAAGCCCAACTCACTTGGTCTTAAATGAAACTCAAAGGCCCAACAAACAAAAAAGATGTTTAATGGATGTCTTTAACCACCTTAGTCCCAAAAGATTTTCCCCCCAACGACCAGGCCATTTTTAGCAATACAGCTCTGCGTCACTAACTCATTTAAGCGGTCGTGCGACATTGTACCCAAACAAATTGTATGTGTCCCCCCCCCCCCCCCCCCCCACTGGAGCTTTCTTTTGGGTGGTATTTGATCACCTCTTTTTTTTGCGCTATAAAACAAAAGACTGACAATTCTGAAAAAACAAAAAACAAAAACAAAACAAAACCCCCCCTAATTAAATGTAAAATTATATATATATATATATATATATACACATACATACATACATACATACATACACACACACACACACACACACACACACACACACACACACACACACACACACACACACACACACACTACATTTTACATTTTATTTTTTACCAAAAACGCAATAAGCGTATATTGATTGGTTTGCACAAAAGTTATAGCGTCTACAAAATGGGGGATAGATTTATGGTATTTTTTTTTTTTTTACTAGTGATGGCGGTGATCTGCGATTTTAAGTGGAACCGAGACATTGCAGTGGACAGATTGGACACTTGACACTTTTTTGGGACCACTGACATTTATACAGCGATCAGTGCTATAAAATAGCCAATGTCCCTGTCAGGGAAGGGGTTAACACTAGGGGGCGATCAAGTTGTTAAATGTGTCCGACTAGAGGAGAGAGAAAGTTGTTCCTACTTGGTAGGAACACACAACCTGTCTCCTCTACCCCAACAGAACTGGGATTTGTGCGTTTACACACACACACACACGCGCACAGATCCCGGTTCTCGCTCTGTGCCCGGCGGTTATCGCATACAACGTATAACTGCGGCGGCTGGTCCGAAAGCGGTTAATGAACTGAACTGCCTCCCTATCAGATTTTTTTAAAGGTCTACAGGCTACAAAGGGGGATGAAAAATGTCACAGAGAAGAATGCACCGCTTTTTCTGGTCATGCCTCTTTACACAAAAATTCAGAAGGAGCATTTACAACTTTACAAAACTTCTACCGGAAATAAATGACCACATCAGTTGGTGTGACAAAACCAAGCTTAAAAAACCCCCCAAAAAAACACAAGAGCCGGGATTATTTCTATGAAATACAAACTTTTGCGATGCTAAAAATCTGTACGCCTAAAAACATACAGAACCGTCAGTCCAAAAAAACAATTAAAATACTTCTAGCCATGCTACATCTAGTCTACCTATTTGACTGCAAACAAGTGGGGAGAGACACAGCGGACTCCTTTTGGAATACAAAAGACTGGACATTGTGGCTAAATAGCACTTAGGAATTTCCATGTCTAGTAGTCAGTTTGTTTCATTTTCAACAAACTTGTTATTTCTTTAAATAAACTAAGAACAGAAAATAATTTAAAAGGAAAAACCTAAATGATGCAAATGCCTGGCTTGCCTAACCAAGAGTGAGTAACACTGATCAAGTCTGTAGTTATGCTGAAGTAAAACAACAACTATGCTGGGTGGCTCTCTGTTCCCCTTTTAAGCCAGCAGGTGGTCCTTGAGATATGGCTTACGTGAGGCTTTTGGCTATAAGATTTAAACAGCTCATAAGTAATGTAATAAATTATATTTTAACACGTTTACCTTTTAACCTTATTTTTTTTAACACTTAAGCTCTTTTACATACTTTCATTTGCATAGGCGAATAGAATATAATTTAAGCCTGTGATTAACAACAACATTACATGTCATAGCCCAGCCACAGAAGATTACAGTTGGTTTCTGATTCATGTTTGCAGAGGGAGTTGGTTTAAACAGAATAGGGTGTCAGCCTGAATATCTCCCACTTATGCTACTCCCATCTTATCTAGAATGATTAATTACAAGACTAGATGGATTACTACAGGCTGTAAAAGTAGCACTAATCAAAGCAGGAGCCTTAGCCAAAATGTAGTATGAGTTTTAGAATATATGAAGCACAAATGTGATGGAACATGGGCAGTATGGTGGCACTAAGGACACTTGACCAGTACCACTCAATTACATAACATTAACCACTTCAGCCCCAGACCATTCTGCTGGTCAATGACGGGCCATTTTTTGCGATTCGGCACTGCGTCGTTTTAACTGACAATTGCGTGGTCGTGCGACGTGGCTCCCAAACTAATTTTTTTTTCCACAAATAAAGCTTTCTTTTGGTGGTATTTGATCACCTATGCAATTTTTATGTTTTGTGCTATAAACAAAAATAAAACAATTTTGAAAAAAAATAATATTTTAAATTTTTTGCTGTAATAAATATCCCTGAAAAATGTATATATATATCAAAAAAGCATTCAAAGTCCAAAATGAGTCATTAGGTAATAAATGCAAAACAGCGCTAAAGATGGATATAGGTGTCCAACTCCACAATATAGTAGGCAAAAGGATGGAAAATCTTGATGTTAGAAAACAACCAAAGTCTGTGCGTTATCCAAAAGTAGTGTCAGATAGGGAAAAAGGAAGCGTGCACCAGCCTGCCCACTCTCAATCCACCACGTGTTGGAATCAAAATCCCCGCAGGGGTTCAAACTCACCAGACATACAGTATTATCAGGCACTTCATATATGAATAGTAGGTCACTGATCGGATTTCCATCTAATGGGGATCACTTGCAAGGAATCGGCCTCATATGGGTGGGATAATAAACAAAAAGAGGAAGCAAACATAGTGTAACTCAATTTATTAAAACCACCCTTTCCAGCAAGTATCCCAAGAATCCTACGTACAGAAAAAACAATTGCAATGAACAATGTAAGTATCACATCACCAGTCACTGTTGTACAGCATAGCTGCATGCTGCGCCTGGTATGATATCCACGCCACACTGTAGGAACCAGGAAGAGACAATCTGCTGGGTGACCTCGCGGTGATCGCGTTGAGGACGCTATGCTGTACAACAGTGACTGGTGATGTGATACTTACATTGTTCATTGCAATTGTTTTTTCTGTACGTAGGATTCTTGGGATATTTGCTGGAAAGGGTGGTTTTAATAAATTGAGTTACACTATGTTTGCTTCCTCTTTTTGTTTATTATCCCACCCATATGAGGCCGATTCCTTGCAAGTGATCCCCATTAGATGGAAATCCGATCAGTGACCTACTATTCATATATGAAGTGCCTGATAATACTGTATGTCTGGTGAGTTTGAACCCCTGCGGGGATTTTGATTCCAACACGTGGTGGATTGAGAGTGGGCAGGCTGGTGCACGCTTCCTTTTTCCCTATCTGACACTACTTTTGGATAACGCACAGACTTTGGTTGTTTTCTAACATCAAGATTTTCCATCCTTTTGCCTACTATATGGTGGAGTTGGACACCTATATCCATCTTTAGCGCTGTTTTGCATTTATTACTAAATGACTCATTTTGGACTTTGAATACTTTTTTGTTATTTGTTACACATTTTCTAACAGCTGCTTTCGTATATACATATTTATATATCTCAGCTTAGAGGTATATAGTGTGCTCTATCTTTTCCTAAAAGGGTACTGTCTGTTGGGCGCTGAGGAGTGTATTGTAGGCCTTGAAAATACACTGTTTTGATAGATAGATGAGAATATATATATATATATATATATATATATATATATATATATATATATATATATATATATATATATATATATATATATATATATATATATATATATATATATATATATATATAGTTTTCCTCAGTTTAGGCCGATACTTTTTTACGAAAAATATGTAGAAGAATACGTAAGTTTATTGATTGGTTTGCACAAAAGTTATAGTGTCTGCAAAATAGGGAATAAATTTATGGCATTATTATTATTTACTAGTAATGGCGGTGACTGCGACCTTATGGCAGACACTTGAGACATTTGACACATTTTAGGGATCATTGGCATTTTTATAGCGATCAGTGCTAAAAAAAAAATGCATTGATTACTGTAAAAATGTCACTGGCAGGGAAGGGGTTAACACTAGGGGGCGAGGAAGGGGTTAATTTTGTTCCTTAGGTGTGTTCCAACTGAAAGGGGGGTGGGACTGACTAGGGGAAATGACAAATCGCTGTTCATACATTGTATGAACAGACAATCAGTAATTTCTCCCCCTCACAGGACCTGTGTGTTTACACACACAGCTCCCGGTTCCCGCTCTGTAAGGAGCGATCGCGGATGCCCGGCGGTGATCCTGCCCGCCGGGCACTCGCATCGGCACCAGGGGCGAGCAGGGGGGGGCATGCCCCTAGTGGCTGTAATACAAAATATTAACCAACCAGTTAGGAAAATTTACAGCGGAACGTGTCTCAGAACATTTTTTGGCTTAGATATAGTGGGCAGTTTAGAATTTCTGTTGGTTTTAATGCTTTGTGTGGGCCCGTTTGAATTTTCCCAATTTCTTGAGAAGGAAATAACGTGTCTTTAGGAGCAGTAGCGAAGAGCCTATCCCAAGAAGTACACAAACCACAAATAAAATATTCCTTTTAGTAAGGCTCCATGCACACTGAAGCTGAAACTGCAGTTTATTGGCATTTTTGCTTTTTTTTTTTAAAGCCTATAAACTGAACTCTGTTAGCCTATGTACCCCTGCACACCTGAGTGTTTTTCAGTGTTTATGAGCTTTGGAGTTTATCGGCTTTTTTCTGAACGCCCAAAATTTGCGTTCAAAATGACTGTTTTTGGCGGGAAAAAACGCTAAAAAACACGAAACGATGAAAAATGCCCCAAAACACCAGTGCCAGCGTTTTTTTTATCCATTGGAAAAAAAGTTTAAAAAAAAAAAAAAAATGTAAAAAGCTCATAAAAGCTACACTGAAAAACGCTGATTAAAGCTATTGCAAAAACGCAAAAAAAAACTTTGCAAGGCTTCCCTGCAAAGCTACTGCCGTTTTTTTTTTATAGCTTTTATCAGCTTCAGTGTGCATGGAGCCTTAAGTGAGAGGAAGGCCGAAAAAACAATATATTTATGGACATCTCTCTCTGTTGGGGATGTTCAGGAAAGTAATTGAGATGAAACTTAAAAAAAAAAAAAAAAACCTAAGAGTAGTAAAGATTTTTACCCTTCCTGATAAAATAAAAACACAGAGCTCCACATCCCGCCAGGGAGAGGAGACAGATGTTGTGTCCCTTGTACATAGGGACACAGCATCGGTCACCTCCCCAGTCAGTCCCCTCCCCCCACACAGTTAGAACACACCCAGGATACACATTTAACCCCTTCCTCGCCCCCTAGTGTTAACCTCTTCCCTGCCAGTCACATTTATACAGTAATTAGTAGGGCTGTCCCGATACCGAGTATTTGTGCAAGTACTTGTATTCACGCAAATACTCCCGATGCCTAAATAGAATATTTTTTTTTTCAAGTGCGGGTGGAGAGGGGGCGGAAAGCGGAGCCAGGGCCGGTAAAAGGCAGGGGCGGAAAGGGCGAGCGCCCTGGGCGATACCATTTTGTATAGGAGGGGGGGGCGCAGCCGAAGGTGAAGTATTGCCATGGCCAGTACAGTGACCTCTGTGTCATGGCCAGCGGCACTGTATAAATTGTGTACCGATTGCGCTTGCCGCTCCTGCAACCGGGAACGTCACCTCCCGCCCCGGCTCCCTTCCCTGCTTCACTGTTTACTCACGGAGGAGTCTTAGTCCCTCCCTGCCAGTGGCGTGACGTCACTCCCCTCACGGCCGGAGGCGAGGGGAGAGATGGAGGACTCCGAGCTCAGCGCAGGGAGCGGCGTCGGCGCTGCCTGTGATATGACTCACAGCCAGGGAGCTAGAGAGGAGGAGCCGCCGACGAGGACTAGTCTCGAGGAGCCTGCCTGTGCTACAATACAGACTACTGAACTTAAAGTAAGCAGAACCATCTCTGACTGACAAAAAAAAAAAAAAATCCATCAATTGCAGCCTCACCATGCTCATAAAATGCTACCACTGTGCCCATCACCCGCCGCCACTGTGCCCATCACCCGCCGCCACTGTGCCCATCACCCGCCGCCACTGTGCCCATCAAAGTAAGTAGATGTCAGCAGCGGCGGAAGGAGGGGGGGGGGGGATTGACTTGTTTTTGTCTTGGAGAGACCATGGCCGAACTTTGGGAGGGACCATGGCCGAACTTTGGGAGGGACCATGGCCGAACTTTGGGAGGGACCATGGCTAATCAGAGGGACCATGGCTAATCAGAGGGACCATGGCTAATCAGAGGGACCATGGCCGCATTTGGGGACACAAGGCTGCATTTAAAAAAAAGTATCGGTATTCGGTATCGGCGAGTGCATGAAAAAAGTATCGGTACTTGTACTCGGTCCTAAAAAAGTGGTATCAGGACAACCCTAGTAATTAGTGCGTTTTTTTTGTCAGAATTGTATCCCTTATTTTGTAGCCACTATAACCTTTGCGCAAACCAATTACTATACGCTTATTGCAATTTTTTTAATGGGATATTTATTGCAGCAAAAAGTAAAAATTGTGAGTTTTTTTCAAAATTTTCACTCTGTTTATAGCGCAAAAAATAAAAACCGCAGAGGTGATCAAATACCACCAAAAGAAAGCTCTATTTGTGGGGGGGGGGATGTAAATTTTGTTTGGGAGGCACGTCGCACGACCGCGCAATTTTAATTTAAAGCGACGTAGTGCTGAAAGCTGAAATTTCGACTGGGCAGGAAGGGGGTATATGTGCCCAGTAAGCGGTTAATTTGCAGAATTACATTGTTAAAAAGGAGAATATAGTCCCCACTCTCCTCAGACCACTCCATTTAATTTGGTTTCAAAACTCTTCCTTGCCATCTCTTCTCCACCCCTTTCTGTCGGCGTGTAGATGTGAACCATCTCCATAGCCGACAATGTTAAATCACCCCTCCAGCGTATTTCAGGCTGCAATAGCGTCGGGTGTAAAAACGCCTAGGTGTGAATGCAGCCTAAAACACCCCCATTTAACCAGTTTACTTTCCTCTTCCTACAATTGTCAAGTTTAAAATTACCTCCTGTTCCTCTAAACCAGGGGTCTCAAACTCCCGGCCCGCGGGCCAGTTGCGGCCCGCAGACCAAGATTTTGCGGCCCACTGTTAAGCCCTTCCCCCGGACAGTGTCATACTTTGCAGCGCATGCAGCAGGGCCGGTACAAGGCAGGGGCGGGAGGGGCGAGTGACCCTGGCGCTACCAAGTCTAACAGGGGGGGGAGCGCAATCAGCCGCGGCCGCCAGATCAGTTGGATTGTCTGTCACTCACTTTCACTGAGTGACAGACAGCGCAGGCAGCGGCTGTGGCACACTGTGTGCCGACTGCGCTCCTCTGTCCTGGTCCTGGCTCCCTTTCATTCTTTGCGTTGCCTCTCGCCCCCCCCCCCCCCCATGAAAGCTGGTATATTCCCGACGTGCGCCGTCACCGCGTGACGTCACGCCGGGGGTGAGAGGTGACTGAGGCAGAGAGGAAGGGAGGACTCGCGCGGAGCTGTGTCTGGAAAAAAAAAAAAAAAAAAGGAGGACACGAGGAGCCTGCTGCCTGCCTCAGCCTGCTACTGTCTGGAGTGGAGTGTGTGGAGTGGACTGTCTGCAACAGAAGAAGAAGTGAACTATAAAAAAAGTAAGAGACAACTTAAATTAGTCTGTATTGGGGAGGGGGGGGGGGGGAGGGGGGATTGGACTGAGGTGACCATCATATTTTTAATTAAAAAAAATGTCAGAATTATTTTTTTTTTGTGTTATTTTAAGCTTGCCTTCCTTGTCTGCATAAAAAAAAAAACCTTAATTGCAGCCTCACTGTGCCGTCACACGCAGCCACTGTGCGCATCACACGCAGCCACTGTGCCCATCACACGCAGCCACTGTGCCCATCACACGCAGCCACTGTGCCCATCACACGCAGCCACTGTGCCCATCAAACGCAGCCACTGTGCCCATCAAACGCAGCCACTGTGCCCATCACACGCAGCCACTGTGCCCATCACACGCAGCCACTGTGCCCATCACACGCAGCCACTGTGCCCATCACACGCAGCCACTGTGCCCATCACACGCAGCCACTGTGCCCATCACACGCAGCCACTGTGCCCATCACACGCAGCCACTGTGCCCATCACACGCAGCCACTGTGCCCATCACACGCAGCCACTGTGCCCATCAAACGCAGCCACTGTGCCCATCAAACGCAGTCACTGTGCACATCAAACGCAGTCACTGTGCCCATCACACGCAGCCACTGTGCCCATCAAACGCAGTCACTGTGCCCATCAAACGCAGCCACTGTGCCCATCACACGCAGCCACTGTGCCCATCACACGCAGCCACTGTGCCCATCACACGCAGCCACTGTGCCCATCAAACGCAGCCACTGTGCCCATCAAACGCAGCCACTGTGCCCATCAAACGCAGTCACTGTGCCCATCACACGCAGCCACTGTGCCCATTAAACGCAGCCACTGTGCCCATCACACGCAGCCACTGTGCCCATCAAACGCAGCCACTCAGCTGTGCCCATGAAGGTGGCTGTGTTTGATGGCACAGTGGCTGCGTTTGATGGTCACACTGGCGGCAATTGATGGGCAAACTGGCAGCAATTGATGGGCACACTGGCAGAACACACTGGCGGCAAACTATTATTAAGATTGCATCAGTTGTACATTTTAAAATTTTGGTCCAATACTTGATGCGGCCCAGCCTCACCCAGCTTATACCTCCAGTGGCCCCCAGATAATTTGAGTTTGAGACCCCTGCTCTAAACAGATTGATGCCATTCCAGCTTCGATTCAACAAGCATTCACATTAAATACTGTGTGCTGCTGCCTTCTTGAAATGCAACATCTTAATTACTTCTCTGTTACTTCCATTTGTGGTGTAAACTGTTACAAGGATCTAGTAGTTTTGCATAAAATAACACCCTTTAAAGGTGTTATAACAAAGAAGCACCAATTACCACGTGTTAATCAACAGCAGTTATGTACCACCCTGAGAGCAGGGACAGTTGGGGGAAAAAAACGTGGGGGGAAAAAAATGGGGGAACGCTGTTCCAAAGGATGGTTTATGAGAAATAATAAAAAAAAAATATATATATATAGTAAATACCCTATTGGCGAGGGAACAAAGTATATGTAGCCACCAGGAGATGCATATATATCCAGAGCAATAGTAAATAGGTTATGTTGGTAAAAAAAAAAAAAAAACAATGGCTGTAAAAACTCAGGAGCCAGGGGGGCCCGTCCTACCTCCAATGCTCAACTGGGAATGCCAGATGTCTGGGAGAGCCAGAAGGTACTCAGGGACATGAAGATGGAATCAAGACGTGAGTGAATGTCTACTGGCCTAAAAGCCTCACCGCGCAGGATGCCCAGGCGGAAACAAAGGGAAACAGCTGCGTGTTCCAGGGATCCGGGAGAGGAGAGCTGCAGCACATGGAACCGCTGGAGAAAACCAGGGGAAGCGAAGCCTCCTGCGGCTCGACTTCCGGATCTCAAAGGCTGTTATCACCTGACCGGCCGCATCAGTACCACTGTACACAAACAGGCTGAGACGGGCACCAATTAACAACAAAACCTTGGGAATGCCCAGGAAAAAAAAAAAAACAGGCCTCCTTATCGACCAGCCTGCAGAACAACCAAATTAACCTGTCTAACAGTATGCGTTAAAAACAGGGGTTTTGTCCGCACGCATTTGCAAACGCATGCATGAGCCACAGAGCCGCGCCAAGGCACCCTTGTAATCTGTGGTCCTAACACAAACAATGAGCGTCCTTACAGTGGAGGCACATGCATTCTAATGGATAGATAAGGGCAGGTGGACTGAAGAGGAGCCAACCCTCCTTAGGCCCCGTACACACGAGCAAATAGATTTGTTCAAATTGGTCGCACCGACCGATTTGAACAAATCTGTCTGCTGGCCGTTTTGGTTTGATCGCTGTACACACGATCAAACCAAAATCCCCACCAGCAGACAGCGCGGTGACGTGGCGTTGACGCCGCCACGTCACCGCACCAGCAAGTAAATTACTTACGCGCATGCGTCAAATCCATTCGACGCATGTGCGAGAAGATATGTCTGCTGGTTAGCGTACTAACCAGCAGACATATCGGGCGGACGGATTCCCAGCCGACAGATTTTAAAGCATGCTTTCCAATCCGTCGGCTGGCCAAATCCATCTGCTCGTCTGTACACACGATCGAATCTGTCTGCTGGGACGGTCGGGCAGACCATTTCCAGCAGATAGATTTGATCGTGTGTACGCGGCCTTAATCGTGTGTACGCGGCCTTAAAAAGGTACAGGAGCACACCAAACACCCAGCATATAGCACAATGGCTGCATAGGTGCTGGTGCACTGCTGGACAAATGAGCACCACAGGTGAAACAAAAACATGTACACCTCCCCCATCTATTGCTGGCGATCGCAGTAAGTGGCATTGGAAGGCTGAAACAGATAACAAAACCTGGGGAATGCCCAGGAAAAAAACAGGCCTCCTTACCGACCAGCCTGCAGAACAACCAAATTAACCTAACAGTATATGCGTTAAAGACAGAGGTTTTGTCCGCACGCATGTCATATGAGTCATATAATCAAGGGACAAAGGGAAGAAAAATTCAAGAGAAGTTGCCAGAGCTTGAACAGTGCAGGGACTACATGTTTCAGGGATTAACCCCTTCCTCAGGTCACGTGTTCTGAATAAGCATCTTGGTTCCATCTTCACATCCCTGAGTACCTTCTGGCTCTCCCAGACACCTGGCGTTCCTGGTTCAGCACTGGAGGCAGGACAGCCCCCGTGTGTTTTGTTTTTTTACCAAAATTATCCATTTACTATTGCTCTGGATATGTATGCATCTCTTGGAAGCTACATATACTTTGTTAATAATATAGGATGCGCTGATATTAACTTAATAGTGTAAATCATACAGACAAACAAATAAATCAGGGAGAAACAGTGTCCATAATGTGTTTAAATACATGTGATTAGTCCTTAATCAAGTGCACAGTGAAGGCAGCAGCACGGATTCCATACAAGGAAAAAACACATAAACAATGCCCTCCTTCACTAGGAGTGTGGATCCCAAACTGAGAATCAGGTGATCAGGCACTCGTAGCAGATGAATATGAAAAAAAGAAGAAAAACCTCATTGCACAAACATCGGATAACAGGCGGATAATACGATCCAAAAACCATCAACAGATGCACTCACGGATCCCCGCTTAGTATAAGCATGAAACGCCACTCAGTGTGCTGTCTCCTCAACTCGATCCGATGGACTCGGATACGATCGTAAGCTCCTCCCTACGCGTTACGTCACGGGCACGCGACTTATTCATGGGTTGCTACGGTAATTGAGTATGGCTTATGTTTAAATAGCCTCCTCGGTGTCAGCGTGTCATCGGAGTGAGCAACAGGGAAAGGCAAACATCATTGGGGCTACAAAAACTTACACATAGTGGGTTCTATGTGAGCGCAAATGCAGATACACGGATATACAAAATTTTATACAAAATTTTAATACATATATCTAATGAGAAATTAAAAAGATTAAAACACTATTGATTTCCATTCCACATACCTAAATGCGCCCTCTAGTGGCTAGGTACTGAGCTGAGCATACATAGCCATATATTATACTGAATACATTGATTAGAAATATATATAATAAAAATAAATAGTTGTTAATACATGTAAAACTGCACTGATAATAAACAACAATAATAGGACCATCACTAAGACCCAAAAGATAAAAGATAGTCATAAAATTAATAATTAAAAATTACAAATAAACGAAGTCTAGAAATCAGAAATGAAACAATTAAGATCAAAATCAATATTCAGGCCATTGGGAGATAGAGTTTGCATCTCATGTATCCAGCGAGACTCAGATTTGCTCAATTCCCTTATTTTATGACTGCCTCTCCAATGTGGGTTGTATTTGGCAATGGCCCAAAATTTCATTTCTCTGGGATTTTTATGATGACACACATCAAAATGTCGGGACACATTATGTTTGGGGAAGGCCTTCTGAATATTTTGGACATGCTCCCTGATACGCTTCCACATTGGTCGCTTGGTCCGTCCAATATACTGAAGCGAACAGGAGCATTCCAAGACATAAACTACCCCCTCAGTCCTACAGGTAATCAGGTCCTTTATGTCATATTCCTTTTTAGTAACCGTGGATATAAATTTAGAACATTTTTGTCCATTAAAGTTGGTATGTCTACACGCAAAACACCGTTTACACGGGAAGAAGCCTTTTCCCTGGTAGAAGGTGAGTGAATTATTTCTCATTGGCGGGTCAGGGATATTTTTCGCTACCAGATCCCTTAGGGTTGGAGCTCTTCTATATACCACCCTTGGATAGCTTGGTAAAATTCCCTGTAGTTGCCTATCCGCTTTTAGTATTGGCCAATGCTTTTTTAGAATGGCTTCAAGTTGCTTATGTTGCATGTTATAATTTAAAATAATTGGTAATTCAAATTCCAGCCTATTTTGTTTTACTTTGTCTTGTACTAAGGAGGTGCGTGGGGTTTCATATACCTTAGTAATTTGTTCCTGAATGAAATCCTTATTGTAACCCTTATCAATAAATTTCGTTCCGATCATTTTAGCTTGATCCAAAAATACCTGCGGATCTGAGCAATTTCTTCGGATCCTTAACAATTGACCCTTGGGTATATTAATTAACCATGGGTCATGGTAACAGCTGTCTACAGGTATGTAGCTGTTTCTCTGGACCGGCTTGAAGTAAGTTTTGGTTTTCAACTGTTGATTTTCCATAGTGATCTCCAGATCAAGGAACTGAATGGTTGTGTTGCTAATAGTATAAGTAAGTTTAATATTTTTCTGATTACTATTTAGTTTTCCAAAAAATTGTATTAGGCAGCTCTCATCACCTTTCCAGATGATGATACAATCATCTATAAGTCTTCTGTACAGTAGGAGCTGTTCAGGCATATTCTCATATATAGATGACTCCTCCCATTCAGACATGAAAACATTGGCAACACTTGGTGCATATTTGGCACCCATTCCAATGCCATTAAGTTGTCGGTAATACTCTGATTTGTGCCAGAAGTAATTGTGCTGTAGCCCATATGCCAAACATCTTAGGATAAAGCGTTTGTTTAGATATGAGCTGACCAAAGTTATTCAGTGCCCATTTCGTTGCCCCAATGGCTTCCTGGTGGTTTATCACAGTATACAGTGATGCCACATCGGCCGTGGCTAATAGATAGCCACAATCAGGTTCAAATGTAGTACTCTCAAGGATTTGTATCAAATGCTTCGTGTCCCTGAGGTACGCCTTTGTTTGGGGCACTAGTGGCTGTATATATTTATCCACATACTCCCCTAGACGTGAATTAATGGACTGAATACCATTTATAATAGGTCGTCCGGGAGGTTTGATAGGGTCCTTGTGGATCTTTGGAACTGTATAGATAATGGGTACTCTGCACACTTCAGGTATTAGATATTTGGTTTCTCTTTTGTTCAGTACGCCTTTTTCTTTCCCTCTATGTATCAATTCAACTAACTCCTCTTTGTATTCTCCTGTAGGGTTGGTTTGTAATTTAATGTAAGTGTTCGCATCCTCCAATTGTTTGGCCAACTCTTCATAGTAGTAGTCCTTGGATAGGACCACTATGGCCCCACCCTTATCGGCTGGTCTTATAATCACCTTTTTGTTTTCCTCCAAAGACTTGATACCCTTATGTATGGCCATAGTATTTGGTGTTTTCTTCACTTTGAGATAATCCAAGTCCTTGAGGACCATTTTAGAAAACACTTCAATATGCTGATTATTTAATACTTGTGGGTTGAACAATGATTTATTCCTTAAATAACTATGTTCCACTCTTCCTGGCATATTGTGTTTTGACTGGTCCCTAATTGGCTGTGTAAGCATGTACTTTTTGATATTTAATTTGCGTGTGAACTTTTTAATATCCACATATGTATCGAATTTGTTCAAATTCCGCTTGGGGGCAAACTTGAGTCCCTCATCAAGTGTGATTAATTCAGTTGGACTCAGGTGTACCCCACTTATGTTAATAATCCCTTCTCCTATTGGACCTTTCTTCTTTTTGTGTCCCCCTCTGCATCCCCTCTTTGATTTGGACTTCGACAATAAGTTGCTTCCCCTTGTCGTAAGGGAGGAGACCTCTCTCTCCGGCGATGGTCTAAAAAAGAGGAAGAACGGGGATCCACATCCTCTCTATAACTAGATAGTGGTTCATATTTATTTTGAGTCTGTATAGGGCTTCTTCTCCCATCTTGCTGATGGTATTCATTACTTGGTGGACCTCTTTGTTGATATGTATAAGTCTGATCCCTTGCATAAAGCTGAGCTTCATGGTAATCCCTTGGGTCCCCTCTATCTTGAGTATAATAGGGGTCATACTGATAGCCTTGTGTATAGCCCCCTTGTGGTCCATACTGGTTTTTTGGGGGGTTAGATGGTTTATTGTTCCCCTTTTTCTTCCAATTGGTGTTTTTTGGAGATTTGGACCGGGGTTTGCCATTATTTTTATTTTTCCACCATTGTTTCGGTGTTCTCGGCTCATTGTGTTCAAATCTTGATGGTCTAGGTGGTTCAGTGACATAATTTCTTGGATGTCTGTTATGATCATCCTCGCATATTCTACCTGGTTCAGGTGTTCTGTGTCTTAACTCTCTTTCAGGTGAGATAATCCGTACTTCCCTGTCAGGTGAGGATGATACTGAGCCACCTACACCTTGTTTTAGATTCAGTTGCCATTTAAATGTTTGGTGAAGACGATAGTCATTACTATCCCTAAAGTACTTCCTCCTTTTACGTTGCTTTATTTCAAGGTCCTTTTGCTCCAAGACCTTATTTAGTTGGCTCGTGAGTGTTGTAAAGGGTGGGGTGTCTTTATGACTTTCCAAAGAAGTCTTGCATTCAGCTATTAGTTTATTCATATTAGCAATTTTCCTTTGTTTTCTTTTGATAAGGAAATGCAAAACTTCCAACCCCTTTTCATTGAAGAATTGATACCATTCTTCAATAGAATCTTTATCCAGTAAGCCATCATTAATAGGAATGTCCCATCTGAGTCTTCTAGGGACTATTCCTTCTTTAATGTATTGCTCATGTGTGGTGAGGTCCCACCAAGCGCTCACTTTTTTCTCCATCAGGTGCCCGAATTTCCTAAAATTAGTATCCAGGTCACCTGTTTGAGAAATGGTTTTGGTGGTAAAAACTTCTTTCAAATCAATGGTACGATTTTCCATAAAATTAAAAATATCCATAATTGCTGCTAGTAGTGAGAATAGGTGATGTGAAAATTAAAAATGTACTACAGCGCTAATTAAATAATTAATCCCAGGAACACCAAATAAAATGCCAAATAACACAGCTGCTATCCATGTGATACCAAATCAAACAGTGAAAAAATTATTAATAATATAGGATGCGCTGATATTAACTTAATAGTGTAAATCATACAGACAAACAAATAAATCAGGGAGAAACAGTGTCCATAATGTGTTTAAATACATGTGATTAGTCCTTAATCAAGTGCACAGTGAAGGCAGCAGCACGGATTCCATACGTGAGTGCATCTGTTGATGGTTTTTGGATCGTATTATCCGCCTGTTATCCGAGGTTTGTGCAATGAGGTTTTTCTTCTTTTTTTCATATTCATCTGCTACGAGTGCCTGATCACCTGATTCTCAGTTTGGGATCCACACTCCTAGTGAAGGAGGGCATTGTTATGTGTTTTTTCCTTGTATGGAATCCGTGCTGCTGCCTTCACTGTGCACTTGATTAAGGACTAATCACATGTATTTAAACACATTATGGACACTGTTTCTCCCTGATTTATTTGTTTGTCTGTATGATTTACACTATTAAGTTAATATCAGCGCATCCTATATTATTAATAATTTTTTCACTGTTTGATTTGGTATCACATGGATAGCAGCTGTGTTATTTGGCATTTTATTTGGTGTTCCTGGGATTAATTATTTAATTAGCGCTGTAGTACATTTTTAATTTTCACATCACCTATTCTCACTACTAGCAGCAATTATGGATATTTTTAATTTTATGGAAAATCGTACCATTGATTTGAAAGAAGTTTTTACCACCAAAACCATTTCTCAAACAGGTGACCTGGATACTAATTTTAGGAAATTCGGGCACCTGATGGAGAAAAAAGTGAGCGCTTGGTGGGACCTCACCACACATGAGCAATACATTAAAGAAGGAATAGTCCCTAGAAGACTCAGATGGGACATTCCTATTAATGATGGCTTACTGGATAAAGATTCTATTGAAGAATGGTATCAATTCTTCAATGAAAAGGGGTTGGAAGTTTTGCATTTCCTTATCAAAAGAAAACAAAGGAAAATTGCTAATATGAATAAACTAATAGCTGAATGCAAGACTTCTTTGGAAAGTCATAAAGACACCCCACCCTTTACAACACTCACGAGCCAACTAAATAAGGTCTTGGAGCAAAAGGACCTTGAAATAAAGCAACGTAAAAGGAGGAAGTACTTTAGGGATAGTAATGACTATCGTCTTCACCAAACATTTAAATGGCAACTGAATCTAAAACAAGGTGTAGGTGGCTCAGTATCATCCTCACCTGACAGGGAAGTACGGATTATCTCACCTGAAAGAGAGTTAAGACACAGAACACCTGAACCAGGTAGAATATGCGAGGATGATCATAACAGACATCCAAGAAATTATGTCACTGAACCACCTAGACCATCAAGATTTGAACACAATGAGCCGAGAACACCGAAACAATGGTGGAAAAATAAAAATAATGGCAAACCCCGGTCCAAATCTCCAAAAAACACCAATTGGAAGAAAAAGGGGAACAATAAACCATCTAACCCCCCAAAAAACCAGTATGGACCACAAGGGGGCTATACACAAGGCTATCAGTATGACCCCTATTATACTCAAGATAGAGGGGACCCAAGGGATTACCATGAAGCTCAGCTTTATGCAAGGGATCAGACTTATACATATCAACAAAGAGGTCCACCAAGTAATGAATACCATCAGCAAGATGGGAGAAGAAGCCCTATACAGACTCAAAATAAATATGAACCACTATCTAGTTATAGAGAGGATGTGGATCCCCGTTCTTCCTCTTTTTTAGACCATCGCCGGAGAGAGAGGTCTCCTCCCTTACGACAAGGGGAAGCAACTTATTGTCGAAGTCCAAATCAAAAAGGGGATGCAGAGGGGGACACAAAAAGAAGAAAGGTCCAATAGGAGAAGGGATTATTAACATAAGTGGGGTACACCTGAGTCCAACTGAATTAATCACACTTGATAAGGGACTCAAGTTTGCCCCCAAGCGGAATTTGAACAAATTCGATACATATGTGGATATTAAAAAGTTCACACGCAAATTAAATATCAAAAAGTACATGCTTACACAGCCAATTAGGGACCAGTCAAAACACAATATGCCAGGAAGAGTGGAACATAGTTATTTAAGGAATAAATCATTGTTCAACCCACAAGTATTAAATAATCAGCATATTGAAGTGTTTTCTAAAATGGTCCTCAAGGACTTGGATTATCTCAAAGTGAAGAAAACACCAAATACTATGGCCATACATAAGGGTATCAAGTCTTTGGAAGAAAACAAAAAGGTGATTATAAGACCAGCCGATAAGGGTGGGGCCATAGTGGTCCTATCCAAGGACTACTACTATGAAGAGTTGGCCAAACAATTGGAGGATGCGAACACTTACATTAAATTACAAACCAACCCTACAGGAGAATACAAAGAGGAGTTAGTTGAATTGATACATAGAGGGAAAGAAAAAGGCGTACTGAACAAAAGAGAAACCAAATATCTAATACCTGAAGTGTGCAGAGTACCCATTATCTATACAGTTCCAAAGATCCACAAGGACCCTATCAAACCTCCCGGACGACCTATTATAAATGGTATTCAGTCCATTAATTCACGTCTAGGGGAGTATGTGGATAAATATATACAGCCACTAGTGCCCCAAACAAAGGCGTACCTCAGGGACACGAAGCATTTGATACAAATCCTTGAGAGTACTACATTTGAACCTGATTGTGGCTATCTATTAGCCACGGCCGATGTGGCATCACTGTATACTGTGATAAACCACCAGGAAGCCATTGGGGCAACGAAATGGGCACTGAATAACTTTGGTCAGCTCATATCTAAACAGAAACGCTTTATCCTAAGATGTTTGGCATATGGGCTACAGCACAATTACTTCTGGCACAAATCAGAGTATTACCGACAACTTAATGGCATTGGAATGGGTGCCAAATATGCACCAAGTGTTGCCAATGTTTTCATGTCAGAATGGGAGGAGTCATCTATATATGAGAATATGCCTGAACAGCTCCTACTGTACAGAAGATTTATAGATGATTGTATAATCATCTGGAAAGGTGATGAGAGCTCCCTAATACAATTTTTTGGAAAACTAAATAGTAATCAGAAAAATATTAAACTTACTTATACTATTAGCAACACAACCATTCAGTTCCTTGATCTGGAGATCACTATGGAAAATCAACAGTTGAAAACCAAAACTTACTTCAAGCCGGTCCAGAGAAACAGCTACATACCTGTAGACAGCTGTCACCATGACCCATGGTTAATTAATATACCCAAGGGTCAATTGTTAAGGATCCGAAGAAATTGCTCAGATCCGCAGGTATTTTTGGATCAAGCTAAAATGATCGGAACGAAATTTATTAAAAAGGGTTACAATAAGGATTTCATTCAGGAACAAATTACTAAGGTATATGAAACCCCACGCACATCCTTAGTACAAGACAAAGTAAAACAAAATAGGCTGGAATTTGAATTACCAATTATTTTAAATTATAACATGCAACATAAGCAACTTGAAGCCATTCTAAAAAAGCATTGGCCAATACTAAAAGCGGATAGGCAACTACAGGGAATTTTACCAAGCTATCCAAGGGTGGTATATAGAAGAGCTCCAACCCTAAGGGATCTGGTAGCGAAAAATATCCCTGACCCGCCAATGAGAAATAATTCACTCACCTTCTACCAGGGAAAAGGCTTCTTCCCGTGTAAACGGTGTTTTGCGTGTAGACATACCAACTTTAATGGACAAAAATGTTCTAAATTTATATCCACGGTTACTAAAAAGGAATATGACATAAAGGACCTGATTACCTGTAGGACTGAGGGGGTAGTTTATGTCTTGGAATGCTCCTGTTCGCTTCAGTATATTGGACGGACCAAGCGACCAATGTGGAAGCGTATCAGGGAGCATGTCCAAAATATTCAGAAGGCCTTCCCCAAACATAATGTGTCCCGACATTTTGATGTGTGTCATCATAAAAATCCCAGAGAAATGAAATTTTGGGCCATTGCCAAATACAACCCACATTGGAGAGGCAGTCATAAAATAAGGGAATTGAGCAAATCTGAGTCTCGCTGGATACATGAGATGCAAACTCTATCTCCCAATGGCCTGAATATTGATTTTGATCTTAATTGTTTCATTTCTGATTTCTAGACTTCGTTTATTTGTAATTTTTAATTATTAATTTTATGACTATCTTTTATCTTTTGGGTCTTAGTGATGGTCCTATTATTGTTGTTTATTATCAGTGCAGTTTTACATGTATTAACAACTATTTATTTTTATTATATATATTTCTAATCAATGTATTCAGTATAATATATGGCTATGTATGCTCAGCTCAGTACCTAGCCACTAGAGGGCGCATTTAGGTATGTGGAATGGAAATCAATAGTGTTTTAATCTTTTTAATTTCTCATTAGATATATGTATTAAAATTTTGTATAAAATTTTGTATATCCGTGTATCTGCATTTGCGCTCACATAGAACCCACTATGTGTAAGTTTTTGTAGCCCCAATGATGTTTGCCTTTCCCTGTTGCTCACTCCGATGACACGCTGACACCGAGGAGGCTATTTAAACATAAGCCATACTCAATTACCGTAGCAACCCATGAATAAGTCGCGTGCCCGTGACGTAACGCGTAGGGAGGAGCTTACGATCGTATCCGAGTCCATCGGATCGAGTTGAGGAGACAGCACACTGAGTGGCGTTTCATGCTTATACTAAGCGGGGATCCGTGAGTGCATCTGTTGATGGTTTTTGGATCGTATTATCCGCCTGTTATCCGATGTTTGTGCAATGAGGTTTTTCTTCTTTTTTTCATATTCATCTGCTACGAGTGCCTGATCACCTGATTCTCAGTTTGGGATCCACACTCCTAGTGAAGGAGGGCATTGTTTATGTGTTTTTTCCTTGTATGGAATCCGTGCTGCTGCCTTCACTGTGCACTTGATTAAGGACTAATCACATGTATTTAAACACATTATGGACACTGTTTCTCCCTGATTTATTTGTTTGTCTGTATGATTTACACTATTAAGTTAATATCAGCGCATCCTATATTATTAATAATTTTTTCACTGTTTGATTTGGTATCACATGGATAGCAGCTGTGTTATTTGGCATTTTATTTGGTGTTCCTGGGATTAATTATTTAATTAGCGCTGTAGTACATTTTTAATTTTCTATTACATATACTTTGTTCCCTCGCAATCCATTTTTTGGAACAGCGCTCCCCCATTTAGTTTTCATTTTTTTTTTTTGCTTCTTTGGTCTTGAGTTTTGGGAGCAGCAGCCTCAGTTTGGTAACCAATCTTCTAATAAGACTTCCTTGCTCATCAATATTTGCACCTGGCTTTTGCTGAATTTTTGTACCGACAGTTGAAAGAGCAGGCACCTCTGTGGCCAATATAAAACCAGCAACAAATTAGACCAGTGGTCTCCAAACGGTGGCCTGGGGGCCAGATATTGCTTGGGGCACCATTTTATTCACCGACACCAACAAAGGGGCGCAGTGCCTCATAATGACAATGACACCCAATGACACCAAAGATGGGGCCCAATTCTTCCCAATGACAATGGGGCTCAATTCCTACCAAAAGGCACCAACGATGGGGCATTATTTCTCCTAATGACACAAGTGATGGGGCACAATTCCTCTCGCCAACACTGAAGATGGGGCATGGTTTATTCCAATATGACGTTGGGACTTCCTACTCCCGATGGCCACAGTCTGGGTCCCCCCAAAGTCTGATAAACAATAAAGTGGCCCCTTGCTTAGAAATTTTGGAGACCCCTAGCTTAGACCATAGGTTTGCAGTGGGTCTTTCTTCAAAGAGAACCTAAATGACTTGACTAAGCATATTGTGGTCGTGGCTTACATGTCATCAGTCACATGTGCTGCAACAACTCCTGTTTCAAACATGTAAGGTTATATCGGTGTATTTGAAGAGGATGGAAAGGCTAAATAGCGAACAAGCAGGTGCAATGTAGTGTAATATCAGGTTGCAATGCTGAAAAACTGGTTCTACTTCCGTTCTAGCAGTCCACAATAAGCAAAGAAAAACATCTATATAAAGCAAATCGGATGATGGCCTAATTTAGTGTTCCATCATCTGCATGAACTACACAGTTCATCAAAAAGTAGAGTTATAGCTTCAAACAGTTACTGACCAAACAGAAAATCAAGAAAAAAAAAAGTCATACTTTTGGCTACGTATGCCACCAGAATAAAATGAAAAAACAATTCAAATGAATTTAAAGTGCATGCTTTCAGAGGATCTCCCCAAACAGCATATAATAGCAGATCAGGAAATACAAGGAAAAGCTTTTGCACCAAGTTGCCACCATCAATGAGGACACTGCAACAGATTTGTGGCTGTCAAATACTTTATCACCAGCTAAAACCTTTTGCATTAGACCTGCTACATTATGCTATCTTCTCAAGCCTTTGTAGAGAGGGTATTCAGTGTCACAGTTGACCTCTCTAGAGGCCGGCGGAATAGAGTAATGCCCAGTACACACGATCCGATTATCAGACAAATGATCGTCCGTTTTTTTTTGTATGCTAATCTCATGTCGAATCGGAGTTTACCAAAGTCACGAAAATTCTCGTACGGCAGAATAAAAAAATAAAATAAAATCTGAAGTGATGTCATGTGTTGTAATGCATTTGTATTGCATTTTTGAATGACAGCTGTACTGATTAAACGAAAATCGTACGATCTGGCATCGTACGAAAAAAAATTCCGTGCATGTCCGATAGAATAATAATTGGATGAACGGTCTGATCTGCTCTCGGAAGCTCTGTACCAACGGTCCGATTATGGTACGATCCAGTACGATCCAGTGCCCCTGGATGAAGTCTGCTATTGGACGAAACGGCGTAGGGAGGAACGGCGTGCTGACGACACCATTGTTTTTATCCTCACGACCATCCGGAAGGACGGGCGGATTGTGAGAGCCGGCCGGCTTACTATTTATATGCTTCCAAAGGATTTGTTTTTTGTAAGTGCAATCGAATTTCTTTTATTAAACTTTTAAAACGTTACTACTCTATGTTGGCTTCCTTTCTCTTCCCTTGGCTACACTCTGGGAGTGATTGTTTTTCTGGGATCCAGCCGCATTGAGACCAAGATTGGAGATACACACAGGATTCCACTTTAATACCCGTTAAGGCAATCCAGCCTGCTGTGCTGTTGATGCTCACGATTATTATCCATCTGGTAAGCAGATTTACTATAAGAGGTGGAGGCTCTCTTCTGTCCTGCAGTATCTCAATCCCCTACTTGGGATATTTCTCTGAACTCACTGAACTTTGATTTTTCCCTGGAGCTTTTTACGAACTTTGTCAATTCAGTTTGTTTTCTTATATGATTTTGTCATACATTGGAACACTTGGTGTTGGTTTTATATACAATTTTTTTGCACTCAATGCACATTTTGTTATCACCTTCACTATTGATGTATTAATTTTAGCAGCGCAGCACACCCAATTTACTTATTTGTATATGCTGGTTAGCTTACTTTTTATTGTTCATTCTCTCTAAAAGGAGAGGTTTTCTTTTCTTTTTCTATGATACGTCCATTGATTGGTATCTTTTTTGCCAATTTGCTTTTAGCTTTTCGGAATCACTATCCTGTATCTGAACTTAGTGATCAGAATAGTCCCAGGATTTAGGCTATCAGTAGATCTAGCCCATGTAAGTTTCCATAGAACTTTAATAAAGTGTTCTGTGGTATATGCCATTTTCCCCATGTTGGCTTTAATCCCATTTCTTTTCCCCAATTTATAGATACTGCTATATAGTTGGTCACTTTGTGCCCCCTATGATCATTTGGTGCGGCTTGATTGTCTGGGCCTGTCATCACCGTTCTGGGGTGCGATTGTTTGGATTGGCTTTAGTGGGGAGAGGTAAGGGGCTGCACCTTTAGGGAGGTGAGTGACACATGCATACAATTTGATTGTTGATGTATTTCGGCACTTTATGTATATTTTTTATGTACATGAATTGAGACACGTGTATATCTGTTTTTGATTTCTTAGAAGGCTTATACTACCTAATTGGACAGTTTTCCCTCTGAAGAAGCCTGAATCAAGGGCGAAACATGTCAGGAACACATCTCATCTGACTCTCCCATTAATTGTATTTGTGCACTACCATTCTCCAATTACCCACTTGTATTGTTTTTATTGTGTTGTTCCAAAAAAAAATATTTTAATATAATCTACTTGATATATTGCATTTGTGCACCCCGAAAAATCCCATTTCTTACTTCTTTGTCTTTAACAATATTGGGGACTTGGTGCTACACATCTTATTTGGGTTATCCACAACCACAAAAACAAAGCTCATTTCCTTATCTCATGAACTAGCATGAGAGTTACAATTTCAGCTTCAAATTCCCTCCTCCCTTATTCTCCAGCTCTCCCAGGATTGGCTGCTCAACACCTCTGCATAAGTGGGCATGCTGAAGTCATGTGGTACCTTCCCTTGGTTTTGACTGGATGTTTCTCATCATGGGGTGTGATCCACAATATCAGTGTGACAGGAGGAAATGCATATAGTGCAGTCATCTCACAGAACAGAGATTCGATTTAGGGAAGATTCATCTAGTCAGATAGGAAGAGGAGACGCTACAGTGATTTAATTATTGTTATGGTACAGTGTGTGTGTGTGTGTGGTAACCTGTTCACAGTGTTTTGCATTCATTTTGATTACAAGGATGTGTTATGTGGGGGTGGGGTGGATGTCACCCAATGAGGCTGAATGGGCTCAAAGCTTACAGCCTACCCGAGACACCTGACCGCTCACACCAAGTCCCTACCCAGGTCATCTGACTGGTCACACCAAGTCTATTTTCTTGTACAAACATCACACTGAATAAAGAAGTCCTCCTCTGAAGGCTGCACCCCGATGTCTCTTCCGATTCCCACCTTGTACCCAAATCATATCTGTCTAATCATGACCCAAACATCTCAATCCTGTCATATCCATCCATCCCGTTATATCCCATATGCATCCACATGATACAGGAGTTGATGCTTACATTATACAGCCGCTGCAAAATGTGGGAGTGGCTTAAATTGTGTAGCTATATCCCTGTAGGGGCTGTTGAGTATAATGATTTGTCTGTCATCCTGCCCAACCAGGCATACACCTTTTCACTCCTCAGACAAGAAAGCAGTCCTTGCATTTCCTTTTTTTTTTTATTATTGATAGGATATTAAACTTTCTATAGGGATGGGGACTCATGAGATGCCCGGGTGATCAATCATTGGAACTTGGAGTGATGTATATAAGGTCCCATTTCTCTTCCTGCACATCCCTTCATTTCTTCTGAGTATCGCGCCATCCTCTCTTTCATTCTCCAGACTAGCTAGCACTGTAGGCCTGACACAGACTCAGCCAGGCCTAAAGCAAATGCCCTTCACAGGCAGGGGCCGTGGGCCCCTATGGTGTAGCAAAAGGTAAATGGCAAGTTCTGGTGCTAGTTGTCCCACATGTAGCTACTGATCCCAGTCAGCCCTCCTGGCCGCAGCTGCCCGAATCCACTGCCCCCGACACCACAGTCCTCTCCTCCGATTCTGCATCAATCTGACTGTCCTCTCCCAGTCCTATCAGGTGTGCCTCCCCAGTCCTCCCTACTGTGCATGTCACTTACCAGCCCTCTTAGCTGAAACTGGTGGTTCCTCTCCCTAGAGACTTGCCTGGCAGTACGCTCTCCCGCTGTCCTCTTGCTCTTCCTGTGTCCTGTCCAGGACACCTCCACATTTTCTTGGAGAGCCCTGTCTGCACCCGAGCCCAGGCCCAAGGTCTTAACCCCCACCCCCCTCAGACTGGGGAGCTCCCTCCGAGGCTCCGACAGCCTCAGTGCTCCATCTCAAACTCTTCCACCCAACAACTTCTCCCAAACTAGCCAGGCCTGCCTAAACCTACCTACACTAAACAACTCTCACTTTAGCACCTACACTACTAGAGGGTGCTATAATTGCATAAACTATTGGGCATGGCTTAAAGGGTTGTGGTTTAATACAGTCTGAGATAACTTGCCTAGCCCAGAATGTTATGTTAAACAGGGAATGTACAGTGCAGAGTGGATGGATGTGGGTAGTATATGCAGGAGAGGGGTGTGGAGTATACGGAGGTGGGTAGCATGTACAGAACAGGAGTATGGAGATGAGTAGTATGTGTGGGAGAGAAGTGTGGAGTGTATGGAGGAGAGTAGTATGTACAGAAGAGTATGAAGGTGGGTATTATGTGCAGGAGGAGTGGGAAGTGTATGTAGGTGGGTAGAATGTGCAGGAGAGGAATGCCTTTTTGGGACCAGTGGATGGTGTCAGAGCAATGAACAGTGTGAGATTTTTATACATTTTTTACAATTATTTTTGTACCATTTTTTTTACAAAGATTGGGGGAGAGTAATGGGGCAGTGGACGGTGTTCAGCATGGCAGTGGACAGCGTCAGTATTTTTTTTCATTTTCATGCATTTCTTTTTTACACGTACATCTTTTTTTTAAATATGTAATTGGGGGGGGGGGGGGCTTTGGGTCTCTGGACCATGTCAGTATTTTTTTTAATTCTATATATTTTTTTTTTCATTTTTTTTTTAATCAGCCCTGCTGGGGGGCTATGGTGAGATTTCAGGGGTCAGGAGGAGGAAGACACAGCAAGCTGGATGAGGACGACATGCAAGGGGGCCAGAGAAGAAAGGGGGGTGGTGGAGGAGAACATGGGGTCCAGCCGGGGATGATCGGTGGGGCGGGGGGTCATTTGCTCGCACCAATCTCCCTGCATGACTTTTCATCAGCCACTTCTCTCCCTCCTGCAGCTGTCAGCTGAAAAGCCATGCAGGGAGATCAGAGCTCACAGCTGTCCCCAGCCACACCAATCACTTCCAAGTGAACTGTCAAGGGACAAGGATCTATGTGTGCAGGAGTGACAGGAGGCTGCGAGCGCTCCGCTTCTCCTGTGCGCACACTCTTTACTTCCCAGGCACGGGATTTGTCCTTGCGACACTGCCTAGCCAAGGGGAGTGTAGAGGTGGGCGGGGAGTCTGGTGACATCACAACTCAGCCCCAGAAAATAGACCCTCCCACTGATTACAGAGTTTTGTGGGGCTTCATCTGCAGAAGGGGGTGACATTTTGAAGGTAGGGATACATGCAGGAGGCATGTATATACATATAGATTAATAGTATGCCATTGGTTTATAAATTATGTGTGGTTTTACATCCACTTTAATACCATAAAAAACAGATTCGATTTTTCACTCCAGCGGTAGTATACAATGAGTTTGTAAATTGTAGAGAAAATGCTTAAAATAAAATAAATAATGCATTACAGTTTAACCACTCCAGCCACAGAAGATATTCTCCGTTAATGACCAGGCCATTTTTTACACTATGGCACTGCATCGTTTTAACTGACAATTGCATGGTCGTATCCAAAACAAAGTGACGTCCTTTTTTCCCCACAAATAGAGCTTTTTGGTGGTATCAATCTCAGTGTCTAAAAGGCCTAATTGAACTGCTCAGCAGTCCAGATTGGTGACCTACAGTGCAGAAAATAAGTATTTGAACACCCTGCTATTTTGCAAGTTCTCCCACTTGGAAATCATGGAGGGGTCTGAAATTGTCATCGTAGGTGCATGTCCACTGTGAGAGACATAATCCAAAAAAAAAAATCCAGAAATCACAATTTATGATTTTTTAACTATTTATTTGTATGATACAGCTGCAAAGAAGTATTTGAACACCTGTCTAACAGCTAGAATTCTGACCCTCAAAGACCTGTTAGTCTGCCTTTAAAATGTCCACCTCCACTCCATTTATTATCCTAAATTAGATGCACCTGTTTGAGGTCATTAGCTGCATAAAGACACCTGTCCACCCCATACAATCAGTAAGAATCCAACTACTAACATGGCCAAGACCAAAGAGCTGTCCAAAGACACTAGAGACAAAATTGTACACCTCCACAAGGCTGGAAAGGGCTACGGGGAAATTGCCAAGCAGCTTGGTGAAAAAAGGTCCACTGTTGGAGCAATCATTAGAAAATGGAAGAAGCTAAACATGACTGTCAATCTCCCTCGGACTGGGACTCCATGCAAAATCTCACCTCGTGGGGTCTCAATGATCCTAAGAAAGGTGAGAAATCAGCCCAGGACTACACGGGAGGAGCTGGTCAATGACCTGAAAAGAGCTGGGACCACCGTTTTCAAGGTTACTGTTGGTAATACACTAAGACGTCATGGTTTGAAATCATGCATGGCACGGAAGGTTCCCCTGCTTAAACCAGCACATGTCAAGGCCCGTCTTAAGTTTGCCAATGACCATTTGGATGATCCAGAGGAGTCATGGGAGAAAGTCATGTGGTCAGATGAGACCAAAATAGAACTTTTTGGTCATAATTCCACTAACCGTGTTAGGAGGAAGAAGAATGATGAGTACCATCCTAAGAACACCATCCCTACTGTGAAGCATGGGGGTGGTAGCATCATGCTTTGGGGGTGTTTTTCTGCACATGGGACAGGGCGACTGCACTGTATTAAGGAGAGGATGACCGGGGCCATGTATTGCGAGATTTTGGGCAACAACCTCCTTCCCTCAGTTAGAGCTTTGAAGATGGGTCGAGGCTGGGTCTTCCAACATGACAATGACCCGAAGCACACAGCCAGGATAACCAAGGAGTGGCTCTGTAAGAAGCATATCAAGGTTCTGGCGTGGCCTAGCCAGTCTCCAGACCTAAACCCAATAGAGAATCTTTGGAGGAAGCTCAAACTCCGTGTTTCTCAGCGACAGCCCAGAAACCTGACTGATCTAGAGAAGATCTGTGTGGAGGAGTGGGCCAAAATCCCTCCTCCAGTATGTGCAAACCTGGTGAAAAACTACAAGAAACGTTTGACCTCTGTAATTGCAAACAAAGGCTACTGTACCAAATATTAACATTGATTTTCTCAGGTGTTCAAATACTTATTTGCAGCTGTATCATACAAATAAATAGTTAAAAAAAATCATACATTGTGATTTCTGGATTTTTTTTGGGATTATGTCTCTCACAGTGGACATGCACCTACGATTACAATTTCAGACCCCTCCATGATTTCCAAGTGGGAGAACTTGCAAAATAGCAGGGTGTTCAAATACTTATTTTCTGCACTGTAACTCTACCAAAATACTTAATTACTCTCTGTACTGTGGGGTAGGGTCTCTATCCAACTTAGATAAAATCACCGCCCCGCCCCCTAAAATTGCGGGCCCTACAATATCTCTTTTTTCCCTGCTCCTCAATCCCTCCTTGTACATAACTCAGGGTTGATCACGCAAAACCAGACTTTAACCACTTAAGGACCCCCGCACGCACATATACGGCCACAGAATGGCACGTACAGGCACAAGGGCGTAAATTTACGTCCCCGCCTAAGTGCGGTTCGGGGGTCCCATCGGGACCCCCTCCGCGGCGTGCGGGGGTCCCCCTGGCTCCGGGAGCGATCCGGGATGAGCGGGCGGATGTCGGTGTTTACCCGCCCCCCCGCGATCGCTCCCAGCCAATGCGCGCGCTCCCAGCTCCTGTCACTTCCTCCTCCTGTGTTTACACAGGAAGGAGGAAATGATGTAATCTCTCATCGCAGCGGTGTTTCCCACCGCTGCTGATGAGAGAAGACATCACAAGTAAGTGTGCACCAACACAACACTGACACACACTCACATAGGCACATTAACCCCTTGTGATCGCCCCCCCCCCACCCCCCCTCTCACAGTGTCACTGAATGCAGTGATCTAATCACTGCATTTAGTGTCAGTGTGACAGGCAGTGTAAAAAACAGTTAGTGTTAGGTCCAGGGTAGCCCCCCCACCCGCCCTAATAAAGTTTTAAACCCCCTGATCACCGCCCTACTTAACCCTTTCACTCCCTATTGCCAGCATCACTAAGCGATCATTTTTCTGATCGCTGTATTAGTGTCGCTGTTCCCGCTAGGTAGCTTTTTTTTTTTATTGCGATTTTTTTTTTTACTAAAGACATGTGGCTAAATAAATTTTGGCCTAAATGTTTGACTAAAATTTAGTTTATTTGATTTTTTTTTTTAACAAAAAGTAAAAAATTGTGTTTTTTTTTCAAAAATGTCGCTCTATTTTTGTATATAGCACAAAAAATCGCAGAGGTGATCAAATACCACCAAAAGAAAGCTCTATTTGTGGGAAGAAAAGGACGCAAATTTTGTTTGGGAGCCACGTCGCACGACTGCGCAATTGTCTGTTAAAGCGACGCAGTGCCGAATCGCAAAAACACCTTGGGTCATTTACCAGCGTATTGGTCCGGGTCTTAAGTGGTTAAATACTTTCAGAAGTTGTGTTGCAGTGTTTGGTGGATTGAACAAAGATTTATTAGCAATCCACTATCCACTCTTCTGGATGTATTATTTTCAATATTAGTCAGATGGGGGCTCTTTAAAAAAAAAAGTTTTTTTTTTAGATTTAATTTCCTTATGTATTTGTATACATCTATGTACACATCAAACTTGCCAATTCATCTTTTCAAACCACATTTAAAATATGTAAAAGGCAGTGATCACTGGGGGTTAGAAAAATGCTGGGTCATCCTATAAATGCCGGGACGCTGCGCCATTTCTTTAAGTTCTCTGTTGAAGTCGTGATGACGAATTGCATCAGAGCATTACCTTACCACGACCAGAAGCAACAAGTGCGTGTCTTTGCCAGGAATTCACAGCCAGATACTTTCAATGCAGTGGATGGCAGACGGTATTCCATACTGATTGGTGATAACACTTATTCAACCAAATTCCTGTTACAATGTATGTTGTGCAAGTGTAGTTTTAAAAACCACTTCAGGCCAATTCCGACACTTCTCTCCTACATGTTAGCTCAATGTTTTTGCATAATGTGAAAGATGAAGTTACGCCAAGTAAATAGATGTTTTACTGGTTACATTTTTTGAGTTAGAGGTTGTTTTGTGCTAGAATTATTGCTCTCACTCCAACGTTCACGGCGACACCTCACGTGTGGTTTGAACACTGTTTTCATATGTGGGTGGGACTTCCCTATGCGTTCGCTTCTGCGTGTGAGCACACAGGGACAGGGGCACGTTAAAAGAAATATTTTTTTATTGTTTATTTTTCTTAAAAATTCATAATTTGACACTTAATAAATATGATCAGATATTGATTACTTTTATTCCTATTGCAAGGAATGTAAACATCCAAGGACAGGATGTATTTACAGTGAGATATGGGGTCAATAAGACCCCACTATCCTACCACTAGGCTGGGAGTGGCCTAGTGGTGGGATTGCAACCATTACCGCTTTAGTCGAGGTGGCACCGTTTTTTTTTTTATGCAGAGGCTGGACGTGACGTCATAACATCGCGTCAATCAGAGAGACTGCAGCGAGCATCTGGTCCGCCTGAAATCTCTATAATCAGCATCCGGATCTGTTCAGACTCACCGATCACAGCGGTGAGTCGGGAGAAGCACCGGAGGGCGGCAGGGGTGGGGCAGAACAGCCGCTATGAAAGTTCTTAAGGTATAGGGAATTGCTGGCTGAAAACGGCAATATCTGAATGATGCCTGTAGATGCAGGCATCAGATATACCACCACAAAGCCCAGGACATCATGTGACATCCTCTGGGTGGTAAAAAGGGGATGGTCATCTTGAATAAACTGTTTAAACTGTATCACGCTATGTGGAGCCTTATTTTACATGACTAAACCATGCTGGGCGATGAGCTGTTTGAGATAAGCAGACCAAACAGGAGACATCTGTTGTGTTCAAGGCTTTTGATTTACATCCCTTTGTTGAGTGTTTAACGTGGTGTGTATTCTGGTGGATGGTATATGCCTATTAAGTAGAATCCTTCATCAATTGAACTGTCCAATTACTTAACATACTACGGATTTCTCATATTTCTTTACATGTGAATGCTGGTCACACTTCATTTGATTGGAGCCTTGTTTTGAGTATTGGAACTTCCATCCAAATAGAGCTGCGAAACTGACGGTAAAGCACCTCTAAAAATAGTGGCGCTTTACCAACGACGCACCCACCACACCAGCGTGAAAGGGGCCTTATGAGCTGATGTACAGTTACAATGATTCGTAGGAATGTGCCGACCTGCTGTATAATGACGCCAGCTGGTCAACAAGTGGTTAACATCGATTAGATTTTAGATGACTAAAATGTACTGAAGATTTTGTCGACTAAATATGACAAACAAAAACACTTGCAGAAGACTAAAATGGGACTTAAACTAAAATGCCATTTTAGTCCATGACAAACTAAAATTTTCTGCCAAAATTAGCACAGATGGTAGGTCATACCCTTGAAATGTTCTGGGTGGTTGATTTTTAGCACCAAGTTTGAAAAGTTTACACTGTAGAAGTAAATACATTCCAAACACCAGTCCCAGTATCCTGAAAGTTATAATATCAGGATTGTGGGGTTTTACAAGAAACATTTTTCTAAGGGCTAGTTTACACTTGGTTCAAGGCTTTGGATACGCTTTGTTAAAGCTCTCTGAATGCCGGTCAAAATGTGTCACTAAATAAAAGGGTTGGCTTACAGTCCTGTTTACACCTTGCATTGCTTCAACTTCAAAAATTATACCCAATGCCACTTTAGTGGCGCTTCAAAAGTCTCCATAGAACTGACAAAGCTTGATTGAAGCACCTGCGGCTTTTGAGGCTTCAATACAGCATTGGCTTTAAGCACTAAAGTTTGGTGTGAAACGCGTCAGCTGCTGTGGCATGCTTTTTGTGTTTTTTGATTTTACAATAAAAGCAATTTAGTGCGGCTGTCCAGAACGTGTTTCCTTCACATTAGCATTAGCTTTGTTTTGGAGAAATTGCAGGTATGAGATACACATACACACACACACACACACACACACACGTTATCTGTCAAGCTTCAAAAGAGCATCACGGAACTTCACAGAAGCATCACCAAAGCATTAAAACACATCATAAAAGCATGTTGAAGCTTTAGGCGCTTTAATGCGTGTTGAAGCCAAAGCAAGTGTAAACGAGCCCTTAGTGTTATGCCCGATTATAATCTGACCACGTGAGTGTAATGGATTGTTTTTCAGATATAAAATGCTGCTATCTGTGGTGCCTACTGTGCGCATTCATCTAGAGTATTGTCTCTAATACAGGAGGCATACCACCAGGTAAACACAGATAAAAAAGCCAAAGAAAAGAAAATGGATGTAGCCATTGCACCTAATGATTGGCAAGCTGAAATACCATTTTTCGGTTTTGGGGTTTAATACAGCTTTAAGTCCATGCAGCCAGGTATTCAGAGAGGAAGCAACCTAGACAGACAGACTATACTGGAGAAAAAGCTTTGATAGCATACCCGATTGTGCCTGCTTTAATGCGGTATGATTACTTGGAGCTGGAGGAACTTGGATTAAAAATGGTTGAAGCTACAGTAGTATTTTTTTGTGGTTATTGGGGAATGGGAGAGCATAAACCGTACTTAACGCAGGGTCTTCAAAAGACACCTAATGAGACCCTGTTGTAAAGAGCAAAGTTGTAAAATAGCCTGGAGCATGGGGTCTACCAGGCTGGGTCTCCGCTGAGCTGTCGGGCGGACAGGGCGGTCCCCGCACACTATGCAGGGACCGCCCTGTCTCTCCTCCGCTATCCCCTATGGGGAATCGGATGGAAACGGACCGTCTGTTCGTTTGCATCCGATCCGATGGACAAAAGAAAAATAGGACATTCTTCCGTCCGAAAAAACGGATGCGGATCTTGCAGACGTTAGCGGATGCATCTTCCGCTAACGGATCCGCTTCCATAGGGGCCCATTACAAGTCCGTAAACGGACTTGTAATGAGTGGACGAACGGAGCGGACATGTGAAAGGGGCCCAAGGAGTTCCCAAGTGAGTTCAGCTTGTGGCCCAGGCATGTCTGGAGGGATGCCATAGAAGCCACAGTGGCTGGCAGGGAAAATCTAGGCACAGGATTGTATAAAGGGACGCCGGGAGAGTTGCCATGGCCAGCACTGAGAATCGAGACACAGGCACAGCTGGAGGGATACTGGGGCTGCTTGTTTTGTAATGGCACTGACAGCAGTGAATACAGGGACTCCAGCTACAGTGCATCCGGAAAGTATTTTTAGGGCTTCACTTTTTCCATGTTATGTTGCAGCCTTATTCCAAAAATGGATTAAATAACTTTCCTCAAAATTCTACAAACAATACTCCATAATGACAATGCGAAAGAAGTTTGAAATCTTTGCAAATTTATATATAATTTTTTTTAAATAAAATCGCATGTACATAAAAGTATTCACAGCCTTTGGCATGACTCTCAAAATTGAACTCAGATGCATCCTGTTACTACTGATCATCCTTGAGATGTTTCTACAACTTGATTGGAGCCCACCTGTGGTAAATTCAGTTGATTGTACATGATTTGGAAAGACACACCCCTGTCTATATAAGGTCCCACAGTTAAAAGTGCATGTCAGAGCACAAACCAAGCCATGAAGTCCAAGGAATTGTCTGTAGACCTCAGAGACAGGATTGTATCGAGTCACAGATCTGGGGAAGGGTACAGAAAAATGTCTGCAGCATTGAAGGTCCCAATGAGCACAGTGGCCTCCATCTGTAAATGGAATAACTTTTTAACCACCAGGACTCTTCCTAGAGTGGGCATCCCGGCTAAACAGAGATCGGGGGGGGGGGTTTAGTCAGGGAGGCGACTAAAACCCAATTGTCACCCTGAATAAGCTCCAGCATTTCTCTGTGGAGAGCAAAGAACTTTCCAGAACAACCACCATCTCTGCAGCACGCCACCAACCTGTATGATAGAGTGGCCAGACAGAATCCACTCCTCAATAAAAAGCACATGACAGCTAGTCTGGAGTTTGCCAAAAGGCACCTAAAGGACTCTGAAAAAATTCTCTGGTCTGATGAAACAAAGATTGAACTCTATGGCCTGAATGGCAAGCGTCATCACCTGTCCATTATCTCAACAGTGAAGCATGGTGGTGGCAGCATCATGCTGTGGGGATGCATTTCAGTGGCAGGAACTGGGAGACTAGTCAGGATCATAGGAAGGAGGAATGCAGCAAGCAGAGACATCCTTGATGACAACCTGCTCCAGAGCCATCTGGACCTCAGACTGGGTTCATCTTCCAACAGGACAACGACCCTAAGCACACAGCCAAGATAAAGGAGTGGCTGCGGGAAAACTCAATGTCCTTGAGTGGCCCAGCCAGAGCCTTGACCTGAACCCGATTGAACATCTCTGGAGAGATCTGAAAATAGCTGTGCAACGATGCTCCCTAGATACCCGATGATGCTTGAGAGGCCCTGCAAAGAATAATGGGAGAAATTGCCCAAAAATAGGTGTGCCACGCTTGTAGAATACCCAAAAAGACTTGAGGCTGTAGTTGGTGGCAAAGGTGCAAGTATTGAGCAAAGGCTGTGAATATTTATGTACATGTGATTTTTATTTTTTTTATTTTTAATAAACCTTTTTTTTTTAAACTTCTTTCAAAGTTGTGATTATGGGGTATTGTTTGCATAATATTGAGGAAAATAAGGAATAGAATATATTTTGGAATAAGGCTCTAACATAACGAAATGTGGAAAAAGTGAAGCGCTGTGAATACATTCCAGATGCACTGTAGAGTTAGGCAAGTAAATGCAGCATAGCTATATTTGGGGGAGTGCTGGTTCCCCCCCACCACTGATTTAAGTTCTACCTGCCCCACTCAAGGTCCCTCATTTACAACCTCCCCAAACAAAAAATGGTGGGTGCAACTAAAATCTGTCCCCTAGCTATAGCCATGTGGCTGTAGGTTGCCCTATTACTTTTAGAATAAAAAAAAAATATTACAATAAAAGTGAATATTACTTAGATGGGTACATTAACTAGATCAATGATCATTAACGTGTGATCTGCTAGGCTTTTCTGCTCATCGCCTATCCTTATTGATGGTGTATTTTATGTGTGGTCCAAGACAATTCCTCTTCCTCCAATGTGGCCCAGGAAAGTCAAAACTGGTGAACTGATACCCAAAACTGAACTGCATATTCCAGATGAGGTTGCATGAATGCTTTGTACTGGGCAAATTGTCTCCATATATCTATACAGTACAAGAAAGTGTTTTTCTAGATTTAAAAACTGTATTGGCACGACATGCTAATATTATCTCTATGATCTACCAGAACAACCAGATTCCCCTTGACCATTGACTCTCCTCAACTATCCGCCTCATAGAATGTATGACGTCTGCAGGTTTTTAGTACATGGAATTACATTCATCAATAGTTAACCTCATTTTCCCAATTAAAACAGAGCATTAAGGTCACCCTGTAAATTGGAAATATCCTGTAAGGATTTTATTTCACTACATTAGTGTCATCTGCAAACACAAAAAATAGTACTTTATATCGAAACTCTAAATATGTTAAATAGTAAGGGTCCCATCATTTCACCACTAATAACCTTAGACCATTCAGAGTATGAGTCACTACTGTCTGAATATGGGATTTTAGCCAGTTTTCTATCCATTTTATTTTATTCCTCTTTCATTAAAAAAATATATATATACACTTTAAAATCGTATTTCTCAATCCTCTAGTAAAGAACTTTGGCTCTTTGTGACAGCGAGTAATCAAGACTTTCTTTAAAGGATGGTTCATAGACACTGCAGTGAACTTAATTTTTTCTCGCACTGGATCAACACAGGCAACCAATATGTGCTGTGTTCACAGAACACTAGAGCAGGGGTCTCCAAACTGTGGCCCGAGGGCCAGATGTGGCCCTTTGCTAGCCTTTATCTGGCCCTCCGGGACTATCCCTTTCACTGATATGAGGTACTATTCCTTCCACAGACACCAACAAGGAGGCACTATTTATTCCACCGTTTCCAATGATGGGATACTATTCCTCCTACTAATAGGGGCACTACTCCTCCTCCTATTGACCACCAACCCTGAGGCCATATTTATTCTCACCGATGCCAGGCCCAGGACATTTTCTGCCCCCGCTGGCCACAGTCTGGCCCTTCTAAAGTCTGAAAGACAATAAACTGGCCCTTTGTTTAACACGTTTGGAGATCCCTGCACTAGAGTAATGTGCAGTGTTGAAAAATGCTGACATGATGCATTTCACTAGATGGCAAAGAAGAGCACCATGTTGCTTTGCAGAGATCTGAATGGAGTGTACACTTTGCGCACTTCCGAAAAAGTTTATAAAAAAAAAAAGTAAACCACATCTTGCAGTGTAAAACATAATGCACCACTTATTATTGGTGCTACACAGCAGACACCAGCCACACACAACAAAATTAACTATTTTAGCATGCTGCCAAGGTCAGACAACAAACAACAAATGCTGAGAAAAGTCGGTTTTGTTTTGGCAAAATTTGTGGTGGCAGCTATTGTGTGTAGAGGGTTAACTCAGTTAACCTGCCCCTCCGACAATCACTGTCAGTCTGTTTGCACTTTGATTGTTGCCCTGTGAATTGGAAAATCTCTGCACAGGGGAAGTGGTATGTGTATTCATCACAGACTTCGCATTTTAGATAATGAGATAATTAGAGAATGAATGTTGGCTGGCCACTGGGTCTTATACTTTGTTTATTTAGGCTCCTTTCACATCCGAGCGTTCCATTCATTGTTAATGGCACCCAAAATGTGGCAAGCAGACATGCAGTTAAAAACAGAGCAAAGCTCAATGCCTGAAAAAGTACAGGCGCTTCTTTTGTATGTTTGTTGCATGTAGGGGCTGCCCTTTGCATTCAAAAAAACAAAAGAAGCAAACCTGTGTTCAGAATACACTAGGTGTGAAGCCATCTTTATTAAAGGTAAAGAACCATATTCAAACCTTGTTCCCCTCTAAGCCTAGGGATTATCCTCACTGTTCCTGTCAGAGGTGATCATTCCCAAAAGAGAAGCATTTATTTTTGCCTAACAAAGCTGTAAAAAATATATTGCATCTGAAAAAAAAAACCCATGTGAAACCAATGGAGCAGCTCAGCCTTCTAGTCATTCACAGTCAACCAACTCACTCCTATAAACCATACAAGCACAGATGCCTCATGTGACAGTAATGAACATCTCATGTCTCATCTCTATGTCATTAGTAGATGCAGACATCAGAAACAGCAATCACAAGAATATAACAGGACACGTCATGGCCAGTCTTTCACTGCATTTCTCACATGGCTTCCTCTAAATATACAGAAGCCGGGCGAAAATGGGCTTTCCTGCTAAGCTCCTTATCTCGGCCCTAAACTGCATGTCTAAGAAGCCAGCTCAGGTTTTCAAACAGGAAAATATGCATTTCAAAACAAGATCGGAGTGCCAAGATTAAGCTGAACGCTGAAATTGGGCAAGAGGACAAAAAGACACACCAGCTGGAGCCTGCTGCTTTCATCGCACAAGATGGGTTAAACTACACAGGCGACAATATTCTATGACACTCCCAATTACTTCATTTGCAATCCACTGAAATCAATGTGCTGCAAATGTAAACACCATTAGTTAAATCACTTGTTCCAGAAGACTGTGGGACCATTTACAAAGTGAATATGCATATGCGCAGCTGGCTACCACAGTTCGAATGTTGGCGCCGGGCACCAAAGTGGGTCCTGGGACAGGTAAGCAGCTGCTTATTAAAAAAAAAAAAAAAAGGCAGCAGGCCGAACCCCTCCCCCCACATTTTGTGTTTTATTTATTCCTTCCTCCCCCCCCCCCCTCTTTTCTATACCCATTTTCTCCATAGTCAGTCCATCCCCATGCTTTTCATTGCTTTTTATCACCCACAGCCTCACACGAGCTCCAGTAACACATTCTCTACAGTTCCAGGCCAGTTGTTAATTCATCCACCACCTCAGGCTAGTTGCATTCTCTATTCAGTTTTCCTCCTCATCTCCACAACAAAACAATACCCTCTGCAAAGCTCCTATATGCAGCTATGCCAAATGTGCAAAAGTTCTATGCCCCACAGTTGGGATACGGCACATCAGCGACACCCACACACCACTATAAGAATCAACTCCATGTTGTACAATTCTTTCCAAACAGGAAAATAGTCTCCTAAAAGCTCTGCCAAATTATCCCCTCTAAAAGATTTAGAACAGATATAGTGAATTTTGTTTCCATTTTTATAGCAAGTACGAGATATATATAGAAATATCTATACATAGGTTTAATTAATTTTATTGTATACTAGCTTTGATAAAAGACTGTGCAACACCCCCCCCCCCCCCCGAAACGTGTTTGCTCCATTCTACCCCCATTTGAACCGCAAACTTCAATAAATACGTTGTATAAAAGCCTGAAGCGTGATGTCTCTGCATATCGAACATGCCTCCTACCTCAACTACACTACAATGGATTTTGAACTAGTATAGGTACGGCCTTTAGTGGACACAATGCAGCCCATCCTGGGGAGTTCTTGAAAAACTTACCAATTTTCTGGTGGTAGTTTCCTTAGGAACTACCTACATTTAATGCAGGAAAGCATTTGCACCGGTGTTAGTAACATTACTAAAGTGTGTGGAAAATTCAGGTAGTTCTTATTACAACTTTAAGAACCAGTTGCAATGGCAGCAACCGATTCCTACAATTACCACCAGCTCACAGTTTAGTAAACCAGTGGTAATTAGGACCAGATCAGAGCGGATACATGGAGGTATGCCAGTGCTCAGTGTAGGGCATATGTCCGTGTTGGGAAGCGGTCACAAATGTGACCGCTTCCCACACAGTGCTCTATCCTGAGCCTCATTTCTGCCGTCAGCTGGGAGGTTTCCTGGCCAAAAGCTAAATGTGAACAAACGAGCTGGGGATATCATTACTCAAAAATGACAATGCCTATATTTGGGAAATGATTTGTCACTGGGTAAGCCCAACAAGTAACAGACTTGTGTCCCATCAGAACTGCTTTACTTTTGATCGACAGTGCATTGCAGTGGGTAGATTCACAAGTCAATATTAGACTACTGCCCTACTGCTGTGGGCTTTCAATCAAATATAAATCAGACCTGATAAGGAACTAGCCTGTTTCCCATCAGACACTGCCCACCCTAGTACAAAACTCATTAGCACAACAGGCACAGCAGCCAAGGTGGAAGTGTACTGCGGAAGGAATATCCAGTATGGACACCAAAATCAGTGTGGGCTCCTAAATTCCCAGCACTTCCAGAATAAAGCAGCTTAGGGCTTGTCTTCCTTTATCTTTCAAGACTGTTAGTTGGTGGTTGGCCTAGTGCTGTCACACAGTGGTGGGGGTAAGTCATCTGCTCTGTATAAGCTTCACTAGGAATGATACCAAGCTTAACCACTTAAGGACCGCCTACTGATCATTTACGTCGGCAGAATGGCACGGCTGGGCACATCAACGTATATATACGTTGATTTTAGTACCCAGCCGTGGGTCACAGGCGCGCGCCCGCGACCCGGTCCGAAGCTCCAGGACCGGGACCGCGTCATCCCTGTAATAGGGGGACGCGATCGATGACGTCACACCTACAGCCACACCCCCCTACAGTTGTAAACACAACACATAGGTCACACATCCGCTACAGCGCCACCTGTGGTTAACTCCCAAACTGCAACTGTCATTTCCACAGTAAACAATGCAATTTAAATGCATTTTTTGCTGTGAAATGACAATTGTCCCAAAAATGTGTCAAAATTGTCCAAAGTGTCCGCCATAATGTCGCAGTCACAAAAAAAAAAAAAAAAAAATCGCTGATAGCCGCTATTAGTAGTAAAAAAATAAAAATGCAATAAAACTATCCCTTATTTTGTAAACGCTATAAATTTTGCGAAAACCAACCGATAAACGCTTATTGCGATTTTTTTTTACCAAAAATACGTAGAAGAATACTTATCGGCCTAAACTGAGGAAAAAAAAATGTTTTTTTATATATATTTTTGGGGGATATTTATTATAGCAAAAAGTAAAAAATATTGAATTTTTTTTTAAATTGTCGCTCTATTTTTGTTTATAGCGCAAAAAATAAAAACCACAGAGGTGATCAAATACCACCAAAAAAAGCTCTATTTGTGGGGAAAAAAGGACGCCAATTTTGTTTGGGAGCCACGTCACACGACCGCGCAATTGTCAGTTAAAACGACGCAGTGCCGAATCGCAAAAAGGGGCAAGGTCCTTTACCTGCATTTTGGTCCAGGTCTTAAGTGGTTAAAGGAACACTAAAGTCAAATTTTTTATTTTTTTTAAATAACAAACATGTTATACTTGCCTCCACTGTGCAGCTCGTTTTCCTCTAACCCTGTCTTCTGGGGTCCCTCGGCGGCTGTCTTAGGTCCTGCTCGCAAAAGCATTCCACCTTAATGCGAGTGAGCTCGCACGGTGGAAAGCTTTTGCGAGCGCGCTCCCGTGATACAACGGCGACCATAGCCGCCGACTGTATCACTCGGCCCCACTCCACAGCGTGCCGCGTCATCCGCTGTGATTGACAGCAGCTCCAGCCAATGGCTGCGCTGCTATCAATCCGCCCAGCCTAGCCAATCAACGGCGGGTACCACCGGATGTTTTTTCACCTTAATGCTTAGGATGCATTAAGGTGAAAAAACATTTACCTTTACAACCCCTTTAAGCTGGGCATAGACTAAATTTGGATGGTTTAGCAGGGACTGGCCAAATTCAGATACGTGTGTGTCCCTTCCTGTTATTATATCAACTTCAGTCAAAAAAATGTTGACACGCTAGAAAACGTTTGTCGTTCAGTGGCTGCAGCCGCTGATCAGTGTATTGTGGCAGCACAGAACACAATAGTCGCCTACCTGCTTCAGTATATTTCAGCCCCACCTTCTCTTCCCCATCTATGGGTTTAGGCGGTGGCCATACTGCCTGAAGTCTTCCAGGAGTCCGGTCTTCTGGATCCAAGGGACTTGTGTCTGGCTGCAAAACAAAACAAAAATTGTAAGGCAAAGGAATTTTTTGTGATAAAATTTGCATTTGATTCACGGATTTCAGTTTAACACAAAGCCGTTAGGATCTAAAATTAAAACCACTAGACATTTAAAAACACCTTAAAGGGGTTGTAAAAGGAAAAAAATATATATATATATATTTTCCCCTAAATAGCTTCCTTTTACCTTCGTGCAGTCCTCCTTCACCTACCTCATCCTTTTATTTTGCTTTTAAAATGTCCTTATTTCTTCTGAGAAATCCTCACTTCCTGTTCTTCTATCTGTAACTCCACACAGTAATGCGAGGCTTTCTTCCTGGTGTGGAGAAAGCCTTGAGGGGGGGTGGGGCGAGCAGGAGTGTCAGGAAACCCACTAACACAGCTCCCTTCTCTACCTGCAAAGTAGAGAGTGTCCTGACTTGCCTACTTGCCCCCTCCTCCCTCAAGAGGCTTTCTCCACACCAGGGAGAAAGCCTTGCATTATTGTGTGTAGTTACAGACAGGAGAACAGGAAGTGAGGATTTCTCAGAAGAAATAAGGACATTTAAAAGCAAAATCGAAGGATGAGGCAAGTGAAGGCGGACTGCACTAAGGTAAAGGAAGCTATTTAGGGGGAAACATAAATAAATAAATTCCTTTACAACCCCTTTAAGCTTAGATTTCAAACTGCAGTATGATCTGTTAAAATAGGAGTCCAGCAGGCGGGTTTGAAAAATACATGCAAACGTTATTCATTCATTCATTCCAGACATAAGTATGTTCCTTGGATTAACACAATGTGCACTTCTGAAAACGAAAAAGCCTAAGGTGCAGTTTGCTATTCTGAAAAACTTAAATTAAAAGATCAGAGAATAATTGAATCAATGAATTAAAAAAAAAAAAAAAAAAACATTCATTACAAGATTAGCAAATAGCCAAATGTATTATGCTGCCATATTAGCTGGATGCAAAAAAAAGTAGGAAAGATTTTATTTTAGTTGCCACGGTACAAAGGGTAGCTTCCTTGCTCAATAAAGCAGCAAACAATACGGAAAAAAATAAAAATTAAAAATTTCAAAGCATTAGCAGCCATTTAAGGCCACATTAACATTTGAAAAACTTAAGAAAAAAAAAAAAAAATCACATACACTTTTCCTTTCAGCATTCTGGTCGTTTTCTATAGGTCTGCCCTTTTCAAAGATTGACTTCAGAGAATCCTTATCGCTCTTTTGCTTGCGCTTCACAGCTTCCAAGTCAAGAGAATCCTCTGCTGGCAATGTTTTTTTTGGTGCCCCTGTAAAAAAAGACTTAAATGCCTCTAGTGCCGACTCTGATTTGATCTCTTTGCCCACTGTATCCTTAGGAGCCTCCTCAATTTCCTCTGGAACTTCATCATCCTCCTCCTCTTCTTGCTTTGGCATATCAAAGTTCAGAAGCTGGGAGAGTTGCTCCATAAATTTGGAGCTTGCTTTGGTCTCCACCGGTGTCTTCACTTCACGTTTCCGGACCGGTGAGACATTTGAAAGGTTTGATTTTTGCACTGGCTGGGAGAGATTTAGTAAGGCCAAATCACTATCGCCTTGTTTCACGGTGACCGTCTCCCTGTCCTCTGCAGGGGTTCCTTTCTTGTGCACACGAAAGCTGCTAAAAAATGTTGGCAGCTGAAATGGCTTCTCTCCTGGGGTATCTTGTGCAGGGGTAGTTGCTGGAGTTGAAGGACTGCTATCTTCTAGTTCCTTTGTGGTGTTGGCATTTTCATCCATTTTGGGGCCCGAAGATTCTGGCTTTTTAAAGTCCAGTCCATCTTGTTTTTTTGTTTCTATGGCATCAGTATCGTCAATATCTTGTGTTTCAGGCTCCTGCTTAGAACCATTGTTTAGTGATACATTAGAAGCAGATAAATGTGGGGACACAGGAGCCTTTGTTGCTCCCTGGCAGATATCCTGCTTGGAGCTCTCCGTGTCGGAATCTGAATCACTGGAGATGTGCACTAGAGTACCATGTACCAGCAGATCCTCCTGGTCATAGTCTGTCTCATCTGGGACAATGTCAGTGCTGGAATGCATGTCTGACTTTGCATCCTCACCAATGTCTGCACCATTCAGACGCTTTGTGTACACTCCCTCTTGTTCATCCTTTTGCTCTTGTAAAACCTGTGCTTCTGTCCCTCCCAGATGATCTATTTGTGGATGATCTTTGTTTTCTTCCTGAGAGACATCACTTTTACCCTGACCCCTGATGACTTGCGAATCCATGTCCTCCTCCTGGTGTAAATCTACATTATGCTCCTCCCGGTGTAAATCCACAACACTTGTAATCCCTAAATCCACGCCCGAGTGTTCCTTTTGGCTACTTTGTTCATCTTTTACAGGCTCCTCTTTAAGTTCCATGTTACCTTCCTGCACGGTGACCTGCTGCATATTTTGCTCTGGGATGCTTTTATCTTCATCACCGTTTGGTGGGCTTGCTTGTACTTCTACTTTATCCTCCAGAGGACGGAATGACTTCAGTACTGCACTCTCTTCTTTGGGTGTTTTATTATCCAACTTCGTGGTCAGTCCAAAAAACGACTTTATGGAAAATTTACCCAACAGGGATGGTGTGGCTGCATCCGGTTCCCTTTTGGGCAAAGAGCCTGATGTTTGGGGTTCTGCAGCAATATTTTCGTCCATTTCCATGTTAAAAAAAAAAAAGTCTACAGATCCACAAGCAGCATTCCTGGCTGCAAAAGGATTTAAAAATTAAAAACAATGTCTGTTCTTGGTCTCTGTACACAAAAAGAGCGGCTGCAGTAGTTGTCAAATAATTTGTACAGTCAAGCTAAGCAAAAAAAAAAAAAAAAGAAAAAGTAATTCCAAGAAAGCATGCGGGAAACAGATAAAAGCGGCTGTGTGTCAGGGCTGTAAACTCACAGGAGAACCAGCCTGAAGACTCCTGCTTCCTGCTTTTTAAACAGGAGCTTACTAAGTTGCCTGGCAGCTTAATCGCATACATATGACACAGAGTTTTTCAGCAATGACCAGTATGATAGTTATGAAAAGATCTCTGTTCCGCTCCAGCTCAACACCAATTAGGAGCCAAGTGCAAATTAGAAGAAACAAAAATCCTCAATACAAAGAAAGCAGCCGACGTGTCACAGAAGAAAAACACGAAAGAAAAATAAGTTGTTTCATAGGCATGCAAGTCCTTTCAGCTGAATCAGGACGGGATCTCCCTCTTCCGCCTTGCTGCAGTCTCTGAGGAATGTAAATGTCACCGTCTAGAGACAGCCTTAGAGAGAGGCCGGTCTCAAATGACTTCACCTCCCAGCTTTCAGGTAACAGGTAATGAGGGAGGAGGAGTGGTGACTACACCCACTGACTGGGGAGAGAGGAGTGCCACCAGTGCACACAGCAGGAGTCAAGTCTCACTCCTCTCACAGAACAGATGACAGAAGATTTTACTACAAGCCTGTGGCTAATCAGTCACTAAAGTCACCATTAACTCCTTCACAACCATGGCTGTACAAGGCCTTAGCAGCCGGGCCGATTCCAAGCCAAAGGCTTTACAGTCTTTTGTTTCTCAATACTGATATGGTTTCAAAGAACATGTGCAGAGTAGTGTAGTTGTCTGTTCCTCTTGGTGCATATTTAAGGCAGTACTAAACCCCACAATACTTTACAGCCCAAGGAAGGTGCCATCTTCCCCTCTGTTTACATCAGTTGTTGCCATGGTGATACACACACGACCAGCTAGAAACCAGCCATTAGTGGGATCAAAGGTTCAGTTGACAGCTGACAAGAGCACACTGGCAATGTCAGTGATCGTCTGTTCCCTGATATAGGGAAAGACAATTACCGACGTCACATGTCCAGTCCCGCCCCCTACAGTTAGAAACACATATGGTCACACTTAACCCCTACAGCGCTCCCTAGTGGTTACCTCCTTCACTGCATTTTTATTATCACAATCAGTACATTTTTATAGATTTTTGCTGTGAAAATGACAATGGTGTCAAAATTGTCTGATGTGTCCGCCATAATGTCACAGTCACGAAAAAAATAAATAGCTGATCGTCGCCATTAGTAGTAAAAAATAAATTAGCCACTTAAGGACCGCCTCCTGCACATATATGGTCGGCAGAATGGCACATCCACGTACAGGTACGTCCTGTACTAGTACCCAGCCATGGGTCGCGGCCGCGACCCGGTCCAAAGCTGCGGGACACGCGGACATGGTCCCCGGAGCTGAAGAATGGGGAGAGCCGTGTGTAAACACGGCTTCCCCGTTCTTCACGGTGGCGGCTTTTTTATAGTGAAGACACAATCGATGACGTCACACCTACAGCCACACCCCCTACAGTTGTAAACACACATTAGGGAACACATAACCCCTTCAGCGCCCCCTTGTGGTTAACTCCCAAACTGCAATGACATTTTCACAATAAACAATGCATTTTAAATGCATTTGGGACAATGGTCCCAAAAATGTGTCAAAATCGCTTATCGCCGCCATTAGTAAAAAAATAAAAAAGCAATAAAACTATCCCCTATTTTGTAAAAGCGATAAATTTGGCGCAAACCAACCGATAAATGCTTATTGGGAATTTTTTTTTTACGAAAAATATGTAGAAGAATACGTATCGGCCTAAACTGAGGAAAAAAAAAAAAAAATGTATATATATTTTTGGGGGGTATTTATAGCAATAAGTAAAAAATATTGCATTTTTTTCAAAATTGTCGCTCTATTTTTGTTTATAGCGCAAAAATTTAAGAACGCAGAGGTGATCAAATACCACAAAAAAAAGCTCTATTTGTGGGAAAAAAAGAACGCCATGTTTGTTTGGGAGCCATGTTGCATGGCCGCGCAATTGTCAGTTAAAGCGACGCAGTGCCGAATCGCAAAAAGGGGCAAGGTCCTTAACCTGCATAATGGTCCGGGTCTTAAGTGGTTAAATTGTACAAGTTCAGCTGAATGGAAATTTATTCCCGCATGTCAGTCCCCACTTCAGGGGGACTTTCAGAGACATCTGTGAGGGCTGCTGCACAGATGTCTATGGAAAACGCAACCCCAAATTGGCCAAATCCAATGTGAACCTAGGATAAATTTAACAGTTTTGAGAACCCTTTAAAAAAAAAAAAAAAAATTGTTGGGTTTAAGAGCCAATTCGCACCGATTTGCGTTAAAATGCAAGTACATTTTTACCTACTTTAGTTCTGCTTGAACACGTGCTGACGTCTATTGACATACATTTTGCATTTTAGCGCATAATTATAGTGTTAACAATAGCGATACACCAAAATGTTGGTGGCCGAAAAATTAGCTAAAAATGTATTGGTCATTTTGCCGATAGAGAAAAAAATGCTGATTTTGGAGCTGAAAATGGACACAATTTTACTTCGCTTATGGTTTGTTTTTCATAGGTCATGTGACTCAAACACATCAAAAACGTAAACCGGGTGCAATATAGCTGCGTTTTCAAAGCATTTCAACGGAAGAGAAAACAATGCAGCAAGCAAGATTAACACAACGGAAGCACAACCAGAAAACTGCCTATGCAGGCAAGCAGTGTCCATAGATAAAAACAAACAGTGTGCAGCTCTGACTGAAATTAAAGCGGAGCTCCAACCTAAAGTGGAACTCCCGCTGATTGGAACCCTCCCCCCTCCAGAGTCACATCTGACACCTTTCAGGGGGAGGGGGGTGCAGATACCTATCTAAAGACAGGTATTTGCACCCACTTCTGGCCACACAGTCTCGGGCAGACTGCAGGCATGACGTCACCTCCCGTCCCCATCCCCCCCGTTGTGTTCTGGGAACACTCTGCTCCCAGTACACAGCAGGAGCCAATAGGCAGGCGTAGCGACTCGTGCATGCGCCGTAGGGAACCGGGCAGTGCAGCCGGAGCGCTTCACTTCCTGATTCCCTCACCGAGGATGGCGGGGGGGGGGGGGGCAGCAGAGCGACGAGCGATCGCTCGTCCTCTGCTGCGGATGGCACTGGACTCCAGAACAGGCACGTGTCCGAATATTAAGGCTGAATTCACACCCGAGCGTAGCGTTTTGCCGCGATTTTGCTGCGTTTTTTTACCGCAAATTTGGGACAGGTCTAGGGTCACCAATGTTGAAAAACGCCCAAATACGCTCAATTTGAGCGACAAAAAAAGTTCTAGAACTTGTTTGAGCTTCAGGCGTTCATCGTTTTGGAGTGGAGATGTGAACCATCTCCATAGAGCAGGGGTGGCCAACCAGTGGCCTGGGGGCCACATGTGGCCCGCGGAGCCCTCTGATGTGGCCCGCGACCTCCTGCTCTGGAATAGCGGGTTGGCAAGCCCAGATCACAGGTTGCCGATCTGCCATATCACAGCATCAGTGTTGTGAATGAAGCTGGTGGTAGAAGAAGAAAGCGGCTGCGGAGCAGAGCCCCATAAGCTTATGTTTCCTCTACAGTGCCGGCTTTGCCGCAGAAGGCATCTATGGCAAAGTTCAGTTAACCTGCAGGATAGACACAGGTGCACTACATAGCACCCGCGGTGTGGGTAAACCACAGAACATCAGTTGAAAGCAGTCTTAGGCCCTTTTCACACGATCAACCCGACCAAATGGGACCCTCAATTTACCTCTACAGAGCGACAGATGTCCTTTTATGCCCACCTACCTCCAATCCAAAAAACAGAAGGGAGATCGTCCCCTTCCATCTGGGCGGATCCTAAGGCCTCTAAAATAGCCGCGACCTGTCATCCGCCCGCTCCGCTCATTGTGGCCCACGACTGGTTACCAAGTTGCTTAAGTGGCCCTCGCTCTTCAAAAGGTTGGGCACCCCTGCCATAGAGAATAATGTTTTCCCCTCTAGCGTTTTGGAGCTTCATGCTTCAGGCGACAAAACGCTCAGGTGTGAATGCAGCCTAAAAGTCAGCAGCTGCAGTATTTGTAGCTGCTGGCTTTTAATATTACTTTTTTCAGCGGACATCCGCTTTAAATAATGCCCTTGCTATAGGTGTAGGCCAGTTACATACTTCCTGAAGCCTGACTGGAAAACTCACCGAATAATGTTGCTAAGAGAGGCCCAACTGTTACTGTTCACCTTACATCACAGGAGTGAACTTGTTTTCCAACCCCCCCCCCCCCTCCACATGCATTTTTCTCCCCCTGATGCAGTAGCTTCAAGCGCAGCATTTAAAGTGGAGTTCTACCCAAAAATGGAATTTCCACTTTTTGGAATCCTCCCCCCTCCGGTGTCGCATTTGGCACCTTTCAGGGGGGAGGAGGGAGCAGATACCTGTGTAATACAGGTATTTTCCCACTTCCTGGCATAGATCACCACGGTGATCGCAGTGACCTGCACCTAAAATGTCCTCCCCCCTATCTCTCTTATTAACGCGGATACTAAGCTTCTTGCAAAGCTGTTAAGCTATTAGACTGGGCACGGTCATAGAGGATTTGGTACATGTGGACCAAACCGGGTTCATGCCTGGTAAGGGCACCGACAACATCCGTCGGTTATTTTTGAATCTAGATGCTTCCCATGACAATGGGGGAACTCGAGTCGTGGCCTCTCTCGATGCCGAGAAGGCTTTCGATTCTGTGGAATGGGAATATCTATGGGAGGTGTTGCGGAGGTTCGGTTTTGGGCCTAAGTTCCTCCAGTGGCTTCGGATGCTCTATAAATCCCCCAGGGCTAGAATCCGGGTGAACGATTTTCTCTCTGATTATTTTCTCCTTCAGAGGGGGACCCATCAAGGGTGCCCCTTGTCGCCTAGCCTGTTCGGTCTGGCTCTTGAGCCGTTGGCGGTTATGGTCCGGGAGTCCGACCGTATAGTTGGTCTGCGGGTCGGCCCTCTGGAGGAGAAAAAATCCCTGTATGCTGATGATGCCCTCCTATATTTGCACGATCCAGCTGATTCCCTATCGGCGGCGCTGGAGATATTTGACAAATTCGGTAAGTATTCTGGGGTATGTATCAATTAGTCCTAAGTCTGTCCTCTTCCCATTAGATGTGAAAGCTAGAGAGCTGTCCCCGCAGCCGGTGCTGCACTGGGTTAATGAGTTTGTCTATTTGGGTGTGAGAGTCTCCCGTGACCTCCGGTCCTACTACCCGCTCAACTTGAGACCGGTGGTAGATAGACTTAAGGATCACTGTTCGCGCTGGAGTAACCTGCCGTTAAATCTCCTGGGGCGTATTAACGTCTTGAAAATGATTTTTTTGCCTAAGTTTAATTATTTTTTTAGGAACTGCCCTGTGTGGTTAGCCCCTTCCTTTTTCCGGGACTTAGACGGCTGTATTGGCTCTTTTCTGTGGCGGGGTTCGTCTCCTCAGTTGGCTAGATCCACACTTCAGCTACCTGTCAATTTTGGGGGGCTGGCATTACCTAACCTCTTACTGTACTACTGGGCGGCTGTGTTGGTTACGGTGCGGTGGTGGTTCGAGCAGTCTAGGGCCAATGCAGCGGTCTGTTTGGAGGCGGCTATTGTGGGGTCCCTTGCTGAGCTCGGTAACCTGGTATACCGGGGACCCACTGGGTATCCCCTGTTGCCGGGCCCGTCCAGGACTACGTTGCGGGTGTGGGTGGCGGCAAGGCGTCGCTTTCTGTCTCCTGGCAGGTGGTCCCCCTTTACCCCGTTGTGGGGAAACCCTAATCTGAGGCATTTTCGTTCCCTCCCGGACCCGCAGTTGTGGGCACGCTGGGGAATTAAACTCCTGAAGGACATCGTCCATAATGGGTCATTGCTCCCCTTCTCGGCCCTATCCAGTCGTTTTGGGCTGGCGCCCTGGATGCTTTTCCGCTACTACCAGCTGCTGCATGCTTTCCGGGCCCAGTTCCCTACACCTCCTGTTCTTCAGGCTGATGTGGTTGAGGACTTGTTGGCCCAAAGCTCCCTGAAGTAGGATTTGTCCTTGCTGTACCTGACGATCCTCAGTAAAGACTCCCCTAAGATGGATGCCCTGTGGAGGAAGTGGGAGGTGGATATCCCATCCCTAGACAGAGGCGTGGGAGGAATGTTTTGAGGACAGTTATAAATTGGTGATCTCCTCTAGGGATAAACTGATAGAGGCTAAGTTCCTGCACAGGGTGTATTTCACTCCTCAGAGACTGCATGGGATTTACCCGCAGCGTTCTCCTCATTGTCCGCGATGCCGCACCTCAGAGGGTTCCTATTTACATATGTTTTGGACCTGCCCCAAGCTATCTACCTTCTGGTCGGCAGTGTTTGAGACCATTAATGTCAGACTCCACCTGAATCTCCCGATCTCCCCGGAGCTGGCACTGCTGGGGGTACAGGACGATGAGCAGAGGCCTAGATGTACTAAATTACTAATGTCTTTGTTGTTTTTCTATGCTAAAAAAGGCGATTTTGTTCAAATGGACCTCTGAGGCTCCCCCTACGTTTGGTGCATGGATGGATGTGGTCAATGCTGTTCTCCCTCTGTATAAAATGACTTACATGAACAGGGGATGTCCCCTGAAGTTTGAACGTGTATGGGGACCGTGGATTAACCCTCTTTGAGCCTATCTGCCCTGTTGAGTGGATCTCCCGTGCTGACCCCCCCTCCCCCCCCCTTTTTTTTTGCTTCTCTCTTCTTCCCCCCTCCCCTCCCTTCTCCTAACCCATTCTTCTACCTCCGGGTTATGCTCAGTGGGTTTAGTGTGCCCTGTCGGGGTTTGTCGTCCCTAATTTTATGTTCTGTATGTCCATTCTGCTGTTTCATACATGCTAGTGTTGTGGCCGCTACTTTTTCTGCACTATGTATTGTACCACTTTTGCCTTAAGACCAACCTTGTTGTTAAAAAAAAAAAAAAATGTCCTCCCCTGCTGTCATCTGGGAAACACACAGGTCCCAGAAGACAGCAGTGACCAGTGAGGACGCGCAACGTGACTCGCACATGCGCAATAGGGAACAAGGAAGTGAAGCCTTACGGCTTTACTTCCCGATTCCCTCACCAAAGATGGCGCCGGGGGCAGCCGAGAGCCAAGTGACTGATCGGCTTTGGCTGCCAACATTGCTTGCACCCTGGACAGGAAAGTGTCCATATATTTAAAGTCAGCAGCTGCAGTATTTGTAGCTGCTTGCTTTCAATAATTATTTTTTAGGCGGACCTCCGCCTACAATGGTAGAGGTGAGCAGTAGTGACTAGGCCTCTACGTCCTAGGAGTTGTCCAGCCAAGCTTCAGGAGGTATATAAATGGCCTATGCCTATAGCAAAGGAATAATTCAATTTAAATCAGAGCTGCACGGTTTTTTATCTACAGACACCCCTTAACTGCATAGGCAGTTTTGGTAAAAGTGAATTAACCCTTTAAAAAGGGCACATTAACACCATACAGTCAAATGTGTTTTAAGCAAAGTATGAATGCATATGCAAAAAAAAAAAAAAAAAAAGTATGCATGTCAATGCGTTTAGTTGCCACCACTCCAGTGTGTTGCAAAATGCATTATAAGCACACGTACACACACGTAACTGGGTGGACACTCGTGGTAAAAATTACATCTCAAAACCCCAGCCAGAAAATGGAGGGGGGGGGTTAACAAGGTCAGGAAGGGAACAAGAAAGAGGTCTTGCAGTGATGGCAAAGGTGGCGAACTGTTGGCTGCCCCAACCCTCCCACCCCACGTCAAAGGGGTAGCATCTACTACTTTGTCCTCAACTGTATGCAAGTAGTGATGAATCTGTGGGTACATCCAGAAGTTGACAGTCGAGAAGCGTAGTTCTCAAAGGAGGCCCACATAGAGCTGGGCGATTTTGGCCCCCAAAAAAAATCTGCGGAAAAAAAAAAAAAAACTTGATTCACGATTCAAATTTTTTTCTGATGGACACCGCACCGATTCTAAGGAGCTGCGGGCAGGAGTTTTTAGGCGAGGCCACGGCTTCGGCCTTGTCTGCCGTGATCCTGGGAAAAGACTACGGACTATCCCGAAGTCCCGGCCTCACCTAAAAATAAATCCTGCTGCAGCTCGCCACGATCCTGGGACAAGGCCGCAGTTTCGGGCTCAAATTGAATCGAGCATGGCTGGATGGATAGATGGCCGGCTGGCCGAGCATGGATGAATGTGGAGGGATGGATGTTGCTGCAATGGGCACAGAGCAGCGCTGTGGGCACTAAAGATCCATCCCACAGCGCTGCTGCAACTGATCTCTCCCATCTCCACTCACGCTGTACCAATTGGTACAGAGAGGGGAGAGAGGAACCGGACAGGACGCCGGTTTGTTTACAAGTGAAGGCTCCATCATTTGACGGTGCAGTCACATGGTAAAACGGACACGGTCAGCGGCCATTTACCGTGATACGCAGAGTCTGGAGGACTCCTCCGCGCGCACACCTCAGGTGGCACGAGATTCTGGGAGGATATCATAGTACGCCCTCCCAGAGTTGGTGAGCCACACTATAGCCATCATTCGACTATAGCGAGGTTGTTAAGTGATTAAGAGCACTGTGCAGCGAAGATCAGCATCTGAACCCGGAGAAGCTGAAGGCCGATAGACGAGAAGTAATATGAGCCATTACAATTAAAATGTTAGGTAAAAGTTTACCAGTATAGTAAATTATATTTATTATTATGGACATTCAAAAACCCAGTCTTTAGTATTACTTTAATATAACAGATTTATATCCCGCCACCTTTAATATGGCTTCATGTCTGACTTATTGTAGCGATTATCAGCCATTCTTAAAAAAGAAGAAGAATTGGCCCCTTTATTGTACAACCCCATCGTGACAGGTGATACAAAGCATGCCGCTGCTACTAAATTTCTTAGCGACAGCAGGCCCAGGTAGCTTGTAGCCAGCTACCTGACTATGACAAGGGAGTCAGTCATGCATAATATTATATATTACAGACCTGTCAAAATCTGCAACCCAGTGTTTTAGTCTTTATGCATTTATTGATTTCTTTAAATAAAAATGTTGATCCAAGTCTGATTATATGCACCAGATTAAACCTCTAATAGTATATATACAGTTTCCACATTTTGTCATGTTACAATAAACTTAAAAATGTTTTTTATTGGACTTTTATATGACAGACCAACAAAGTGGCACATAATTGTGAAGTGGAAGGAAGATAAATGATTTTCAAAATGTTTTGAAAACCATTTATCATTTTACTTCCACTTCACAATTATGTTACATACTATGGGCCAGATTCAGGTAGATGGGCGCTTCTTTACTTTGGAGTAACGTTTCTCATTTACGTTACTCCGCCGACACTTTCGGTGCAAGTACTGTTATTCACATAGCACTTGTGCGTAAACTTGCACCAGAGTAACGATAATGCGCTGGCGTAACCCGACGCAAGTGGAAGTGGGTGTGATCATATGTAAATGATGGGTGGAGCCCAGCGCAGAGGCTTACGTTCAGCGCATCATCCACGGAGCATGCGCAGTAAGTGAGGCTTCACTCGCCCCCTTGTGCGCATGCTCACAACTTCCGTCGGCACCACTTCACGGGAAACGTCAGCGCAATGCGTTTCGTTGGGCGTTTAAATGCGCCCGTAGATGCACCATTCCGGCACTAAAGTATATCCTGTTCCCCCTCCCCGCAGTGAAGTTACTTTTGTTCTGAGATGGCTGCTCCCATTCCCCGCAAACACACAGGAGAAAGCTGAACTCTAAAGGCCAGGAGCTGTCAGCCGTCATCTCGGCTATGGAGACCTATGATGTCTTCCTCCATGGCTGTAAAAGTTGACAGACAAGCATGGACAGAGGTGTTGTCCTGCAAGTGGGGGTGCTCAGCTAGCTCTTATCGTCGGTAACTCTGCTGTAGCTGCTCTCCGGCTGACCTGTGGCCGTCTGGAGTAAAGATAAAGCAGCTATTTGTAGAAATAACTTTGCGCCGGACGGACGAGATACGCGCGGCGCATGTAGCCAGCGTATGGTGCTAATCCGTTCGCGAATCGGGAAATAACCCTCATTTGCATATTTGCAGGGGAAATCAATAGGCGCGACTGATGCGCCAAGCTAAATAATTCGCCGACGATACTCTGGCGTCGGAAAGTTAAGCCGATCGGAAATGGCCCGTTTTCTGTCGCATCTAGTTTGGTGGGTACGGCCACATAGAAACGACGGCGCATAATCACAGTTACGCGGCGCATATCGAATTACTCCAGCGCAAGTCTTGCTGAATCTGGCCCTATGTGTGCAACTTAAATTGTGAAGTAGAAAGAAAATAAGTGTTTTTCAAAATGTTTTACAAATTAAGATCTGAAAAGTGTGGTGTGCATTTGTATTCAGCCCCTTTTACTCTGATACCCCCAACTAAAATCTAGTGGAACCAATTGCCTTCAGAAGTCACCTAATGAGTAAGGAGTGCACCTGTAATTTAATCTTAGTGTAAAAACAGCTGTTCTGTGAAGCCCTCAGAGGTTTGTTAGAGAAACAAAGTTCATGAAGGCCAAGGAACACACCATACAGGTCAGGAATAAAGTTGTGGAGAAGTTTAAAAGCAGGGTTAGGTTATAAAAAACTATCCCAAGCTTCGGACATCTCACTGAGCACTGTTCAACTCATCATGCAAAAATGGAAAGAGTATGGCACAACTGCAAACCTACCAAGACCTGACCATCCACCTAAACCAACAGGCCAGGCAAGGAGAGTATTATTCAGAGAAGCAGCCAAGAGGCCCAACTCTGGAGAAGCTGCAGAGATCCACAGCTCAGGTGGGAGAATCTGTCCACAACACCCTTTCACACTGGGGCAGTTTCCATGCCAAGTGCCTGAAAACCGCCTCCCCTTTATTCCAGTGTGACTTTCACGCGTGCGGTGTGCTTGCAGGACGTTCCGAAAAGTCCTGCAAGCAGCATCTTTGGGGGCGGATTGGGAGCACTAAATACAGTGTTCCCAACCTGCCCCCAAAAACACCCTGCCCATTGGACTGAATGGGCAGGGCTTTCATAGCAGTTCAAAAGAGTTTTTAAAGCGCTGAAACGGCAGTCAAGTGTGCGGCTAGCGGCTGAAAATCAACAAAACAAGCAGTATTTTAGCTAATGGCCGATGCCTTCAGTGTGAAAGTACCCCTAGTCATGAGTGGCAAGAAGAAAGCCATTGTTGAAAGAAAGCCATAAGAAGTCCTTTTTGCAGTTTAAGAGAAGCCATGTGGGGGACACAGCAAACATGTGGAAGAAGGTCCTCTGATCAGTTGAGACCAAAATTTAACTTTTTGGCCTAAAAGCAAAATGCTATACAGGGGGGTCCTCGACTTACGAACGTGCTAGGGACTGTAGGTTTGTTCTTAAGGCGAAAATGTTCGTAAGTCGGAACTGCAATTACGTCATTTTTCGATGTTCCGTCAAATAGCTGCGCATGTACAGAAGAGAGATACGTCGTTTTACGATGTTCCGTCGAATGTGCCCGCCGTCGATAAATGGCCGTGCATGCGCAGTACAGCAGATAAGTCACACAGCGTTCCATTCGTAAGGAGTTGTTCGTAAGTGGGACGTTCGTAAGTCGGGGACCCCCTGTAAGTGGTGGAAGACCAACATTGCAGATCACCCTGAACATACCATGTTTTTTCAGCAGAGACAAGAAAGCTGGTCAGAGTTCAAAGTTTATTTAACCTCCCTGGCGGTATGATTCTTTAAGATTTTAGGTGCTAAAAGCGGTACCATTATTTGCAAGGGAATTTGGCGTTTTATACTGTAGGCTTGTAATTCTTAGGAATAACTCACTTAAATCTATTCAAACAAGAGTCTAATAGGCATCCCGGGTATGATTTTTTTTTTTTTTTTTTTAATTAAAAATTATAATATAATAAATAATTATAAAAAATGATCACAAATGATAATATAATTATAGTAAAAATTATTCAATAATGTAATCAAATCAAAATCACTGAAATTTGCTCAGTTGCAGAATTTTTGCTGTCATTTTTTTTTTTTTTTTTTTATGACGAATTTCCCCATAAATCGCTATCGCTAAATTCTGCAAGTGATTCTGATTTATTATCGCTGTTTTTTAGCTGCTCTAAAACAATTTTTGCCATAAAGGGACACTTTTGGTTGCTATGGGCAATCTACAGTTTGCAGGGAGAAAGAACAGTTTTTATTATATAAAAGGACATGTAGTGTACAGGGCAGACCACTAGGGACATGGGGGGTGTGTATTTTTTACATACAGTACTGTAATCTATAAGATTACAGTGTACTGTATGTATAGTGTTTGTTTACATTTTTGAATTTGGCGCCGTTCCCCCCCCTACGTCGCGACGCTCGCAGGGAAGGGAATCGGCGGAACACACAGCATCAGGCGGACATCCGCCCGCCGAGTACTGCGGGGATTCATCGCTGGATCGCAGAGAAAAGGTAAGTAAACTTTTTCTGCATCCAGCGAGGTAAGCGCGTGTGTGGCACGGGGTTACCGATATTAGCTTAAAAATCTCACCCCGTGCCACACACGTGAAGACCGCCAGGGAGGTTAATGTTTTAGAATGGCCTAGTCAAAGTCCAGGCCTGATCCAATTGAGAATCTGTGGCAAAACTTGAAAATTGCTGTTCAGACACTCTTTATCCAATCGGACAGAGCTTGAGCCATCTTTCACAGAAGAATGGGCAATGTCACTCTAGATGTGCAAAGCTGGTAGAGATACTCAAAAAGACTTGCAGCTGTAATTGCAGTGAAAGGTGGTTCTACAAAGTATTGACTCAGGGGGGTGAATACAAATGCACTCCACACTTTTCAGATATCTGTAAAAAAAAAAAAAAAAAAAGTTGAAAACCATTATTTTCCTTCTATATCACAATTATGTGCCACTGTGTGTGTTGGTCTATCATATAAAATCCCAATAAAATGCATTTATGTTTTTGGTTATAACATGACAAAATGTGGAAAATGTCAAGGGGTAGGAATACTTTCAAGGCACGGTGAATTTTTATTCTGAATTATTTACCACTGCATATAGCCATTTAAGAATACATTTTATTTAAAACTTTATGTAATCAAAAATGAAAATACTCATAAGTTGTCGCCCTAAAAACCTGTCAGTTTTGTATTGCTATCCATGTCCCCGTTAGGGAGATTCACCCCATTTGCCCCGTTTACCATTATTAAAAGTGAAAGCAAAAAAAAAAATCTAATTCTAGGTTGTTGCCGGAATTTAAATGAATGGAAATCTTCTAATGGGGACAGTTCTGGTGAACGGGTGGGGGGAGGGGGGGGGGGGTGGGACACCCTAAAGTGATTCCCTTAATTTGCAGGGATTTACTCTCACATCTTGTTTCGGGTATGGGACAGGAAGTGAAAGTAAATCTTCCCAATGGGACACAGATGGCAAAAAAGAAAACCTGCCAGGGTTGCACCTTTTTTTTTCATTTTGACTAAAAAGTGTTGCCTATAGTTCTACTTTAACCACTTAAGGACCGCCTACTGCACATTTACGTCGGCAGAATGGCACGGCTGGGCACATCAACGTATATATGTTGATTTTAGTACCCAGCCGTGGGTCGCGGGCGCGCGCCCGTGACCCGGTCCGAAGCTCCAGGACCGGGACCGCGGGATTCACGGACCCGATCGCCGCTGCAGTGCGTCCCTGGAGCGGAAGAACGGGGAGAGCCGTGTGTAAACACGGCTTCCCAGGGGTTTTCTGTGGCCGTAGCATCGATCGCATCATCCCTGTAATAGGGGGACGCGATTGATGACATCACACCTACAGCCACACCCCCCTACAGTTGTAAACACAACACATAGGTCACACATAGGTCACACATCCCCTACAGCGCCACCTGTGGTTAACTCCCAAACTGCAACTGTCATTTCCACAGTAAACAATGCAATTTAAATGCATTTTTTGCTGTGAAAATGACAATTGTCCCAAAAATGTGTCAAAATTGTCCGAAGTGTCCGCCATAATGTCGCAGTCACGAAAAAAAAAATCGCTGATCGCCGCTATTAGTAGTAAAAAAAAAAAAATTAATAAAAATGCAATAAAACTATCCCTTATTTTGTACACGCTATACATTTTGCGAAAAAACAACCGATAAACGCTTATTGCGATTTTTTTTACCAAAAATAGGTAGAAGAATACGTATCGGCCTAAACTGAGGAAAAAAAATGTTTTTTTATATATTTTTGGGGGATATTTATTATAGCAAAAAGTAAAAATTATTGCATTTTTTTTTTAAATTGTCGCTCTATTTTTGTTTATAGCGCAAAAAATAAAAACCGCAGAGGTGATCAAATACCACCAAAAGAAAGCTCTATTTGTGGGGAAAAAAGGACGCCAATTTGTTTGGGAGCCACGTCGCACGACCGCGCAATTGTCAGTTAAAACGACGCAGTGCAGAATCGAAAAAAGGGGCAAGGTCCTTTACCTGCATTTTGGTCCGGGTCTTAAGTGGTTAAAAAGGGACCAGACTATCTGAGAAAATCAGGTTTCTGTTCTGCCAGCACAAGCCTTTGCTGTATGGATGTGTTGTGTAAATATCAGGCAATGGATTGACAGAAATACAAATACTTTCACATGAAAAACGGCTCATATAAATGTATTTTAACCGTGTACATATCATTTATATTCAGCTTAAAACTCATCAGAATATAAATGTAAACTACCTAATTTTAAAGCATATGTCCATGTTTCCTGTGACATGGTAGCAAATCTAGCTAGCTTCTAACGTCAACGTGTTCAATTAAAAGTTTGTTTGGCTGTACTTCCCCTATGGATCACAAGAGTGCAGTTCATTTTGCACTCCTGTGACCATTTTTTAACAGAGAGCTGGCTGAAGTCTGCTCTCTGCTGATGTCGCAGAGTCAGTCTAGGCTCGGCATCATCACGAACACAGAGTCGGAATCCTCCCAGATGCCTGAACCAACACCCAGCTCAGGCTCACAGTGAGCTGCCGAGAGCCTGAGTCGGCCACTCCTGCCCACTCCACAACCCAGTGTGTAAGGAACGGGCAGAGTAGAGAGTGGTGACTGACAGTCACTAGCTCTCTGCTCGGGGAGCTGTGAGAACCAAGTGATCAGCGATTCGGTTTCAGGGTAAAAAAGTGTGTGTTATATGCCGATAAATGCTATACTTCTCTTTTAAACAGAACTATACAGAACTGCACCAGATTTTACAAATCAACCCCATAGTCTTCCTGTTGAAACCTCCAGAGGTTCAGCTACATACAGTACACAGTGCTGGCTCTGCCAATTTAAAGTCACAGGAAACATGTAAAAATCTGGTAGTTCACATTTACAGTATACCCCTTACATTTTAGTAAATCTTATATTGTATCTTTTCATGTGACAACACTGAAAAAATTATACTTTGCCAAGTAGTGAGTGTACAGCTTGTATAACAGTGTAAATTCGATGTCCCCTCAAAATGACTCAGACAGCCATTAAAGCGGAGCTCCACCCAGGAAAACAAAATTTTGCCATGTTGTTTAAAAAAAAAAAACCTGAAAAAAATAAAATAAAAAATACTCACCCGAAATAGCTGTTGCTATGCGGAAGTCCATAATCTGCCTCTTCCACACCGCGGTTTGATTTCTTCTTGTCCTTCTCCTTGTGAATGGGGCGCGCTGCTTTCTGGGAACTGTGTGTGTGTTCTCAGAGAGCAGCGCGCCTATTCACAAGCCAGCGTGAGACTCACCCAGGCGCAGTAGGAAACGGCAGTGAAGCCGTACAGCTTTACTGCCTGTTTCCCATAGTGTGAATGGCGGCGCGGGACCCGGAGCGATCGTTGGACCGGCATCGGAGGGGGGGGGGGGGGGGTGGGGGCCGTCAGCGCGGGCGCCTAGGACAGGTAAGTGTCCTTATTTAAAGTCAGCAGCTACACTGTTAGTAGCTGCTGACTTTAAAAAAAAAAAATGTTTCGCGGCTGGAGCTCCGCTTTAATGTCTAAACCGCTGGCAACAAAAGTGAGTACACCCCTAAGTGAAAATGTCCAAATTGGACCCAAAGTGTCAATATTTTGTGTGGCCATTATTATCCAGCACTGCCTTAACCCTCTGGACCATGGAGTTTACCAGAGCTTCACATGTTGCCACTGGAGTCCTCTTCCACTCCTCCATGACATCACGGAGCTGGTGGATGGTAGAGACCTTGCGCTCTGCTTCAGTATGTCACAGTACATGTTGGCATTCATGGTTCCCTTAATGAACTGTAGCTCCCCAACACTCATGCAGCCCCAGACCATGACACTCCCCCCCACCACGCTTGACTGTAGGTAAGACACACTTGTCTTTGTACTCCTTAGTCTGCTTCAACAAACTGTTTGCAGGCTTTCTTTTGCATCATCTTTAAAAAATGCTTCCTTCTGGAATGACAGCCATGCAGACCAGTGTGCAGCATATGGTCTAAACACCGACAGGCTAACCCCCCCCCCCCCACACACACCCACCCACCCACCCACACACACACCCCCCTTCAACCTCTGCAGCAATCCAGAATTAAGGAGAATAAAACTATGGAAGACGACTTGGCCATCTTGAATCACAGAGAAGATTGACAGATGTTGTTTTACTGGCTTGACTTCACTGGTTCTCCTGAATACAGGGTTTTGACAGCAAGTGTTTGAGGGGGTTCATCTCTTTTCTTAAGACCCTGCATTCACTTCCGCTTCCTCTTTCAGCCTTCAATACTGCTCTTATCATGGGCGTAGCGTAAGGGGTTGCAGGGGTCAAAAGCCAGCCCTACCCCTAGCTCCAGGGGGCCCCTGAAGCCTCCCTGTCATATCATATCCTTCACAAAGTCCAGCTCCATTTTGAGGAGATTACTTTATCTGTACATTTGAAACATTTTCTTTATTGCTGATCCGAAAAATGATCCAATCCGCGACTCCTGATCCGAGGATCAATCCGATCCGTGAGTTTTTTGATCCGTTGCACCCCTAGTATCTTGGCGTGTGGTGGGTGTATCTGCACACACAGTGAAAGTGGTGGGGGGTCCTGGTCAACTTTTGCATCGGGCCCCTCAAGCTAGGCCTCTGGCTCTCATCCCCTTGGGGTTTCCACTGAAGGTGCCTCCTGAGATTTTAAAAAGAACCCACTTGCCCTTTGCTACTATATATTATGGATTATGGGTGAAATGGGTTACTTTAGTTTAGCCAGACGTGTGCATCTACATCACATATTGTAATTAGTATATATAACCTAGGGAACTCAACTTCTCATGTTCACAGTGAGAGAGACATACAGCAAGACTTGTTGATATAAGATCCAAATGGTTTATTGTACTCGGATACCACTTTGTTATGTCTTGGTTCTGTATCGAGGTATGATTACACCACATTTAACACCATTTTCTTTTGGTTCTCGTTTTTATTTAAAAAAAAATTAAAATCAAGATTTTGAAAAGATAGAATATATATATATATATATATAATCAAAGCCACATTACATAGAAAAAAATAAAATAAATGAAATCTAGGTTACCGAAAAAAATTAAAATCATGGCTCTCGCATTGTCACTAGTACAAGCATCTTACAACAGATGGATTTAGAGCCATATTTACATGTCTGGCGTTTGTAAGCACACGATCATGCCTCCTTAATCCCATCCAACATATGCCACAATCGATGCCGCATCTCAGTTGTGATTCACATGCTGACAAAATCAGAGACAATTGTGATGATCCTCATCCCACTGTGACCATATAAGAGACAGTGAATCTTGGGTCACACACAGGGGGGGGGGGGGGGGGAGAGAATGCCTGCCTCTCCAACTATTCAGCCAGTGTGCGGCTAACACAGTCACCAGCAAAACTTTGCTTCAAGGCCTCCTCTGCATATGTCCAACAAGACATTTTGACACCAGGAGTGTAATTTAGGATGCAGGTAAACATGGTGCTAAAATGCCAAGTTCTGTGTCATTGCCTGATAGGTCGATTAGATAATGGCTTCAATGTTAAGCAGAACTCTTTGGTCTGTGATAGCTGGACAGATATAAAGATATGCTTTATCACAACAACAAGTAATGAACTACATTACTTGTTCTGCATGAATAAACTTGTGCTGTTGTAGGAAAAAGGGGGGGGGGGGAGATGCTAGAAATGACCTATCTTACCACAGTTTACCTAGCTTGCTTTCTAAAGTCTTATCCTTTTTGAGTATAACAAAATTGTGACTATACTTCTGGCAATATCAAGCAGACGACAAAACATAACATTCTCATTTGGTTTTTACTCCAGCTAATCAGATGATAAATGGAAAAAAAAAAAATACACACTAAAAGAAAATAAAAGCCAATGTCCCAATCTTCTTACCATGTCACAAAAAGCAATCAAAAAAGGTAAGAGGCAATCTCACTGCATATTAATCATAAAATATTTACTTTAGATTTGGACAAGATTAACCCAAAATCCTGAATGATTCAGAACAATGGCAAATAGAGATTATAGTGGAGAGGATAAGTGCAGGTTGACTCACTTTATTGGAATAATAAAGAACTAAAGAAAACAGACTTTTCCTTGCAATATTATGCCACTTGTAGAGTATTATATATACATTGGAAATCTTTGGCTATCAATGATATTAACGCATATAATATAAAAGTAGTCTTGAGTATCCATCACATAAGAATCAACAGTTCTATGACCCCACCACCATATATGCAGCACCTAAGGCCCCTCCCACACTTGTTGTGTGCATGCACGTCCTCAAGCGTTACACCTCTTCAGATGCGGCCATCTTATGAGCTCTTCTATTGTTGCACCTTGATGGGACTACGATGCTCTATATTGGAAAGAGTGGAGGCATGGTGGACCATTCAAAAAATTATGAGCTTATGACATGCGTGTATATATATATATATATAGTGTCCTTCTGGTAAGTGCATATATGGTGGTGAAGTGATCGCATTGTTGATTCTCGTGGTGGATACTCAAGACTACTTTTATATTATGTGCATTTACACCATTGATTTATGGTGAAAGTATAAAAAGGTGGTGGATCAGTAGCACCATTTTTTCATCACATGGTGGATTCTTCTCATTCTGGAGGGTCTTTAAATTGAGCTTTTGATAGACTTTAGTTAGGACACTGTCTATTACAACAACACTTTAACAAACTTTATTTTTGTTAAACTTATTGTACACGTTAAGCTCTGCACTTCGTCTGGCAATCATATTGTTTAGAATTCAGCAATCAAAATACATTCACAGCTGGGTGCTGAATGTCAGGTGTTTACAGCATACACTTATATTAGGGTGTCATTCAGAATATATGACAGAATATATGACACTGTATATATAGTTAAAGCGAGGTTCACCCTAAATAATAGTATTTTTCCATGTGATCCAGCATACTGGCGTCAGCGCCAGTATGCTGTTTTTTTTTTTTTAATGCCCCACTTACTGTCTAATCTTCAATTTTGATTTAGCTCCCCCGCGGTGGATGGAGCCTGTATAGCATGTCACCGGTTCCTAAAATACCCGATTTAGGACTCGGGTATTTCCGGCGCAATACGGCACCTGCGCACAGACCTAGGAGCTGACTACGCAGGCGCCGTATTTCTCCAAGTCCTATTTCGGCTTTTTTCGGAGGGCGTGACGCGCCATAGCCGTATGACTCGGGAGAAATACGGCAACTGCGCAGTCAGCTCCTAAGTCTGTGCGCAGGCGCCGTATTGCACCGGAAATACACGAGTCCTAAATTGGGTATTTTCAGAACCAGCGACGGGCTATACAGGCGCCATCCCCCGCTGGGGAGATAAATCAAAATTGAAGATTAGACAGTAAGTATGTATTAAAAAAAAAAAAAAAAAAACAGCATACTGGCGCTGACGCCAGTATGCTGGATCACATGGAAAAGCGTATATTTAGGGTGAACCTCCTCTTTAAGTCTTCATATTGTACCCAACAGGTGTCAAGGGAGTCTTATTTTTTAAAAAGGTAGTGCATACCTTTGAGAGCACATAAATTAGAAACTATATTCTGATTTATTCATCCTTACATGCAATTCCAGGGTTAGGTGTAGATGGTTTCTGTTGGGCCATGTTTGCTGGTCCCATGATCTTGTATCAGAAAACTTAGACAAGTCACATAGCGAGCCTACTGGTGACCTGGTAGAATGTCTTCGTACAATTCCATTCCCTGGGTAAGAGAGAAAAAAAAAGTAAATAATAAAAAAAAAAAAAAAGGGTAATTTAAACTGCATCAAGAAAAAGAAAAGCAAAAAAGTCCTCAACTAAGCAAGGCATATTGCATAATATAAACCCATTTCAGACAGCTTAAAAAAAAAAGTTAAAAATGCATCATTCCATCCAGCTAAAAGAAAATAAACAAATGGGATAGATAGGAGGATATAAAAAAGGGGCACAGTTTAGCCATCTGTGTTTTTGTAACATTTTCCCTTGATCCTATATATTTTTACAGTTGAATTAAAAATACAATGAAAAATAATCGTCCAGATAGAGCTTTTTTTTTAGGATAAGACTATAAAACAAACCCATCACATTTTTTCATGGCAGAAACCTCCTTCAGCAGGGCAGCCTAGCAAATTCTGTCAATGTTTGTGCTTCCAACACTTGACTGGGATAAAATACCACATACCTTGTATTAGACCAGTATATACCATCTCTCACTCTAAGTCCTGATGCAGGGGGTGTTTTCTGACCCCAAAAAGGCATCAGCTTTATGATAAAAGTCTCATCTTAAATTTGGTATGAGGCTGGATTCACCGTCTATGCATTTTTAGTGCTTTTTGCAGATTTGCACTACGGAACGTGTTCCATAGGAAACCATGTTAAGTGGACTGTAGTTTAAATCTGCAAAAAAAGCACAAAAAAAGGCATAGGTGTGAATCCAGCCTTAATCTAGATCTGTAGTAAAAAAAAAATATGTTTCTGTGAAACACTAACAGCGCTACTGATGTGTCCCAGGTGTAATTCACTGTCAGTACGATACTTCACGTAGCCACGTATGACGCGTTTCGTGATAGGTTCACGTCTTCAGAGGGCGTCTTCTGAAGACATGAAACTATCACGAACCGCGTCAGTGCATGGCTACATGACGTATCGTACTGACAGAGTGAATTACACCTGGGACTGATCAGTAGGAGACAGAGCTGAAACGCCTATACCACTGAGTGAGCTGTTAATTTCACTACTGCTGTGCAAATCGCTTTTTTATATCTTGTAAGCACAATTTTAAGAGGGGGTTTGTTGTTACAATAAATACAGGATTACACTATGTCCTCTCCTTTACTTATTTCCACATATTTGCTCACGCTGCACGCACGCATCCAATCCCATTCACATCCATTGGGAGGAGAGAAACTGACGCTGAGCTGTGTTGGAAACATCAGAAGTTCTAAAGGAGAAAAAAATCTCAAGGCAATTAACACCATTGTCTATCTGGTGAGTACCTAATCTTAAGGGGGATATCAAGTGGAGGATTCCCTGGATATTTTAGCACCACTCTCTACCAAGGGAATAACACTGACACCAAAGACTGTTTTTTAAACTGCCACTTAAAACTATCTGTGGACTTTTTGATATACACTGTAGATGTATTTTATTTATAGTGTTATTTCGTTTATTTTATTTTGTTTATTATTTGAGGATAGCTACCACCACAGCATATTAAGTCCGGGTGGAACCCTGCACCTCACTAAAGCAGATTGTGAACTTTCAGTTCATACAGCGCTGTTAGTGTTTCACAGAATTTTTTTTTTTTTTACTACAGACTACCTTTATTATAATAGCTGCTTTTCTGCATATATATACGTTGTACAGCTTATTAAGCTAAGAGATCCATTCCATTGAGCGATAGGATCAGTTTCTATCTCAGGATACACTCTGATAAAAAAAAAAAAAAAATCTTAATCTAGATCTGGTTGGTGAATGTTCACTGTGGCACTTCAATCTCATCCTCTCAGTTACAATTCAAAGAAACCGTGGAAAACTGTTTTTTTTTTTTTTTTTTTTTTTACAGAGTAAGAAAAGGCGATGGAAAAAGAATAAATTAACACATTTGAAATGATTGAAATCTATTAAAATTCAAAAAACAACTTCCACCATTCCTGTCGATTATTATTAAACACTTTATGTATCCTGTTAATACACTGAGGTAAATAAACATAAAAGCCACCCCCCCCCCCCCCTAAAAATAGTTTCAGAAATAAAAGTATAATTCAAGCAATAGCAGATTCCAGCAGTCTGGAATGTACAAATATTACATTTGGCCCCTGGTACTCCGCAGAGTCACAGCGCTTTTGAAAATGGTCCCAGCAATACTTTTTGCACACATTCTGGTGCGACTTGCATAGACATCTGTATAAAAGGATGTAATACTGCGCTGTCAAACAAAATAATGAAGATGCTGCAACTTTAAATGTGAGACACACACAAATTAAGCAAATATAGAAAAAACAAGCTGCGCAATAGATGTGAAAATGCAAACAAAAAATAAAAAATAAAAATATTGTGATAAAAAAAGGTGGTGTGTTGAATTCACTACAACAAATAGGTTGCCCTATTTATATCACAGTCTGAAAAAAAGGTGAACAGATTAATGTCCTATTTCCCAGATGATGGTCAAAGGCTGAAGATATGCTGTTCTCCTATAGGTAAATTAGTGACATCAAAACAACTGCAGAACAGTGATGCGATAGAAAAAGAAATCCTCCACCTCTTCTATAGCTGCCTCTTACCAAGGCTACTTTATGCACAGATGTCTATGCAAGTCACATCTAAAGTAGCACCGAAATGCTACTTTGAAATGTTGCTCCTTCAAGTGAAGTAGCACGATTTCAAAGTCACGATCAGGGTGACCAGGGTGTTAAAAATAAAAACAGATTCCTGTATCAGAATTTACTTCCTGCCAAAGGCAGCAAAAAAACTTGGGCAGTCCTGCACGGCAACATATTTATACAGATTCATAACCAGATTTTCATTGTCAGTATTCTGTAGTCTCGCACAGGTTTGCTTACGCTTGTCTCTCAAAATGTTCATCTACAAAGCCTATAAAGCAGCATATAATAAAAATGGTTTCAAAATATCACCCTAAAAAAGGGTCATTCAACCATAAAAGTTATATTTGCAATAGACATCAATCACTTAGAGCAAGGGTGCTCAACCCGTAGCCCTAGACCTCAAACCAGGGAAGCTCACCCCAATTATATCCTGCGGGTTCCATGCACCCTCTGAAAACTCATGAATGCAGGGTTTTTGGTGCACTTTCAAAACGTGCATAACATCCTGAAGATATAGTAGAACTCTATGGCAAAGCACAGCTAACCCCCAAGAAAGCCCCAGGTGCACTGTACCCCACTGGAGTAAACTGCAGTGCATTTGTGTGAAAGCAGCCTTAAAGGGGGCTCAGGACAGTAAGCGCTTATTTACATTTGTGGGTCGGAGGGGGGGGCACACAAAAAAAAAAAAAAATGAATCTCAATTTTCCTCCTACCAGCTTCTCCTCTTCCTCTTGCCAGCATTTAGCCTGCCATGAAAATTTTCAATATGCGCTTTAAAAGAAAAATCTCATTGTGGCCCGCAAGCAGTTACCAAATGATTTAAGTGGCTCTCGCTTTTCAAAGGGTTGAGCACATCTGACTTGGAGCTTAAAAGTCTGATGCAAAAATCAGCTTGCTCTTCTTCCCTATCCTGTCCAGCACTACGTTTTTGGTGTTCCCACACATCTTTAGATCTTCCACCACCTCCAGGTATATCATCTTTATAACTGTAGCACTCACCCCTGCAGAAGCAGCTGGTTAGATTTGGGATGGCAGGTTATCTCGTGGCTCTGGTGAAATGTCTAGGGTGAATGATGAATGCAGTGGCAATGAAGGAATGCCCGCAAAATAGGAAGTCTCTTTATAAGTCCTCTTTATTACCCAGCCGGGTAAAAACAGTCAACAGGTGATGGGAAGGATAGACAAAGGGTTGAGGAAGAATAGCAGACTCAGGCTTTGGATATTAAAGATTTTTAGGCTCAAGCCTCCCGATTGGCTGCTGGAAAAGAGCACCCGAACCTCAGCTTCCACCAGCTGCCTCGGGGTGGAACACCCCCCCAAACACAGCAGAGCGAGCCCACAGCACAGCCAGGCTGAAACAGAGGGCCCTACACAATCACAATTGAGATCAAAGTTTACACTCTGATCTTTCCCACTAAAATTAAATAGCATCCGTACTTGGAAGTACAGGGGCACTACACACAAAGGTATATCCAGCCCAAATGTTTTTCTCCTCATAGTTTTGGATAGAGTGGGAAAGAGTAGGTAACCACATCAAGTTTTTACTACTATCTAGGGCTTCGTTATAAAGATTGCCCCTCACTTATGGTAACAGTGGGTCTCCCCAGACAGAAAGTGAGGGAAAAGCCAATTTGGCGGTGTGTTTCCTTTCACACAAGACTGCTATATTTAGTGTTGGGCGTTTCACAGGATAACTTTTCACCTCGTCAGAAATTGGTGTTCACAACTAGCATGTAAGTAGTGGCCAATATCACATCAGAGAAAGCAGACAAATCTCTACTGAAACAGTTTGGTACTGCTTCAAGATATGAAGAGACACTCGAATCACATTGATGTCACTAAAAAAACAAAAAAAAAAGGCTGACGCTGCGCTAGTGTAGAAAATATTGAGTATATAACAATGAATGGTGAACAGTAAGCTGCTGGCACTAAAAAATTGTGTACAACAACTCAATAAAACATAAAAAGCAAAACGGAAGTGCAGCGCTGAAAAATAAATAAAATTCATAAATACATATATAAATACAAGCTCATAAATAGAGAGCAAGAAAATACAGTGTGAGAAAGAAGAGTCTCCAAAACTGTTTGGAGATAAGATCCAGTGAAAAGTCCAGCATTAAATCTTGTGATGAAAAAGCTGACAAGAAAGGTGATCAAGTGAAATCCCATGTGCTATCAGATGAAAAAGGGATCTCCACAGTGCACTCGTGTAGTAGGACTGCCTGCTTACCAGAAAGAAAGACTGTTTTTCATCAGTCTCATATAGCATAGGTATGTCCGGTCTCCCTGGGACCAATCCGTGTATGATCAGAATGGAGCTCAGCAATGGGTCCGGGATGTATATTTGTCCATCCGTCTCTTAATAGACAGATATAGGACAGGTATTTCACTTGATCACCTTTCTTGTCAGCTTTTTCATCACAAGATTTAATGCTGGACTTTTCACTGGATCTTATCTCCAAACAGTTTTGGAGACTTTTCTTTCTCACACTGTATTTTCTTGCCCTCTTCAACTATTTATGAGCTTGTATTTATATATGTATTTATGAATTTTATTATTAATCAATTTTTCAGCGCTGCACTTCCGTTTTACATTGAAGTCACTACCTGCAGAGATCACTTTTTTGAGTCCTGCTTTTATTAGCAGGCTGAAAAATTAAACTCAGCATGGAAAGCAATTGAATACTTGCAGCTTGAACATTAGTTGCCATTAAAAGGGTCACTAAAGGATTTTTTTTCCTTTACCTGAATGCAGTCCTGGTTCCATGTCCTCATTGTTAGTTTTTGCTGTAATCCTTCTCTGCTCTGCACACTTCCTGGTTGTCTGTTTTCTTATGAAAAAAGTACTGGGAGCTTCTCTGTGGTCTCAAGACTGTGTGATTACTGTGTGTCTAAAACCCCTCAGAACCAATCAGTTTAAATTTAAAAACAAACACTGCCCTGTATTGGTATGTGTCTCTGTATTTCACACAAGCATAAAACTAGATAAACAAAAACAAAACTGAAACTGCAGGCACATTATATGATACATTTTTTTATCTATTTTTAATCATTTTTAAAAGGAATCAGTTAACTATTAGGTCTCTATACCCTGTAAAAAGTCATTTCAGCAAAGAAAAAAAAATAATCCTTTACAAGTCATTTAATATTGTCTGAAAGAGTAGCTGAAATCAGAAAACAGGAAGATCGATTTTGCTGTTCAGGACCATCAGTAGCTCAGCAAAGCTCCCTACTAGAAGTGAGGGGGGGAAAAAAGGTGGTGTGGCAACTGGGCTCCCTTCAGTCTGCATACATTGACTACTGAAGTCAAAGGGAAATTAATGTGTTCTTGCTCCATCTAGTGGCCCATCAGAAAAATGTTTGGCCTTTCAAGGATATAGATTTTTATTTTATCTTTTATATAAAATAAGCGAGAGACATGCTAAAGCAGCAAGCTCAGGAATAGGACTTCACAGGCGATGTTGGTAATTTTTAAAATTTGGGGATCTCACAACTTTGACAGATGACCCATCAAAAAGCATAAATAAATAACTCTTTAATAGTTAAAAGGATAAGTTCACTTCTTATGAAAAAGATAACATTTTATATTTTGGGAGTCTAAAGCATTGCACCAGTGATCAGATCACTGGTACCATGAAGGTCTCCTGCAGAGCTGTTAGTGTATCTGTGTGCCAGTACAAGCAAGCAATTACTCACGGACCGGAAGAATGAACCACCAGAGCAATAAACAGCACTGTGGTAGTTCAATGAAAACTACAAGCAGACAACCAGAAAGGCTGTCTAGACATGTAGTTTCCCATTTAGAGGACTGTGAACGAATGAAACCCAACATGTTGCAAAAGGTGAATTTATCCTTTAAAATGTTCAGTAAAATTTGAGTGCGTGTCATTCCCATACCAACACCATCCGGTATATTCCACGTTTCTACGAATTTTTATTTTTAATACAGAAATGTTGGCTTACTGAAAAGTTTGTCCATGTAAAGTATAGCAGGGCTTGACAAATTTGCTAGGAATCCGCTAAAAAAAGTTAGGAGCCAGGTTTTTTTTTTTTTTTACGACCGACAAAGCTTTATTTTCAATATAAAAATTAACCAATCATAAATTTACACAGAAAGAGGACTAGAACCATTATATATATATATATATATATATATATATATATATATATATATATATATATATATATATATATATATATATATATATATATATATATATATATATTATATTTTTTTAAACATTTTGTATACCATATATACTCGAGTATAAGCCGAGTTTTTCAGCACTTTTTTTTGCTGAAAATGTCCCCCTCAGCTTATACTCGAGTCACCTTTTCTCGCCTGATCGCCCGTTCTTTGGGGACCCGGTCGGGGAGCACCTATTTTTCAAAAGCCGGGCACCCCTTCCATGTTAAACGTCAGTCTAGTCATGGACACAGTGAGGGAAAAGTGAGGCATACAGAGCGACACCCTAAACTTATACCCAAGTCAATAAGTCTTCCAATTTTTTTGTGTTAAAATTATGTGCCTCGGCTTATATTCGGGTCAGTTTATACGCAAAATATATATATGCGACCTGGCGTCCGGGGTTTGTCGAGCTCTGCAGTATAGTATGCACTCAATACTTGGTCGGGGCTCCTTTTGCATGATTTACTGTGTCAATGTAGTGTGGCGTGGAGGTGATCAGCCGTGGCACGGCTGAGATGATACAGAAGCCCAGGTTGCTTTAAAGGGGTTGTAAAGATTAAAAAAAAAAAAAAAAAAAACAACAACAATGGACAATCAAGCACAGTGATATCGTGATCATTAAACCAGATATGGGTACTTTTGGCAGCATGTGCAAGCGCTAAGTCCTCCTGGAAAATGAAATCAGCAGCTCTATAAAAGCTGTTCGGCAGAGGGAAGCATGCAGTGCTCTAAAATTTCCCGGTAGAGGGCTGTGCTGACTTGATAAAACAGTGGACAAAACACCAGCAGATGACATGGCTCTCCAAATCATCATGGACTATGGCAAATGTAGGCAAAAATCGTCAAACTTGAGAAAAACAGTAGGAAGAGCCGGTGTCTTGTCGAGCTGGTTCCCCTGATAGGTTCCAGCATCGAAGGTGCATGCGCAGTAAGAGGCCACGGGAATCTGAGCCTCAACAGCTAATCATCAGCTGTAGACGTGCTCTCTCCCGATTATACATGCCACGCAGCGGGGTAGAGACTCATGTGATCTTGACAGTGCACGGCGCAAAGGGGCGAAGGACACTCCGCAGCAAGGGCAGGGAAAAAGGGTGGAGCCTCATGCGATATTGAGCAGTGCTTTTTTGGGGGATGGTTTTATCAAACTACACGTCTCAATATCATATCAGCCCCTTGCTGTATAGAGCGGCGTGTATAATCAAACAAAGCACTGCTCAATATCACATCTGATCCGCCCCTTGCTGTTATAGAGCAGCGTGAAGAATAAAGTGGCGTGTATAACCAAGCATCAGGAGCGAGCGCGTCTACATCTGCCCAACAGCTGTTAAAGCTTGGAGATTTGTCGGCTCAGATTGCACCTGCACAGTGAAGAGGGAACCATATCGATAGGAAGAACCAGCTCAGCGGAACAACAGCAAAACTGGATACAACATCTGTGATCTTTATTGCATCATGGCAATTATAAAACAGGACAGGCAGACGCATTTCGGCACAAGCCTTGTTCACAGCAAATGACATTCACAACATATATATCCACAATAAAATGTCCAAATCCCTCCTCCAATCAATTAGATATCAATCGAAATAAAGAGGAAACATTGCTGCATAGTTGCCAAGGAGGTGCAATACATAAGTGTAAAGAAGACATGCAAAATAAGAGACATAAAAAAAAAAACAGAAAAAAAATATAAAAATCGCATGCTTCACAAACATGAAAACAAATCACTATAAAATCATCATGCTTATATAGATGCATTTACTTAAGAAAAAGGTCTCCATAATTTCTCAGGATCATGCCATGGGGTAGCCTTATATTTAAAAAAATTTTTTACCAAACTTCTCAATAAGTCTGCGATGCAGCTCTCCTCCGAGGCATTTTTTTTTTTTTAACTTTCTCCAAAACCATGAAAAGTAAAAACTTGATGACATGTCACCTGAGTGTTGGTACAGTGCGGAAAATAAGTATTTGAACACCCTGCTATTTTGCAAGTTCTCCCACTTGGAAATCATAGAGGGGTCTGAAATTGTCATCGTAGGTGCATGTCCACTGTGAGAGACATAATCCAAAAAAAAATTCCAGAAATCACAATTTATGAATTTTTAACTATTTATTTGTATGATACAGCTGCAAAGAAGTATTTGAACACCTGTCTATCAGCTAGAATTCTGACCCTCAAAGACCTGTTAGTCTGCCTTTAAAATGTCCACCTCCACTCCATTTATTATCCTAAATTAGATGCACCTGTTTGAGGTCATTAGCTGCATAAAGACACCTGTCCACCCTATACAATCAGTAAGAATACAAACTACTAACATGGCCAAGACCAAAGAGCTGTCCAAAGACACTAGAGACAAAATTGTACACCTCCACAAGGCTGGAAAGGGCTATGGGGAAATTGCCAAGCAGCTTGGTGAAAAAAGGTCCACTGTTGGAGCAATCATTAGAAAATGGAAGAAGCTAAACATGACTGTCAATCTCCCTCGGACTGGGGCTCCATGCAAAATCTCACCTCGTGGGGTCTCAATGATCCTAAGAAAGGTGAGAAATCAGCCCAGGACTACACGGGAGGAGCTGGTCAATGACATGAAAAGAGCTGGGACCACCGTTTCCAAGGTTACTGTTGGTAATACACTAAGACGTCATGGTTTGAAATCATGCATGGCACGGAAGGTTCCCCTGCTTAAACCAGCACATGTCAAGGCCCGTCTTAAGTTTGCCAATGACCATTTGGATGATCCAGAGGAGTCATGGGAGAAAGTCATGTGGTCAGATGAGACCAAAATATAACTTTTTGGTCATAATTCCACTAACCGTGTTTGGAGGAAGAAGAATGATGAGTACCATCCCAAGAACACCATCCCTACTGTGAAGCATGGGGGTGGTAGCATCATGCTTTGGGGGTGTTTTTCTGCACATGGGACAGGGCGACTGCACTGTATTAAGGAGAGGATGACCAGGGCCATGTATTGCGAGATTTTGGGCAACAACCTCCTTCCCTCAGTTAGAGCTTTGAAGATGGGTCGAGGCTGGGTCTTCCAACATGACAATGACCCGAAGCACACAGCCAGGATAACCAAGGAGTGGCTCTGTAAGAAGCATATCAAGGTTCTGGTGTGGCCTAGCCAGTCTCCAGACCTAAACCCAATAGAGAATCTTTGGATGGAGCTCAAACTCCGTGTTTCTCAGCGACAGCCCAGAAACCTGACTGATCTAGAGAAGATCTGTGTGGAGGAGTGGGCCAAAATCCCTCCTCCAGTGTGTGCAAACCTGGTGAAAAACTACAAGAAACGTTTGACCTCTGTAATTGCAAACAAAGGCTACTGTAACAAATATTAACATTGATTTTCTCAGGTGTTCAAATATTTATTTGCAGCTGTATCATACAAATAAATAGTTAAAAAAATCATATATTGTGATTTCTGGATTTTTTTTTTTTTTGATTATGTCTCTCACAGTGGACATGCACCTACGATGACAATTTCAGACCCCTCCATGATTTCCAAGTGGGAGAACTTGCAAAATAGCAGGGTGTTCAAATACTTATTTTCCGCACTGTATATGGTCCTGTGGTACTCAACCAGGTCCTCCTGTGACCTGCTGTCTGGAACATGTTTGGAGATACGATAACACCTAGAGTGCTAGCTCGTCTGTTAGAAAATCTACACCCAGCTTTGATGACAGCTGCCAAATCATGATCGATTGACACAAATTTTATATTTTTGACAGAATTAAATTCTTGTGAATAACTCTTTACAAATATAACCGTCTTCTCTTTAGCCCTTTTGTTGTTCTTAACGTGTATATTTCAAAAGGGGAAGATTTATCTTTATTTCCAGCCGCGCTAATAGCTCCGTCAATGGTCTCAGATTTATAACTACGTACTTGTAACAAAGAGGTTACAACTCTACATTCATCTTTGAAACTATCCAATGAGGAGCAGTTCCGTTTGGCTCCAATGCATTCCCCCAGAGGGATCGCCCGTATCGTATGTGCCGGATGGCAACTCATAGCCAATGGCAACGAGTTACTGGCACATGTTTTACGATAAGTATGGATATGCATGCTCAAATGTGGAGCTGTATCCCTTCAATGCAATCTAGGAAAATGATTGTATTAGCATAGTTTTTTGTAACTGAATTCATGATTAAAAAGTATTATCATTGATGAAAATGGAACAATATACATGGAACCCTCCCATATAGGCAGCAAATTGTGTATGTATCACTTAATGCCATCCATGAAGGGGTTGTGGGGGGGGAGAACATAAATTTCTCTTCCCACCACCCTACGTAGAGAGTCGCTAAGGAGGGAGAGAACTTGGCTCCCATGGAAACTACCCTAATCTGCAAATACAAAGCCTTATCAAAAGTAAAAAAAGGCATGCTTGAGCAAAAAAATCAACAGTCAGTCAACACAAAAAATCTCCTTTAATTTCGCACCATATGAACTATAATTGTGTAAATTAAATATAAGCGCTTTGAATGCAAAATTATGGGGAATACTGGAGTACAGGGATTTAACATCCATAGTAATCCAGTCAGAAGAATTGGACTATATGTTCTGTTCTATATTGGCCAATACAGCTGTGGTGTGTTTTATAGAGCTTGGTTGCCTAAGGACTTTTAATGGGTGTAGAGCAGTGCTAGACTAGAAATAGCGTCCTGGCGAGATGGGTCTTGGCTGGGAAGGTGGACATGGCCCAGGTCTCGTAGGCCTTCCAGACACAGTACTGCCCGTACTGTCATTTTGGGATGCGATTACCGGCGTCGGAGCAGTAAGTGAGCAGCGCAGCAGCCACTGATTTTTTTTTTGTTCCCTAGGACCAGCGCTCTGCAGACTAGGCCGAAGCTGTGGCCTTGCCTAAAAGCATCCTGCCCGCAGCTGGCCACGATCCTGGGAAAAGGCCGCGAGAGCATGGCGGGACGGGCGCGTTTTCTGTTTACTAAACTTTTTTTGCTGGCTCCTAGATGCCAAGCAAATTTGTCAAACCCTGGTGTAGAGAGTCCTTATGCAACTTGGACAAGTCAAAAAAAAAAAACTGGAACCACTGGGCTGTCAACTATAATATGTTCCATTTCCTTAGATGTTAAAACTCCCAAAGTTCAGTATGTTGTATCGCTAAATTGATGTAAAGCTTTCAATCTGTAATCCTCAGAGTTCAGGATAACAGCCCCACCTTTGTCAGCTTGTTTTATAACTAGATTCACTTGAGATTTTAAAGTTTTTATTGCTGCTCTCTGTTCTTGTTAGATCATCATGCATAAATCTAGTATTGCCCTCTACTTTATTTAATCTAACCAGGTCATCCTCTACCAAGGCTTGGAACATAACTGCTGCACTGCATGTATGGGCAGGATAAAAATATTTATTGCCACTACTGGGGATCCCATCTGTTTTCCCTTAAGTGCCTCCCATTGACTCTGATTGTAGGTTCTCCAGGGTTGATTCAATAACTAAATCCTGAAAATCAAATGACTCAAAAGTAGATGGTGCATCATCCTGGGTAGCCGTAGCCAGAGAATCAATGTGTTCAGGCACATCACAGAAGTTAAGTACTAAATTACAAACAAATGGTCAAGCAAAGTCTTGAAAATGTCAAAATATTTCATGGGGGGAAAAAAGACAGACCCTTTGAGAGGGGAGAATTCTGAATCAGAGTTGAACACACGACAAGTTAACCACCTGTATGGTATTGGCAGACTCCTGCTTAAATGTCACCTGTGTCAAGTTTTTCTGTTCCTCACCTGGCATGGATAGCTTGGTCTTGTAGAGGCCCCCTCGTCCTTGCTGTGTTTTTTTATTTTTATTTTCTGTTTTGTTGCCCAATGTTCCTGGGCAGTTTTTTGATGGAGGACCACGATCAGTGTCCCTAGAAAAAACAGATGTGGAACTATGAGATGCAATGGACGATCCTTCATCTGTGGCATCCAAGACATCCAATTGTGTATCCGACTGTTGCAGTGAGCTAAAAATGCACATGCCTCCGTGTCTTATGTCTTCGGCATCTTCTGTTCCCGAGTATTGAATGTGGTCTGTCCAGACGTTTATGTATATAAACTTGTTTATTTTGGTAATCCTTTAAATCTCGCAAAAATGTGGGTCTTTTATTATCCATTATATTTTGCTCAAACCGATTAAGTCAGTCAGTCCATATCGAGTTTTGCATACATTTCTGTGGTTGCATTCCACCTGTGAGTCTCTCAAATTGCATCAATTTATTCATTAACCACTTAAGGACCGGACCAATATGGGGGTTTTTACAATTCAGCACTGCGTCGCTTTAACAGACAATTGCGCGATCGTGCGACGTGGCTCCCAAACAAAATTCACGTCCTTTTCTTCCCACAAATAGAGCTTTCTTTTGGTGGTATTTGATCGCCTCTGCGATTTTTATTTTTTGCGCTATATACAAAAATAGAGCGACATTTTTGAAAAACATTTTGTTATAAGAAAAATCAAATAAACTAAATTTTAGTCAAACATTTAGGCCAAAATGTATTTAGCCACATGTCTTTAGTAAAAAAAAAAAAAATCACAAAAAAAAAAAAAAAATAGCTACCTAGCGGGAACAGCGACACTAATACAGCGATCAGAAAAATGATCGCTTAGTGACACTAGCAATAGGGAGTGAAAGGGTTAACTAGGGCGGTGATCAAGGGGTTAAAACTTTATATGGGGGGGGGGTACGGGGGCTACCCTGAACCTAACACTAACTGCCTGTCACACTGACACTAAAACGCAGTGATCATACATATATGATAACTGCATTCAGTGACACTGACAGGGGGGAGGGGGTGATCGCAAGGGGTTAAGTATGCCTGCGTGTCCTGGTGTCAGTGTAGTGTTGTGCAGACTATGTGATGTGATCTCTCCTCATCGGCGGTTGAAAAAAAAACCGCAGAGAGCAGAGATCACATCACTTCCCTCTTCCTGTGTTTACACAGGAGGAGGAAGCGACACTGCAGGGGAGCGCGCGCATTGGCTGGGAGCGATACGGAGGGGGCGGACAAAAACAAACCGCCGCCCCCTAAGCACGAATCGCTCCTACAGCCACCGGGACAGTCGCATGTACCGGGGGGGGGGTCCCGATCGGACCCCCGACCCACGTCATAGCAGCCACGTACAGGTACATTGATGTGCCTGTCCGTGCCATTCTGCCAACGTAAATGTACATGCAGCGGTCCTTAAGTGGTTAACAGAGGCAAGCAACTTAACCTCTTCTGTAATGATTACCCCATTAAGTCCAGGGAGCATTTGCTTAAAATGTTGTTATTGCGGGCTCAGCGCACTGAGGACTCAATCAATGCGCTGGCGATGGGCTCCAGTGGTGCAGGACAGGGGGACGGCAGACAGTCCCTGTTGTATCACTACAGATGCATATGGGACCTGGCTTTTGCCAAGCTCGGAATACCAACCTATAAATTATTACACCCATGGCATAATAAAACTCTGACAGAATTTATACAACTGCCTGATGTGGACCTCTGGTCTAACCATGGTATTCTCTACATGCACCAACTGTTTGCTGATGGAACCATCAAAACTTTCTCCACGCTTAGCAAAGAATTCTCACTCCACGGGTACATGCTCTTTCGATTCTTGCAGGTGAAACACGTGGCCCGGGCTCAGTTTTTGGAGTCCATACCGCGGGCTGCCCCTAATCCACTCATGGCCATAAGCAAAAGTACTGACCCCGCAAACTAACTTGGGCCTTCTACAGTATGCTTTCTACCCCTGCTTCCACCAGGTTGGCATATAAGCTCAAACCTAGATGGGAAAGGGTGATAGGCCCCTTGGAGGATGAGGAATGGGAGGAGGCTCTAGAATCCTGCAAGGCCGTCTCACCCAAGCTCTCAGACAGATTGACTCAAATTTACATTATCCATCAGGCATATCTCACTCCGCTTCGGGTGGCCAGATATAGAAACACCCAATCTACCCTTTGCCAGATGTGTGGGAGGGAGATGGGTACATTCTTTCACCTACTGTGGTCATGTACCAAGATGCAGGGTCTGTGGGCGCAAGTTGTAACCTTCCTTCATGACCACATGGGTTCTCCGGTCACATTAGACCCGAAACCATGCCTACTCGGGGTGTTTACAGATACCATAGACAAGTACACAAAGGCGTTCTTGCATGAGACATTGTTCTCGGTGCGGAAGGTAATTGCCCAACAGTGGATGCGGCCCGTGCCCCCTGGGTTGGTGGAGTGGAAGATGGAGGTCAATAATAGTTTACCGTATAAAAAGGAGATACACATATATATATACACACACACACATATACATATATATATATATATATATATATATATGTATATGTGTGTGTGTGTATATATGTATGTGTATACACACATACACACACATATATACATATATATATATATATATATATATATATATATATATATATATATACACATATATATATATATATATATATATATATATATATATATATATATATATATATATATATATATATATATATATATATATATATATATATATATATATATATATATATATATATATTAGGGCTGCGGAAATTAACGATTAATTGTTCGATTAATCGTTAATTTCTTTGATCGACTAAAAAAAATTTGATCGACGATCCGCGGAGTGAGCTCCGCGGTCTCGCCGATAGGAAAAGACCGCGGCTTCGGCCTAGCTCCGGAGCCGCGGCCATCTTGGTCCACCCGGCGGCAACCAAGTAGCGGCGCGCTGACGTCATCACCCGCCGTGATATCAATGTACACTGCCTAAACATCGGTGGTGGCACGGTGCGGTTTGTGTGTCTGAGCCCAGCTCAGCAAAGGGCAGCAGCGGGTGTCCTGTGGTTGGCCGAGCAGGCTGCATGTGACATGATGTCATGTGCCGCTGTGCGGGACGTGATGGATCGGACAGCGCGGCGGACATGAGGGTATGTGATGAAGGATTCGCCTAGAGCCGTAGCTGCTGCTCAGTGGTCACATGTGGATGCAGGGCTGTCTTTGTATAATCACGCCTTCCCTGCATGCTCCAGAGTCGTAACCCGCGCTGTGTCGCTGTCTTCTAAAGGTCTGTCTCCCATCTGCTCTGTCAGCCTCTCTCTCTGTCCTGCCCCCCCTCTCTCTCTGTCCTGCCCCCCTCCTCTCTCTCTGTCCTGCCCCCCCTCTCTCTCTGTCCTGCCCCCCCCCCTCTCTCTCTGCCCCCCCTCTCTGTCCTGCCCCCTCCCCCCTCTCTCTCTCTCTGCCCCCCCTCTCTCTCTCTCTCTCTCCTGCCCCCCCTCTCTCCCTGTCCTGCCCCCCCCCCCTCTCTCTCTCTCTGTCCTGCCCCCCCCCTCTCTCTCTGTCCTGCCCCCCCTCTCTCTCTCTCTGTCCTGCCCCCCTCTCTCTCTCCTGCCCCCCCTCTCTCTCTCTCTCTCTCCTGCCCCCCCTCTCTCTCTCTGTCCTGCCCCCCCCCCTCTCTCTCTCTCTCTGTCCTGCCCCCCCTCTCTCTCTCTCTGTCCTGCCCCCCCTCTCTCTCTCTCTGTCCTGCCCCCTCTCTCTCTCTGTCCTGCCCCCCCTCTCTCTCTCTCTGTCCTGCCCCCTCCCTCTCTCTCTCTGTGTCCTGCCCCCCCTCTCTCTCTCTGTGTCCTGCCCCCCTCTCTCTCTCTCTGTCCTGCCCCCCCTCTCTCTCTCTGTCCTGCCCCCCCTCTCTCTCTCTGTCCTGCCCCCCTCTCTCTCTCTGTGTCCTGCCCCCCCTCTCTCTCTCTGTGTCCTGCCCCCCCTCTCTCTCTCTGTGTCCTGCCCCCCCTCTCTCTCTCTGTGTCCTGCCCCCCCTCTCTCTCTCTCTGTGTCCTGCCCCCCTCTCTCTCTCTCTGTCCTGCCCCCCCTCTCTCTCTCTCTCTCTGTCCTGCCCCCCCTCTCTCTCTCTGTCCTGCCCCCCCTCTCTCTCTCTGTCCTGCCCCCCCTCTCTCTCTCTGTCCTGCCCCCCCTCTCTCTCTCTCTCTGTTCTGCCCCCCCTCTCTCTCTCTCTCTGTCCTGCCCCCCTCTCTCTCTCTCTGTCCTGCCCCCCTCTCTCTCTCTCTGTCCTGCCCCCCCCTCTCTCTCTCTCTGTCTGTCCTGCCCCCCTCTCTCTCTCTCTCTCTGTCCTGCCCCCCCTCTCTCTCTCTCCTGCCCCCCCTCTCTCTCTCTCCTGCCCCCCCCTCTCTCTCTCTCTCTCTGTCCTGCCCCCCCCCTCTCTCTCTGTCCTGCCCCCCCCTCTCTCTCCTTCCTCTTTTTTACCTCCCTAATAATTTCTAACAGCAGCCCTGTGAATGAATGCTCCAGCTCCCACACTTCCCGCCTCTTGGTAAGGCAGTCTAATGGGGGTCTTTCAGGGCAGGGGACACTGATGGGGGTGTCCCTGATCTAATCATGGGGGGCGGACCTATATAAGGGAAGGGGGATCTGAGCTAATGGGGAGAGTCTGTGGGGAGGGGGGTTCTGACTGCTGTTGACCACTTAGAGACCCCCATTATATCAGCACCCCCCTACTTAGAGACCTCTATTAGATAAGGGAAACTCTTTATATAAGCACCCCCTTTAGAGACCCACATTATGATATAAGGATCAGTGTGTCCTTATATCACCCCCTTCTTTAGAGACACCCATTATTTCACAGTTCAATTACATGGGGGCAAACTGTATATTACATCATGGGGGGCAAATGTGTGTATATTACAGCATGGGGGGCAGATGTGTGTATATTACAGCATGGGGGGCAGATGTGTGTATATTACAGCATGGGGGCAGATGTGTGTATATTACAGCATGGGGGCAGATGTGTATATTCTTGCAGTATGAGGGCAGATGTGTACATTAAAGCATGGGGGCAGATGCTGTAATATACACATCTGCCCCCATGCTTTAATATACACATCTGCCCCCATACTGCAAGAATATACACATCTGCCCCCCATGCTGTAATGTACACATGGGGGCAGATGTGTTTATTCTTGCAGTATGGGAGGCAGATGTGTATATTACAGCATGGGGGCAGATGTGTGTGTATATTACAGCATGGGGGCAGATATGTGTGTATATTACAGCATGGGGGCAGATGTGTGTGTATATTACAGCATGGGGGCAGATGTGTGTGTATATTACAGCATGGGGGCAGATGTGTGTGTATATTACAGCATGGGGGCAGATGTGTGTGTATATTACAGCATGGGGGCAGATGTGTGTGTATATTACAGCATGGGGGCAGATGTGTGTGTATATTACAGCATGGGGGCAGATGTGTATATTACAGCATGGGGGTAGATGCTGTAATATACTCATCTGCCCCCATACTGCAAAAATATACACATCTGCCCCCATCACATTTACCACTGAATAATGCAGAGTTGCAATGCAAGGAGATCAGCTAAAAGTAGTTGTATCTGTATGTGCGTTAATTAATCGAAATTAGTCGATTAATCGATTAAAAAAAAAAACGATTAATCGAACACAAAAATTTTAATCAGTCACAGCCCTAATATATATATATATATATATATATATATACACACACAGGGAGTGCAGAATTATTAGGCAAATGAGTATTTTGACCACATTATCCTCTTTATGCATGTTGTCTTACTCCAAGCTGTATAGGCTCGAAAGCCTACTACCAATTAAGCATATTAGGTGATGTGCATCTCTGTAATGAGAAGGGGTGTGGTCTAATGACATCAACACCCTATATCAGGTGTGCATAATTATTAGGCAACTTCCTTTCCTTTGGCAAAATGGGTCAAAAGAAGGACTTGACAGGCTCAGAAAAGTCAAAAATAGTGAGATATCTTGCAGAGGGATGCAGCATTCTTAAAATTGCAAAGCTTCTGAAGCGTGATCATCGAACAATCAAGCATTTCATTCAAAATAGTCAACAGGGTCGCAAGAAGCGTGTGGAAAAACCAAGGCGCAAAATAACTGCCCATGAACTGAGAAAAGTCAAGCGCGCAGCTGCCAAGATGCCACTTGCCACCAGTTTGGCCATATTTCAGAGCTGCAACATCACTAGAGTGCCCAAAAGCACAAGGTGTGCAATACTCAGAGACATGGCCAAGGTAAGAAAGGCTGAAAGACGACGACCACTGAACAAGACACACAAGCTGAAACGTCAAGACTGGGCCAAGAAATATCTCAAGACTGATTTTTCTAAGGTTTTATGGACTGATGAAATGAGAGTGAGTCTTGATGGGCCAGATGGATGGGCCCGTGGCTGGATTGGTAAAGGGCAGAGAGCTCCAGTCCGACTCAGACGCAAGCAAGGTGGAGGTGGAGTACTGGTTTGGGCTGGTATCATCAAAGATGAGCTTGTGGGGCCTTTTCGGGTTGAGGATGGAGTCAAGCTCAACTCCCAGTCCTACTGCCAGTTTCTGGAAGACACCTTCTTCAAGCAGTGGTACAGGAAGAAGTCTGCATCCTTCAAGAAAAACATGATTTTCATGCAGGACAATGCTCCATCACACGCGTCCAAGTACTCCACAGCGTGCCTGGCAAGAAAGTGTATAAAAGAAGAAAAACTAATGACATGGCCTCCTTGTTCACCTGATCTGAACCCCATTGAGAACCTGTGGTCCATCATCAAATGTGAGATTTACAAGGAGGGAAAACAGTACACCTCTCTGAACAGTGTCTGGGAGGCTGTGGTTGCTGCTGCACGCAATGTTGATGGTGAACAGATCAAAACACTGACAGAATCCATGGATGGCAGGCTGCATGAGTGTCCTTGCAAAGAAAGGTGGCTATATTGGTCACTGATTTGTTTTTGTTTTGTTTTTGAATGTCAGAAATGTATATTTGTGAATGTTGAGATGTTATATAGGTTTCACTGGTAAAAATAAATAATTGAAATGGGTATATATTTGTTTTTTGTTAAGTTGCCTAATAATTATGCACAGTAATAGTCACCTGCACACACAGATATCCCCCTAAAATAGCTAAAACTAAAAACAAACTAAAAACTACTTCCAAAAATATTCAGCTTTGATATTAATGAGTTTTTTGGGTTCATTGAGAACATGGTTGTTGTTCAATAATAAAATGAATCCTCAAAAATACAACTTGCCTAATAATTCTGCACTCCCTGTATGTATATGTATATATATATATATATATATATATATATATATATATATATATATATATATATATATATATATATATATATATATATACACACACACACACACACACACACATATATATATATATATATATATATATATATATATATACACACACAACACACACACACACACACATACATATACATACACACACACTAACAGGGAATTCCCAACCAAATTTGACAAAATATGGAATCGTTGGCTAAAAGACGTATTCTTGAACGTAGGGCACTATGGGTCTGTATTGCCCAAGGAGTGGCCTGCTCCTGGCCGGGTATACTGTTACGGGTTGGGGACACCTACACGGTTAGCTCCAGGTACTGCCCTTTCTTCCCCTGTTATTTTTTACTTGTTTTCATGGGTTTCTTATTCAGGACGTCAGCCTTGAACTGTATCTATTCTGATTGCTGCACGCCCTCATGTTATCGGTTACACTGTAGTTGTATAATGACATGTAGGCACCTTTTGTTAAAATAAATTTGTATAAAAAAAAAAAATGTTGTTATTCCATTCCAGCAAAGTTGTTGAAGGAAGCTTATATCTTCTTGAACCCCTTGGAATCATGGACTCTCCAACATAACGCTTAAGACCCTCCACATCCCACCATATCTTTGTTTAAGTTAAAGCTGCCCTTAATTGTTTAAAGAGAATAATGCCCATAGAATCATCTGTTATGGGGGTCAAAACTTTGTGTAAACATGTGAAGCTTTCATGCGATGACCCATGTGGTTACTATATAATATATATGTGAAATCATTCACAGAGCTTGATTGTAGTAACTACAGTAAAAACAGTCAGTGCAGCCCTCTACCAGGTAAATTCTAGAGCACTTCACGCTTTCCTTTGCTGATCAGCTTTATGGAGAGGATTTCATTTCCCAGCAGGACTTGGCACATGCCCACACTGCCAAAAATACCAATGCCTGGTTTAATGATCATGGTATCACTGTGCTTGATTGGCCAGAAAACACGCCCGACTTAAACCCTATAGAGCAGGGATATGCAATTAGCGGACCTCCAGCTTTTGCCAAACTCCAAGTCCCATCATGCCTCTGCCTCTGGGTGTCATGCTTGATGCTGTCAGAGTCTCGCTATGCCTCATCGGACTAGTTAGTTTGGCAACAGCTGGAGGGCCGCTAATTGCATATCCCTGCTATAGAGAATCTGTGGGGTATTGTCAAGAGGAAGATTAGGAGACAACAAACCCAACAATGCAGATGAGCTGAAGGCCGCTATCAAAGCCACCTGGGCTTCCATAACGCCTCAGCAGTGTCACAGGCTGATTGCCTCCATGCCACGCCGCATTGATGCAGTAATAATTAATGCAAATGTAGCGGGGTCTCCTTGTCAGAGTCTAATGACAGGCCATCCCCGCTGAGACTAGATCCACATCTGTAAATGTGTACTTTTAAGGAGCTATGCATTGTGAGAAGGAGAGTAGCCGGAGATATGGACTCCATAGACTTATGAGAATCAGACTACATTTCCCACAACACCCTGCCCTCATGGAACATGTGACGCCTCCGCACAGACTTGTGGGGGGAGGCTACTTATAAAGAGGGAGGGGCGCTTTTTCTCTCTCGGGACCAGTTTTTCTCCTCAGCGGAGCTGCCCACAGGGACAGCCATGTTTCTAGGCCCAAACGCCTGGGCCTAAATTTCCTGAGAGGCCAGCCATCCAGAAGGAAGCAAGACTCTTGGATCCAGCCTGTGTATCCAGAGATCGGAGAGGAAGCCCAGTTGACCAGTGAAACAGTGGAATACCCTCATCCAGGATCTTTGCACCGTGGAGCAGTGATTCACCGACGCGCTGAGAGGAGATCAGGTGGATCGGCCTGTCGGGTGAGAGGGCACATGCTCAGCTCTTAGTTCTCTCTCTACACAGACACTTTAGCACCATCTCACAGGGCTCCCGCGCCCCTGCTTGGTTTCCACCTTGAACTTATACCCTTTTCACCGTTTATAGTTGTTATACAGAAGTGACTAACGCTGGCTAGCAATCAGCTCATCAACATTTAGGTTGACCATGCTTTGTTGGATTAACTTTCCCTTACCTTTCCTTGTTTGTGGATTACAAATATAATGTGCACCATCCGGTCGCAACAAGAACTTCAGCTGTTTGCAGGATCACCTGACAGAGGGAGCTCACGAGCACAGACTGTTCACCAGTTAGCCGAATGGTACCATTCCTTAGTATAGATTTGTTCCATTTATAAATGCCATTTGTGGATTTCCGCAAGGGCCCTTGCGAAATCACACTGTTATTGTCTATAACTGTTCATTTGATGGTGTAAATTAATGTGCGTTTTCCTTGAGTATTTATTAAGTAAACTCACTCTCTTTGATTTAAAAATACCACTGTGTGAGTGCATTCTTCTAGTCTGGAGGGACCATCCAATATTCAGGTAATACTATCATTATACTGTCATTGAATATTGTATGTCTGTCATTGTGTCTCCGCCCAGCAGGGGTCAAAATACATCCCCCAGACTTCTGGTGTGTCAAGGGAGGGTTCGAGCAAGTTAATAGGGGTGTGTTACATCAAAAGAGAGTAGATCCCAAAACAATCCAGCGGCTCCTTCGGGGGCAGCACTACACAAAAGGAGTCCCGAGCCAAGTATCGAGTGCATACTATCCTGTACATGGACACACTTTTCAATAAGCCAACATTTCTGCATTAAATTTTTTTTTTTTTTAATGGTCTTGTAAAGTCTAATATTCTGAGATACTGCATTTTGGGCTCTCACTAGCCATAAGCCATAAGCATTAACACATCTATATAAAATTAGTAACTTTTTGAATTACTGAAATAAAATTAAATTAACTTTTTGATGATATTCTAAATTTGAGATGACCCTGTATACAAGACTAGGCATTTAAAATGATTAGGACTGGTTATATTTGACTGGTACTTACAGTATATGTGGTGTCTGCATTTTTTTTTATTTCATATCAAAAACATTTCAGCAACTACAGATTGTACCCATCGACCTTGCCAGAAATGTGGTGTCCTTGTTGGTCACCCTCTATGAGCTGAAAAGAAAGTCAAATCACCCTTATCCTTGAATAAAATAATTTACCAAATAGAGATAAAGAAAAGCAGATAGATTTGAAGTTCAACCTGTGTAAAAACCATGGCTCCCTCAATAGCTACAGTAAAAAAAAATAAAGGAAGAAGTGTGCAGCCATGAAGGGACAGAAGTGTTTTATTTGCAGAACTACCTAGTGAAAAAAAAAAAGGACACAAAGCCTGAAAAAAGAAAACCATTGCAGCCACTGCATCTAAGCACTTGCTACAGTACAATAAGGTTTACATATGCTTTAAGTAGGACATGATTTTCATTTAACCTGTTGAGATCCCGGCTTTAGCCGAATGACGGCTTTAGCGCGGATCTGAATTACCAACAAGCCGTCAATTGACAGCCTGTCACTAGCACGTTTCCAGTGTGTGCTCCAGAGCGCGCCACGGGGAAATTCTGTGTTGGCTGTGTCCCTTGGACACAGCCAATCACAGATCGTCGTGAACGGCCAATCAGAGTGGCCGTTTGCGATGTGATCTGTGCGGCGAATGAGAGATGATCTCATATGTAAACATATCAGATTATCTCTCATTGCCGTTTTACACAAAGACAGTGTCCTGTCAGGGAGAGAGGAGACCGATCTGTGTTCCTTGTACATAGGGACACAGATCGGTCACCCCACCAGTCACCCCCCCTCCCCCCACAGAACACTATGTAGGGAATACATTTAACCCCTTCCTCACCCCCTAGTGTTAACCCCTTCAATGCCAGTCACATTTATACAGTAATTAGTGCATATTTATAGCACTGATCATAGTATAAATGTGAATGGCGCCAAAAATGTGTCAAAAGTGTCCGATGTGTCCGCCATAACGTCGCAGTCCCAATAATAAAAAAAAAAAAACAACCGCAGATCGCCGCCATTTCTAGTAAAAAAAACCTGGGCAGGAGGGGGGTATATGTGCCCAGTAAGCAAGTGGTTAATCATTAGTATGTTCAGAATGCCTAACTCTGTTCCAACCAAATCATGTTAAGCTAGCTGGGCAGCTGCCAAACAGTTCACCAAGAACAGACACGTACAGGTACTTGCCGAGAGAGGGAGTGCTTGGCTTGAAGACTACAAATGCAGACAAGCACACAAGTTCACTGAATCAGAGAAAATCCAAACCGACAGAGGAACCTGCACACAAGGAAGTCTGACCGCTTACAGGCGCCAATTACGTAATGATGCAGACAGAGCAACAAACATCAGGCAACGGGGTGGAAGAAATAATGGAAAATCTTCAAGAAAATCAAACTGCCTCACTATTAAGCAGGGATCTAACAGGACTCTCACAAGGTGGGGTGCGTGGATGAATGTTTTTTATTGTCACCACATTATAAAACAGCGTTTATGAAAGATATCTAGGGTAACCCATGCTACTTTTTCGATGATCTCAAAGCTATATGCCCAGCAGATTAAGAAAAAAAAATGCATTATGCATTCATGAAATTATATTTTTAAAAGGCAACCGGTGTGATCGCCTGAATTTATCTTGATCTCAACTTTGTGTAAAATATAATTTTTTTAGAACACACAAACAAAATTTCGGGTTTAAAAAATCCCTCACATCTAGTTTACATTAATTTAACCCATTGTAAAGCCTGAAACTAAGCGACATAATCAAGAAAAATAGTCGTCAAATAGGGTCAACACTGCAAATATTGATTCTTTGCATAAACCTAATGTAATTGTCAATAAAAAGCCTTTGACACTTGTAATTATACTTTAGTATACCACAGTAACAAAAAGATGTAGACACTGAAGCAGCAGACCTTGTGAAAATATTCATCTCATTCTCAAAACTTTGCCACAGAGTTAGAAATATATCTTACATAGTCGGCTTGAAAAAAAAAAAAAAAAAGACATTCAGTTTAAAAAAAAAAAAAAAAATAATCCATATACACAATCTTATACTCACACTTGATCCAAGGGAAGGCAAAAGAAAAAAAAAAAAACAGCAAAGCATGATCCAATTTTCTATAGCAGAGGAAAAAAAAAATCATTCCTGATCCCGAGAGGCAATAAGATTTTCCCTGGATCAACTACCTATAAAATGTCAGTACCCAGTTATATGATGTATATTTAGGAAATAATCCGAGCCTTTAAGGCAATCGACTGAGCTTGCCAGAACTATCTCTGAAGGATGTCTATTCCACATTTTCAGCGCTCTTATGCCGCGTACACACGATCACTTTTTGTGACGAAACAAAACAACGTTTTTTAAACTTCATTTTCCAAAACGACGTTGCCTACACACCATCGTTTTTCCAAAATGCTCTAGCAAAGTGTGGTGACGTACACCACGTTCAACGGCACTCTGTTCCATTGAAGCTCCGTCTCATAACCTTCTTCTGAGCATGCGCGGGTTTAAAAACGTCGTTTTCAGCGTTGTTTTGCCCACACACCATCACTTTTTACGACACAAAAAATTACATTTTGAAAAACGACACAAAAAATTCAAGCATGTTCGAATTTTTTTTTGGTCATTTTTTTTTTTAAACACAAGACGTGGCATTAGACCCCATTCACACCTGAGCGTTTTGTAGCTTGAAGCTACAAAATGCTGGAAGGGGAAAAAAAATAAAAAATCTAGTATTCTATGGAGATGGTTCACATCTCCACTCCAAAACGCCTGAAGCTCAAACAAGTTCTGGGACAAAAATGCGTGACTTTCTGCCTAAAAACGCTATACTCAGGTGTGAATGGGACCTAACTGAAGAAACCTTTCCGTATTTAGAGATTACATTTTTTTTCTGTGATGACCTTAAAGTGAATAACTCGGGGGGCGTGGCCAAACAGAGACCTGAGAGGATGTGCATGAGGTGAGCTCCTGCAGGCATAAAGCTTACCTGGAGATTTACTCTGCCAGTGATCCTGCCCTGCTCCCTCCACAGACCCAGGGGGTCCCCCGGACTGTAAGGACACATCCTGAGATCGTTGGCACAGCGATCGCGGAGCTCCAGCCGCCTGAGACAGGCCGCGGCTTTCGTCTAGACACGGCAGCCATCTTTCGACACTGTAGACCACAAACTATTATTGACATGGCTAGCTGAAGTAGCCAGAGTTGCAGAAGGAGATTTATCTTGGTTCTCCTCTTTTTTGGAACACTGATCGCAAACAGTGAAGTTAGGACCTTTCACTTCTGAGAAACGCACAGTATCATGCGGAGTCCCTCAAGGATCGCCTCTGTCACTGGTGCTGTTTAACATCTATCTTCGTCCTCTCTTTGAGATTATCAGCAGCCAAAAACTGCTTTACCACTCATATGCAGACGACACGCAACTTTATTTCCGCATTGGCAATAAAAAGGATCACCACCTCAGTCTAGACTCTAGACTGAGGTGGTGATCCTTTTTATTGCCAATGCGGAAATAAAGTTGCGTCATCCAGTCCTCTATCAAAGAGAGACATGTCTCTAGACTCTAGAGACATGTCTCTCTTTGATAGAGGACTGGATGACAAAGTTATCTTAAACTCAACGGAGCGAAAACAGAACTTCTCAAGTGCATGAATCAACCTGCAACATGGACACCCCCGCCCATTCTGGGCAAAATCATCTCCCCTAGCGCCAAAGTCAAAAGTCTAGGGGTCATTTTTGACTCCTATATGACAATGGACGCACAAATAGGGTCGGTAGTCAGCGGATCTCACCATCTGCTGCGTCTAACTACGTAGACTTAATCCTTTCATCCCCAAAGAAGACATAGCGGTCGTGGTGGGAGCAATTGTTAATTCCAGACTGCACTATGCAAATGCCCTTTACCTCGGACTCCCCAAGTACCAAATCGCTCATTTGCAGGTCGTCCAGAACACGGCCGCCAGACTTGTGACAGAGAAAAAACCCTGGGAATCAATCTCACCTTCACTGAGAGCCCTTCACTGGCTGCCAGTGAAAGACAGAATTACTTTTAAAGCACTCTGTCTAACGCATAGATGTATCCATGGGAATGCTCCCCAGTATTTATGCGATAAAATAAAAGTTAACAATCCCAATCGCATTCTGCGATCCACCAATCAAAACCTGCTCCAGATACCGACAGCCAACTACAAGTCCAAAGGAGAAGGAAGATTCGCGATCCAAGGTCCCAGACTATGGAACGCTTTACCAACCAGCATTCGGTTGGAGGAGAATCACTTAGCGTTCAGGAGAAAGATCAAGACTCATCTCTTTTGATAGCAAAGGAGACAGGAACAACAAGCGCCCAGAGGCGATTCAGTTCGCATGTGCCGCGCTATATAAGTTTTCATTCATTCATCTTGCTTCACCCGGGCGATAGGCCAGCGCTGCCTCCACCCTCTTCATCTGCACTGTGACCAGCTATCCTCCTGCAGGATCATCGGGGATATCTAGCCTGCTACCCCAGGGGCCTGTAGTCCTCAAAGTGCCACTCTGCTCCATCTGCCTAAGGGACCTGGTGAGTACCGGCGGCCATCTTGGCGCACCCCAGCGGCTCCTCCATCTCCCCTAGGACTGAGCCGAGCCCCATCCACCCACAGAAACAACCTGGCCTGACTGGCCAAGACCCCCAACAGGGATATTGAGCAGGCACCCACCCACAGCTGTGCTTAGGTTGTGGCCCTGGAGACCTCGTGTGGTGGCCATCTTGCTGCACCCGGGTGACCTCCACACATCCTCTGGGCCCAATCCAAATCTCACCTATCCCCGGGACATCCTGGCCTGGCAGATTGTGGCCCCCCAACAGAGACATTTACAAGCATCTACCCCCCTTTCTGTGCGTGGGCTTCAGCCATGGCACTGAAGACAATGAGTGGCGGCCATCTTGCTCTACCCAAGCTACAATATTTACACACGCTCCTGGTCTTCTAATCCCTATGGGCCTGGATCACTCTTTGTACAGTCATAAGAGTTACTAAAAGACCACCTGTGGCCCCCCATCCATAAAGCTCCACAGAGGGGCACATGCACGGCTTGTAAGATGGCGGATGCTTAGGATGTGAGCTTCAGCCCCTGCCCGTCTATCCGAAACTCCTGTTCCGCTTCATTGGCTTCTAAAGCCCCAGGAGTCCTCATCCGCTTTGGGAACCTTGCAGCTACCTTGCAATTGTTGTATGGGTAAGATTGGAAACCAAACGGCATATCTACCAAAGACATGCTCCACAGGCCGCGCTCCAGCCCCCTCAGCCTATGGATCGTTTTGTCTGTAGGCCGTCATCACCGACTTCAGGTACCTCAGTGGCTGGCGCGGACTCGGCAGACGCCATCCCGTGGGTCGACCCCTATTTGCTGAGAATCTCCCACAACCACCCGAACTCAACGCAATCTCGCCACCCGTTACTGTGGAGGTACTAGGACACCAGGCTGCAGGCCCTGCTTCATAGCCTTACTCAAAAACATTGCTAAAGAGGTGGGCAAGCTGGCACATGAGCTTAGGGGTGAGACAGACCAACTTGTGCAATGTACAGATACCCTGGAATCTAAATTTGATAACAAGGTGCAATATGTTCATGTCCTAGAGGAAGAAAATGTCAATTTGAAAAATGGAGTCTCACAAATGCAACAAAAAGACCTTGAAAAGAGAGAATGCAGCCAGAACCTACGCATCTGCGTGTTCCCTGAATCCATCCAATATAAGTAAATTCGGCTTTACCTTCTTGCCCTTTGTTACTCTGGCACCCCACATTCCTGACAGACTGGCACCTTGATAGAGCGCACAGATCGCTGGCTCCAAAACCTCCTCCGGGTGCTACTCCCAGGGACACTATTGCACGTTTCTATTTCTAGGAAAGCAGGAAGACCCTGACCATTGCTACCCGCAACAGGCCACGGGTTGAATCTAAAGGTGCAAAAATTATAATTTTCAGTGATCTGTCACCCATCACCCTGGCTAAGCGGCACGCCCTACATCCGGTCACCTCTCATCTGCAGCAAAATCAAAGTTCCATACCATTGAGGCTTCCCGTTATGCTTATCTGTCTCCTAAGATGGATCACAACATTCCATGAGAGATCTGCAGGAATGCAAGACTTTCATCCGGAACCTGGGCCTTCCTCCTATACCTGACAAGGACTTGCAGGTGCAGATCCCTACTCCCCGACCACTCTTTACACCTGGGAAGATCTGGACCCCGGTACACCAGACGACATGGAAGGCCCCAGTTACTTCCCAAAGAGCTGCACCATTTAAGAAAACTGATTTCTAGACTATCCTCATGCATCATCTTTACACATAGGTCCTGCTCTTGGCCTTTGTTTCAAGACTCTGGGCTCAGAGTCTAAAATGTAATCTCCGACGTTCCCCGTTCATATGCCTTCTCTTTGTATACCCATACAAAAGTTACATGTTCACAGTTACCCGTTTTAGCTCTCTACCTGCTGTTCGGATGGGGCTGGGGCTTCAGTGACTGACCTTGCAGGCTACCGTGCCCCCCTCAACATGGTCTCGAATTGTGACAGTGACCTCCTGAGATGTTCATTCCCCTCAGGCCTTTCATCTGACTGGTTTGTATTTCTTTGTTTCTTTTTTTCTATGGATCCTTTTTGCTCCTACACAGGATTTTTTCTATTTTTGTTTTTCCTGGTTTTTTTTTTGTATCTCAAATCCCTTTTTGATCCACATTTGACATCCCCCCCCCCCTCTCCCGCCGCCATCCGGTGCTTCTCCGGGGTCTCCCGTCCCATCGGGGGCCCGGAGAGATGATCATCTCTATGACCATCGGGAGGCCCGGGCGCGATGTGATGACGTCACGCCAGGGTCCCCGTAAGTAATCAAACCGCAATTGCGGCTAGTTTGAATGAGATCTGTGAATTTTTTTTCACAATCTCATTCTTTTCAGCCTGGAGGAGAGATGTGGGGTCTTATTGACCCCGCATCTCTCCTTAAAGAGGACCTGTCACACACATTCCTATTACAAGGGATGTTTACAATCCTTGTAATAGGAATAAAAGCGATTAAAAAAAAATAAAAAATTTTGAAAATAGTGTAAAAAATAAACGAATAGGTAAAATAAAAAAAATTAAAATGCCCCTGTCCCCGGTAGCTTGCGCTCAGAAGCGTACGCACACGCAAGTCCCGCCCACGTATGTAAACATCGTTCAAACCACTCATGTGAGGTGTCGCCGTGTGCGTTAGAGCGTGTGCAACAATTCTAGCACTAGACCTCCTCTAACTCTAAACTGGTAACCTGTAAAAATGTTAAAGTGTCGCCTATGGAGATTTTTAAGTAAAAAGTTTGGCCCCATTCCATGAGTGTACGCAATTTTAAAGCATGACATGTGAGGTATCTAGTTAATCGGCGTAACATCTTTCAATTCATTGTCCCCCACTCGTCACTGTAATGTCCACCATTGTCCGTCCCCCACTCGTCACTGTAATGTCCACCATTGTCCGTCCCCCACTCGTCACTGTAATGTCCACCATTGTCCGTCCCCCACTCGTCACTGTAATGTCCACCATTGTCCGTCCCCCACTCGTCACTGTAATGTCCACCATTGTCCGTCCCCCACTCGTCACTGTAATGTCCACCATTGTCCGTCCCCCACTCGTCACTGTAATGTCCACCATTGTCCCCCACTCATCACCACTACTGTTCCAGTCCAACATTGCCCCCACACTAGTAATCACTGTAATTTAATAGCCAGTCCAACATCCAACTCACTGTACTTGCACTGTAATGTCCAATATTGTTCCCCTCTCGTCATCGCCATCACTGTTCCAGACCAGTCCAACATTGCCCCCACACTAGTAAAGAACACAGAGTCCCTGTCCTTCATAGAGGTGCTCACTGTTCCCCCTCAAGCTCCACACGTTCATCCCGATTCCCAGAGCGCCGCCAAGACAGCCAGCCAATCCGGGCAGCCTTCCAATCAGAGAGGGCGCTCATCACGTGGGCCAATCAGGTGCAGAGACTGGACATTCCATCCAACCAATCACAGCCGATCTGTGATTGGTTGGGGTGGAGCAAGATGGCCGCCGCTCCGGAGCTAGGCCGAAACGGGGAACTTTCCTACGGCCGAGGCACCGTAGCGCTCCGCGGATTGCGTGGTGTGCCGATCTGAACGGGGTGACCCGTTCAGATCACGGATCGGTGACGATCCTTTGCACCCCTACACAAAACCCTACCCATGCTCGGAATCATTGAACCTAATTTTTCTACGCTGGTTGTAGTGTTGTACGTCACTGCGTTCTTGACGGTCGGAATTTCCGACAACATTTGGGTGACCGTGTGTATGCAAGACAAGTTTGAGCCAACATCTGTCAGAAAAAAATCCAGGGTTTTGTTATTGGATTGTCCGATCGTGTGTACGTGGCATTACTTATTGCATTCCTAGTAATGTTGGAATGCCGATGGTGACTCATCCCCTTTTTATTGTTTAACCGCTTGCGAACCGCCGCATGTACATTTATGTCGGCAGAATGGCACGTACAGGCACATTGGCTTACCTGTACGTCCCTGTCTTGACGCACCCCCCCCCCCCCGGTACATGCGACGGTTCTGATGGCTCTGGGAGCGATCCGGGATGAGGGGGCGGCTATTTGTTTTTGTCCGCCCTCAGCCAATGCACGTGCCCCCCCCCCCCCCCGCGCTCTGCACTTCCTCCTCCTGTGTAAACACAGGAAGGAGGAAGTGATGTGATCTCTCCCTCAGCGGTTTTTTTCAACCACAGCTGAGGAGAGATCACACAGTAAGTGTACACAACATTACATTGACACCATGTAGGCACATTAACCCCTTGCGATCTGCCCTCGACCCCCCCCCACCCCCTCCCCCCTGTCACAGTGTCACTGAATGCAGTGATTATATGTATCGCCATGCAGCTACACTAATTGGCAAATTACGGCAAGTAACTGTTGCAGCCAGGGCCGCGAAAACAGATGCAATTTTGAAAAGACGTGCAGGAAAATGAGCCATTTTGGATCAAACAACTCGCTGGGGAAGCACTTATTTAATGGTGAAGCGTTTGCTTGAACTTAAAGACTTTATAGAAGAAATGGACAACGAAAATCTTGCATTAACTGAAAGCCAGTGGACACAAACAAAAGAGCTGGAGAACCTTCTTTCTCACCCCTTCACTGTCACCAAAAGGTTGCAATGTGACGATCTAACCCCGGGTAATTTCCTCTTGGAATGGAAGAGCCTGTTATATCGCCTGAACAAAAATGGAGGGTTAATAGCTGTGGGCATTGCATCTTGGTGAAAAGAGAGAGTCTTTTGCTGGAAAATGAAATCTTGTTAGCAGCTATTTATGTCGACCCAATGAGCCAACTTTTGTTGAACAGTGAACAGACTGCTACTGGGAAAAAGGCCCTCTATGATGTAGCAGTTCGCATGAAGGGATTACGACCTGAAATACCTCCACAGGATGAAGTTCTTTTAAGCAATAGTGGTAACTCCGTATCATCTTCTTTAAACGAAGAATTAGACTTTGATTCCTTCTTAGACAAAATGGAAGTTGCTAAAGGAAAGAGACATCGCATAAGCGTTAGAGAACCAGTAAGTGTCCAAATAAAAAAATTCCAACAGGAGTTTTATAAAGCACTAAAAGAAATTGAAAAGTATGATCGCTCATCAAAACTTACTGTTGAAGAAGCCAACCTTGTTTATCCAGAGATAGTTAGTGATGTGGCCAGAATAGTTACTGCAATGCCACCCACCCAAGTCAGCGTCGAAAGATTATTTTCAGCCCTTAAAATAACAAAGTCTGACTTAAGAGCCTCTATGAAAGAGGATCTGGCAGAGGCAATTCTCTTCCTTAGAACTCTACATTGAATTGATTTGCATTTGCTAAGCCTATAACTACATTTCAAGATTAATATAAACCCATTTCTAGGTTTTACAGATTTTGTTTTTGGTTCATTATAGATAAGCTTTGTTTTTGTTCTAAAACAACCAAATAATGTGGTTTGTATTTTTGAACTGGTAAAGATCCTGTTCCTGATGTTTATGCCTGCTGCTACTATCCAGCCACTTGATTAATAAAAAAAAAAAATTAATAAAACGTTGTGTTTGTCTTTTGCTTAAACTGTGCAATACAGTAGACTGTTGGCTTCCCAGCCAGTAGTCCTGTAGTAGGTTGCGTTTCTCTCCCTCAAGAAAAAAAATACATTTGCATATTAATACAGAAGAGTCGGAGTCGGAAGTACATAAAACTGAGGAGTCGGAACATTTATCTACCGACTCCACAGCCCTGGAGGATAGTACAATCTACAGGTGTGTTATCACCAGAGGATAGCAGAAAAAGTGAATTTTAAACAAGTTTCTTTTAAACAACCCATTCCATTTAAAATTGTCATGAAAGGCAAACATTTGTGTAGAGATATTAAGCACTTGACCACTGGGCACTTAAACCCCCTAAATAACCAGACCAATTTTCGGCGCTCTCACATTTTGAATGACAATTACTCAGTCATACAACACTACCCATATGAAATTTTCATCCTTTCTTTCCACACAAATAGAGCTTTCTTTTGGTGGCATTTAATCACCTTTTTTTTGCGCTACAAAGAGAAAAAAATTCTGTAAAAAAAAGAAAAAAGGAAAATTTTCTTAGTTTCTGTTATAAAATTTAGCAAATTAGTATTTTTTATACTACTACATATCTTTGGTAATAAGTACAATGTGGTGGATATTATTTGGTCTTTGTGAAAGTTATAGAGTCCACAAGCTATGGTGCCAATATCTGAATATTGATCACACCTGAAGTACTGACGGCCCATCTCATTTCTTGAGACCCCAACATGCCAGAAAACTACAAATACTCCCAAAATGACCCCTTTTTGGAAAGACAACTTTCCAAGGTATTTAGAAAGAGGCACTGTGAGTTTTTTGAAGTTGTCATTTTTTTCCCCACAATTCTTTGCAAATTCAAGTTTTTTTTTTTTTTCAGACAATTGTCATATTAGCAGGTTATTTCTTACACATAGCATATCCATACCACAAATTACACACCAAAACACATTCTGCTATTACTCCCGAGTACGGCGATACCACATGTGCGAGAATTTTACACAGCGCGGCCACAGAGAGGCCCAACATGCAGGGAGCAACATCAGGCGTTCTGGAACACCAAGGCCAATTCTGACATTTCTCTCCTACATGTAAAAATCATAATTTGCTAGAAAAATCACATAGAACCCCAAAACATTACACATGTTTTTTTTAGAAAAGACCGTAGAAAATCCAACGGTGGTCGTTGCAACTTTTCATCTCGCATTGTATTTGCGCAGCAATTTTTCTCATTTTTTTTATAGAATTGTTTATGTTTTTGTGCTAAAAAAAAACAAAAAAAAACGGTAAACGTTAGCCCAATGTTTATGCATAATGTGAAACATGAAGTTACACCGAGTAAATAGATAGCCAATAGGTCACCCTTCAAAATTGCACACGCTCGTGGAATGACGCCAAACTTGGCTACTTAAAATCCCCATAGGCAACGCTTTAAATATTTTTACTGGTTACATGTTTTGAGTTACAGAGGAGGTCTAGGGCCAAAATTATTGCTCTCGCTCTAACGTTCGCAGCGATACCTCACATGTGTGGTTTTAACACAGTTTTCATATGTGGGCATGACTTGCGTATGCGCAATATTATGCGCTATATTATATATATATATATATATATATATATATATATTATTATTGTTCATTTAACTTAATTTTAATTTGACACGTTTTTCTGCAAAATTAAAAAATTCTTGATCACTTTTATTCCCATTACAAGGAATGTAAACATCCCTTGTAATAGGAATATAGCATGACACGTCCTCTTTACAGTGAGATATAGGGTCAATAAGACCCCACATCTCACCTCTAGGCTGGGAAACCTGAAAAAAAAAAAAAAAACATCCTGGCTTAGATCGTAGCGGTGAGTTGCTATAAGCACCGGAGTATGGCAGGAGAGGGGGGGCGTCCCCTCTCGCCTCCTGTAAGAATGATCAAGCGGCGCTACGATTGTTCCTATAGTGTAGAGAATTGCCGGCTGAAAAAAGGGATTTTTAAATACAGCTTACCTGTAAAATCCTTTTCTTGGAGTACATCACGGGACACAGAGCGGCATATTCATTACTATGTGGGTTATATGGAGTACCTTCAGGTGTGGACACTGGCAATCTCAAACAGGAAGTCCCCTCCCTATATAACCCCCTCCCCTAGAGGGAGTCCCTCAGTTTTGTAGCAAGCAGTATGCCTCCCCAAAATGGTCACCCAAAAGAGGGGTGGGAGCTCTGTGTCCCGTGATGTACTCCAAGAAAAGGATTTTACAGGTAAGCTGTATTTAAAAATCCCTTTTTCTTTCTCGTACATCACGGGACACAGAGCGGCATATTCATTACTATGTGGGATGTCCGAAAGCAATGCTTTAATGAGGGGAGGGAGACATCTTCCAAAGAAGGATTCAATTTAGAGATAAACTCAAATCATAATAATAATTCCAACTTAGTCAAGAAAAAAACTTTTTCTTTTTTTTTTTTTTTTTTTTATAACCAAGGGTGTTTCTGATCCCGAGGATTTCAAACTGCAGCCTGTAGTACTGCCTGACCAAAGGCAGTATCCGCATTTCTTCTCACGTCTAGTTGATAAAACCTTGTAAACGTGTGGACTGATGACCACGTTGCCGCCTTGCATATCTGAGCCATAGAGATCTGATGGTGTGCTGCCCAAGAGGCGCCCATGGCCCTGGTAGAATGGGCCTTTACCGACAACGGAGGAGGCAACCTCTTCAACCCGTGGGCTTGAATGATTAATTGTCTAATCCATCTCGAGATGGTGGATTTTGCAGCTGCCTGCCCCCTCTTGGGGCCATCTGGTAGAACGAATAACACATCTGTTTTCCGGATCTTTTCTGTAGTTTTAAGATAGGCCTTCATGGCCCGGACAATATCCAAGGTATGCAGCGACCCTTCCTTTCTAGATGTAGGTTTTGGAAAGAAGGATGGAAGTACCAAATCCTGGTTTAAGTGAAATTTGGATATAACCTTTGGTAGAAAGGAAGGATGGGGCCGGAGAACTGCCCTGTCCTTATGCAGAACGAGATATGGTTCCTTACACGATAAGGCTGCTAATTCTGACACTCTCCTGGCCGAAACTATGGCGACCAAGAAAACCAACTTTCTTGTCAGTAAGAGTAAAGGAATCTCAGCCAACGGCTCAAAAGGCTGTTTCTGTAGAGTGGACAGGACAAGATTTAAGTCCCATGGACAAATTGGTGACTTGATAGGAGGATTAATACGCAAGACCCCCTGTAAGAAGGTCTTTACCAGCGAGTGGGTGGCCAGCGGCCTCTGAAACCACACTGACAGAGCTGAGATCTGTCCCTTGATTGTGCTTAGTGCCAGGCCTTTATCCACTCCTAGCTGGAGAAAACTTAACACCCTATCAATAGTATATTTGCGGGAATTCCATCTTTTGGATTCACACCAGCCTACGTAGTTCCTCCACACCCTGTAATAAATCACCCTGGAGACCGGCTTCCTAGCCCTAATCAGGGTAGGAATTACCTGCCTAGACAGGCCTCTATCCCTGAGAATCAGGGATTCAGCCTCCAGGCCGTCAAATTTAGACGCTGTAATGTAGGGTGGAGGATCGGGCCTTGTGAGAGTAGGTCTGGTTGTAGAGGGAGAGTCCAAGGGTCTCCCACTGCCATCTTCAGGACTAGTGAGTACCAAGTCCTCCGGGGCCAAGCCGGAGCTACTAGAATGACTGGCTTGTTCTCCACTCTGATCTTGCGCAACAGGCGCGGGAGTAACTGTAGTGGAGGGAATGCATATAGAAGTCTGAATTGATGCCAAGGGCAAACCAACGCATCGGTTCCGCAGGCCATAGGATCCCTCGCTCGCGACACGAACCTGTCTAGTTTCTTGTTGAACCTGGATGCCATTATATCTACGTCCGGCATTCCCCACCTCTGGCAGATTGTCTGAAAGACCTGGGGATGCAGAGACCACTCCCCTGGCAACAGACTCTGGCGACTTAAGAAGTCTGCCTGCAGGTTGTCCACTCCGGGAATGAATATCGCTGAAATGCAGGGTACATGAACCTCTGCCCATTGAAAAATCAAGTTCACCTCCCTCTGAGCGGCCTGGCTCCTGGTTCCCCCTTGGTGGTTTATGTATGCCACCGCCGTGGCATTGTCTGACTGGATTCTCACCGGGAACCCCTTTAATCTGGAGGTCCAAGCCCGAAGGGCTAGGCGGGCAGCTCTGATTTCCAAGATATTGATGGGGAGCTGCCTCTCTGCTTTCACCCAAGTTCCCTGGCGGGAGAACCCCTCGAAGACCGCCCCCCAGCCTGCCAGACTGGCGTCTGTGGTAACTACCTTCCAGACAACAGGGCTGAAGGATTTTCCTTTTAGAAGATTCTGAGGGTTCAACCACCAGGCCAGGCTTTGTCGGACCCTTGATGATAGCGTCAAAGGGGACTCTAAGGCATGTGCCCTCTTGCCCCAGGCTGCTAGAATGGCTGCCTGTAGGACGCGAGTGTGGATCTGAGCGTATGGTACTGCCTCGAATGTGGCCACTAGCTTGCCTAGTAATCGCATACACAGGCGAATAGTTGGTTTTTTCTTGTTTAGAACCAACTGAACCAACCCCTTGATAGCTTCGATCTTTACAAGGGGCAGGAACACCTTTTGATGTTCTGTGTCTAACCTCATGCCGAGGTATTCCAACTGCTTTGTAGGCTGGAACGCTGACTTTCCCCGGTTCAGGACCCAGCCGAATTCTTCGAGGTACCGAACCGTGAGGTTTACTGCCTTTTGCAGACCCGGCCGTGAGTGATCTATGATAAAAGGTCGTCCAAGTATGCTAGGACTGTGACCCCTTGGATCCTTAAATTGGCCAGAATTGGGGCTAGGATCTTCGTGAATACCCGGGGGGCCGTGGCCAGCCCGAAGGGGAGCGCCCTGAATTGGAAGTGTCGCTGCCCCACCGCGAAGCGTAAAAACCTTTGATGCGACTGAAAGATTGGTACATGAAGGTAAGCATCCTTTATGTCTATGGAGGCCAGAAAATCGTCCTGAAGCGCGGCGGCTGCTGACCGGATGGATTCCATCCGGAAGGAACGAACCCTTAGGTAACCGTTTAACCTCTTTAGGTCCAAGATTGGCCTGACATCGCCGTTGGGCTTTGGTATGACAAAGAGGTTGGAATAGAAACCTAGGCCTTGCTCTTGGGCTGGCACTTCTATAATTACGTCCTGGCAAAGCAGGTGATCCAAAGCTGCCAGCATTGAGGCCTTCCTCGCTGGATCCCTTGGTAGCCTTGATTCTTGAAAATGAGGCGGAGGATACCTTAGAAACTCCAGTCTGTAACCTGTGGTTACAGATGCCCGGACCCATTTGTCGGGGATCTTGGCTTCCCAAACTTCTGCGAAGAAACGAAGCCTTCCCCCCACCCGCAAGAGTGGGGGCGCCTCCTTCATAAGGCAGACTTAGGGGCTGTCTTTGACGGCTTGCGATACCACGGCCTCTTACCCCCAGGGGTCTGTCCCTGCGATCTACTGTTAACGTTGGAATCGTGCAGGCGGCCGTCGATACTGCCTGGAATTTGAGGGCCCCGAGACAGGAAAGAGCTGCCTTTTAAATGTAGGAGCCCGGAATGTCTTTTTGACCGGTAAAAGGGTACTCTTGCCATTTGAAATAGTCTGAATATATTTATCCAGATCCTCTCCGAAGAGTCGTCCTCCATGGAAGGGAAACCCTGCCAGAAGCTTTTTGCATGGGGGCTCCGCCGCCCAGTTCTTCAACCATAAGAGCCTTCTCATGTGCACCAAACATAGTGATAAACGAGAGGCCTGCTGGATGGAATCTTTTATAGCATCTACCGCAAAACACAGAGCTCTGGGAATGTCAGAAAACTCTTCTGCTTGTTGGGTAGGCATGTCCCTTAACATTTCCTTTGTCTGGTCTTTTAATGCCTGACAAACTCCAATTGCAGCCACCGCTGGCTGCACCACTGCTCCTGCCGTAGCAAAGGATGCTTTTAAAAGTGTTTCTAATCTTTTATCAACTGGATCTTTAAACATATGTATGTTTTCCACCGGGCAAGTTAGTGATTTATTCACACATGAGATGGCTGCATCCACTACTGGGAGCCTCCACCTCTTGGAGAACTTTTCCTCCATGGGGTAAATGACCGCAAATCTTTTCGGTGGCAGAAAAATCCTGTCCGGCCGAACCCAATCCCGAAAGATCAATTCCTCCAAGAGAGGATGGACCGGAAAAACTGCGTTGCTTAACGGAGCTTTCAAAGAGCCCAGAGAGGATACCGGAGGAACCTGAGGCTCTGGCAATGGTAAACTAAATGCCGAGCGGACCATGTCCGTCAAAGACTGTACCCACAGTCTTTCTGTCTGGGAGTCTGAAAATGGTTCCTCAGAGGCAGATCCCTCAATCCCTGAACCCTCTTGGTTCAGGTCTAGTTGATCCTCCTGTGATTCCAATTCCTCTAGAGAGAGAATCTCAGCATCTGAGGACACACCTCCTGGTGATGGGGATCTAACCCGTTTTTTACCAGGAATAGCTCTAGCGATCAATGTTGCTATTCTCTCTTCTAGCCCCCCTAGGGATACGGCTAGCATCTCCTCTGTGATAAACACAGGGCTGGGCTGATCTGGGCCAGCCTCCGCACCAGATCCCCCTAATGGCTCATCCAAGGCGCTTCTTATGTTAATAAGTTGCGGGGAAAGTATCGGCATATCAGAATCAGAAAGGGAACCCTTTTGTTTTTTGGTCTTTTTTGTACCCTTTGACCCCGAACCCTTGGAAGCCATAAACAAAATCGAGGGACTCCGCCCACACAACAGACTGTAGTGGGCAGGAGTAAAAAATCAGAGTTTAGGGGACAATAGATTACTAATGCCCAAAAACTGATGGGATCCCGTATGTTCTTTTTTTTTTTTTTTTTTAAATATATTATATATTTTCTTTTGACAACATACCGTGACCCCAAACTAAGTTTGCCAGCCTCCAAACCTGCTGCAAAAAAGGGGGATTTCTTGGCTTAACAAAAAAGGTATTTGGAACAAAGTCCAGATGTACTACCCCTCTTCCGCCACCGGGAGTCACTGTTCTGCCGCTCTGCGTCCTCTCCTGTGAAAATCAGCCTCAGACTGAGCACTGACCATGCCTGCTGTCTATAACAGCACAAAGGCGCGCCCCTGTATGACGCCGCAGGCACGCCCCCCCCCCGCCCTCCTGTCTGAACGGCGCGAAAAATATCGATAAGACGTGCGCGCGCGCGTATGCCGGAAACAGGAGGAACATGGAGGAGCCGCGCTGCTGGAGATCCAGGAACGCAGAAACAGGCGGCAGATTCAAACTCCCGGCCAGGTAGGACTCTCCAAAGGCCCCTAGGGATCCTTACTAGCCCTAGGAAGAAACAGCAGGTTTAGCTAGCACACACATTTAGACAGGGGGACCTAGTGATGGGGGAGAAAAGTTGTCATCCTGTCTCTCTTTAGACATAGTGAACAAGGTTGCCCATGCAGAGCATACTTAGGCTATCCCCCCTTTTAGGTTACCCCGGAGAGCCTGCTGTCGAACCAAGTCCCGCAGGCTCCCCCTTACCTGCTCCATGCTGCAGGATGTTTGTCCAGCAAACTGATCCAATCTTCTCCCATCTCCGTGGGTAGCGTAGTAGACCTTCAGGCCCTGGGGTCCTATGAAGGTACCCACTGTCCTGGACCTATATAGCACCCTGGCAAACAGGAACTTATGGTTTTTACAAACTCCAAGTCCTGGGCCCAGGGTCCAGCCCTCCAAAGAGGAGCATTATAGGCAAAACCCCACGGCTTGGGGCCCGGGTACTGTCCACTTTGGCACTGAGGCTCCTTGGACAGATCCGGTTAGCCCGCCCTTAATCCCAAGGATGTGGAGCAAAGCTATTCCGTGACCAACACCTAAGACACTGGCGAAAAAACTGAGGGACTCCCTCTAGGGGAGGGGGTTATATAGGGAGGGGACTTCCTGTTTGAGATTGCCAGTGTCCACACCTGAAGGTACTCCATATAACCCACATAGTAATGAATATGCCGCTCTGTGTCCCGTGATGTACGAGAAAGAAAGGCCGATATCTGAATGATGACTTTAGTTGCAGGCATTATTCAGATATCCCCACACAAAGTCAAGGATGTCATATGACAGCCGGCGGGTAGGAAGTGGATATTGCAGTGCATGGGGCAGGGTATTGCAGTGTATGGATGGCTGGATCTGTGACTGCAGTTGTCACAGATCCAGCTCACACTGCTGCTGCCTCCACTCTTCTCCTCTCACACTGTACCGATTACAAGTGATCACTCAGTCATTGGACAGAGCGATCATGTGGTAAACGGCTGCCATCAGCGGCGGTCACAGACACTCCCGTGTGCGCGTTGCTAAGTGGTTAAACAAAAACCACAATACCCATTTTTCCCTTTTATATAAGTGATCACCTTCCCTGTTTTCAGCTGCAAAAGAGCTGGGGTGGGAGGAGAAGCAACAGTATACTGATCTTCCCAGTGAAAGGCTGTGCAGTGGGGGCATCAGGACAAGTCTGATCATTGAAACACAGCTAAAGAACTGACTCCAGTGAGCTCTCCTGCCTAGTGTTTGAATCAGGAAGGCTGGCAACTCGAATGCTCGTAAATAAAAGTACTTTGTTACATGGGTACACAGATACAGGCTATATGCGGATGTGTTTTGGCTATGGAGCCTTCATCAAAGCACATAGATTCAATTTAAAAACTGATATTTATTGCAAGCAAGACAAGCCCACAGAAGAGGGACGGGTACAGAGTCAGACTAAATTTAAATCAAATCAATTGCCACAATTTTGTAGTATTCCAAAAATAAATAAATAAATGTATTTTGTTATAATTGCTACAGTTTGTTTCTTTGTACTGTACTATTATGTATTATCTGTTCCTACATTTTCCTTAGAATACAACAAAATTGTTTCAATTCTTAAAGAACATATTCCAATTCTGTATGCCAACAAAGATCTGTATAATGTCATGGGTGGATGCCATTTTTCATGTAGAAGGGCCTCTAGTTTAGGTAGCATGTTGTCATCTGGCCTGTTTTGCTCACAGAAGCCAAACAAGCTACAGACTTGGCTTTCCAGCACAGGCTCCTATATGTGTGGCAAGCAGGGCCACAAACACAAAAAACTACCTTAGTGACTACGGTACTTTCTTTTCAACCAATAAAATCCATACCATTAACATTAATTGCAACTTTAAATCTGTGGTTTATGCAGTTCAACGCAGTGCCTGTAATTTGCAATATGTTGGATGTACTATACGCCCTTTGAGAGTTAGAATCTAGGAAAATGTGGAGGACACTAATATTAATTCCAAAAATTCAAATGTGTAAAAACATCTCCGAGAAGTACACCGTGGCAATCTTGACACTTTTTGGTGCTGAACAGAAAAAAAAAAAAAAACACACCACATAAGGAGGCGGCGATACTCATCGTGTTTTGCTTAAATGTGAGGTGTGGTGGTCTCATCCCGTCAATACTAGAAAACCATATGGTTTGAACGATAGGATGGAAATTAATTTTTTTAACATGAATCTTATTGTTTTGTTACATTAGTTGGAATAATGTGAAAACATGTTCTAAATGTCCATATGTCATGTCTTCAATATGCCTGCTGTGTCTTTTTTTCTCCATATGTTTTTAATTGATTTGATGGTTTCTAATTAGGATATACCCGCCCCTCTTCCGAGAGCTTGTTTTGCTATAAATATCAGTTTCTAAATCAAATGTGTGCTTGATGAAGGCTCCATAGCCGAAACGCATCAGTATATAGCCTGTACCTGTGCACCCATGTAACAAACTACTTTTAAATTCTCTTACACATGCCTACTGTGGTCAGTTTAACACCAGGGATGTCACACAAAAAGGAAGCAAAAACCCTGGTTAGACTTACCGGTAACGGTATTTCCAGGAACCTTCCAGGACAGCTACTTCTGTAGAGGTTGGAACCAATTATCTCTGGAAACACAAATCAGAGACAATTTAAAAAGGCACCTCCCTTTCCTCTGACCTTCAGTTGTTTAGAAGATCAAGTAAACCTCCACCAAAGTGCACTCGGCAGAGGAAAAAAAAAAACCCACCACCATCAGGTGAAAGAAAACGGGGTGGGAATATAGGACGTTGTCCTGGAAGGTTCCTGGAAATACCATTACCGGTAAGTCTCCCAGGACAGCCATTTGAGAGGATAAGCATGATTCTATACCTTAGGGAAGGACAACAGCCTGAAGAAATTTCCTACCAAAGGAAAGGTCCTGGCTGGAAAGCATCTGAACTCTATGTTTGACAAATGCATGAGATGAGGATCAGACGGTAGCTTTAGAAATATCTTCCAATAATGCCCCCGTGCTTTCTGCCCATGACGTAGCCATGGATCCTGTTGAATGAGCCCCAATTCTAGGAGGGCTACGAGCTGACACTTTGTAAGCTTCACAAATAGCTTCCCTAATCCATCTAGCGATAGAGCTTTTAGACGCTTTGGATCCCTTTTTGGGGCGACTGAACAATATTAACAGTTGGGAACTCCTAAACCCACTGGATTTCTCCAAGTAAAGCAGAAGACATCTCTTTACGTCTAAAAAAAAACTAAAGCTTTCCTTTTAAGCATTTTTGGGAGTAAAACAAAAACCAGGAAGAACTTCTTCCTGGGACCTATGAAAGTTAGAAGAAACTTTGTGCAAATAGAAAGGATCAGGCTTGATCACTACCCTGTCCTCTAAAATCCTCAGGAAGGGATCTTTACAGGAAAGGGACTGCAGATCAGAAATCCTTCTCCCTGACGTAATAGGCAAAAGGAAGGAAATCTTCAAGGAAATCATTTTCAGGGAAGCTTCATGCAAAGGCTCAATCAGAGCCCTTGTTAGATCGTTAAGCACCAATGACAGATCCCAAGGAGATACATGCTTGATGATCCTGGGAGCAAGTCTAGATCTGCCTGAAAGGAACCTCTTGACTAAAGGATTTTCAGCTAGCCTCTTGTCTGAAAATACAGACATGGCTGCAACCTGAACCCTAAGGGTGCTGACAGAAAGACCTTTCTCCACTCCCTTGTGTAAAAAAAAAAAAATCTAGAACACAGGGAGTAGAAAAATAATCTAAACCGGATTTCCTTTGCCAGGAATAAAACGTTTCCCAAACTTTCCTATAGATTCTTCTAGTTACCAACTTACGGCTGTCCAGGATAGTTTCAATAACTGTCTCTGAACACCCTTTCAACTGTAAGATGCGCCGCTCAGCCTCCAGGCTGTCAAATGGAAGGTCTGAGGGTTTGGATGCAATACTGGTCCCTGATGGAGTAGATCCTTCCGCTCTAGCAGGGGCCAGTGAAGATCCACAGAGAGGGTCTTCAGAGAGGAGAACCAACTCCTCCTGGGCCACCAGGGGGCGATCAGGACCACTTCTGTCCGATCCTAAATTTTCTGAACTACCAGAGGCAAGAAGGGAAAACGAAGGAAGGCGTAGGCCTGTGTGAAATCCCAAGGGAAGGAAAGAGCTAAGGACTGTCTCTCGCTAGTGAGTAAAAAGCCAGCAGGTTCCTGTTAGGACTGGAGGCAAAAAGATCCACTGCAGGAAGACCCCGTCTTGGTACAATCTCCTGGAACGTGCTTTGATGCAACTCAAAACAGCTGGAACTTACGCTTACCCTGCTCAGATACTCCACCAGCGTGTTCTTCAAACCTCTGATGTGGACTGCTCTGATCGAGGTGACATTGATTTCTGCCCAGGAAAGGATCTGCTGTGGTAACGTTAGGAGTGACTCCGATTTCAGAAAATGCTAGTGGCATACCTGAACAAACACTAACAGGTCTTTTGAACGGAGCATCTCCTGCAGAGCCAAGAGAGCTTTCCCTACAGCTAGTAGTTCCCTGAAATTTCTAGGAGCGGTCTGCCTCCTTCAGCAAACAAGCTCCTTGGGCCTGTCAGCCCCGGGAATGCGTACCCCAGCCCCACAGACTAGCATCTGTGGTAACCTTCACTGGAGCATGTTGCGCCCAGTTCTTCCCTCCCTGCAGGTGTTCTCGCTTCTCCCACCAGGAGAGATTGCGAGAATCCATCCTTGGAATTTAAACTAGTTCATCCAGAGAATCCTTCCTGTGATCCCAATGGTGTAAGAGAAATGCCTGAGGGGGTCTGGAGTGCAATTGGGCACAGGGAACTCCTGAGATAGCTGCGGTCATTAAACCTAATAACTGCATGACCCACCGAAGCAAGGTCTGTGGGAGCAATCTCAAGGCCTACACGGTGAGAAGAAGTTTCAAAACACTCTTCGGGAAGAAAAAAAAAAAATTTGAGCAAAAGAGTCTATTAGATAACCCAGAAAAAGTATGTTCTGGGGGGGTACCAGACAAGATTTCCATTGTTTGACTTTCCACCCTAGATCCTGAAAGGTCCACAGAACCAACTGCAGATCTCGGATAAGGGATTCTTTGTCTCAGGCAAAGATCAGAAAATCAAAAAAAAAGGAATGAAACTGCGCCACAGACAACTTAAATTAAATAATAAGTGATTAGGTATTTAGTGGCAGCCCCTGCATAGAAACCCACCTAGGTGGGAATGAGTGATTAAGGTAGAAGATAGCAGGTAATGGCGCCTACTACTAATTAAAAAATAACGTGCACAAGTGTATCCAAATCAATGGTAATCCTGTGATCAGATGGTGCTAATAAGACTATTCCGTGTAGTGATGTCAATTATATAAATAGAAATATATGAAATGAAAAATAAAAATAATAATAATAAAGATAGTACTGTGACCAATATTGGTGCTAAAAATGCTAATCCTTGTAGTGGTGCCAATTTTCCATATTACAATACATAAAAAATAGAAAAAAAATGTGTGCAAAATGATATATAAAAAAAATATAAAAATCCTAGTGGTGATAGTCCATATAATCCAATCCAATCCTGGATTATATGGACTATCACCACTAGGATTTTTATATTTTTTTATATATCATTTTGCACACATTTTTTTCTATTTTTTATGTATTGTAATATGGAAAATTGGCACCACTACAAGGATTAGCATTTTTAGCACCAATATTGGTCACAGTACTATCTTTATTATTATTATTTTTATTTTTCATTTCATATATTTCTATTTATATAATTGACATCACTACACGGAATAGTATTATTAGCACCATCTGATCACAGGATTACCATCGATTTGGATACACTTGTGCACGTAATTTTTTAATTAGTAGTAGGCGCCATTACCTGCTATCTTCTACCTTAAAGATCAGAAAATCGTCCAGAAATGGGATAATCGATACACTTTGAATCCAAAAAAAAAGACCACAACTTCGGCCATGATCTTTGTAAAAATTCTGGGTGCTGCCGAGAGACCGAAAGGGAGGGCATTGAACTGCCAATAACTCATCCCGTTGTCCATGAGACTCTGAAATCTGAGGAACTTTCGGTGGTTCTGGCAGATTGGAACATGAAGATAAGCATCCTGAAGGTCCAGGGTAACCATGAATACCTCTGGCCATAATAAGATTCCTCACAGAGTAAATGGTTTTTCATCCAGAAAAGTCAGAGAATATACTTGTTCAGGATGCTCAAATTGATGACCATCCGGAAGCCATCGGAGGCTTTTTGAACCACAAAGACATGGGAATAAAATCCCTGAAATTCTTGATTTCCTGGGACAGGGGAAATGACCCCTTCAGTTTCCCACATGGAAACATGGCTTGCCGTCTCTTGGTCTCTCGGCTGACTAGTGCTGTAATAAATATATATATATATATATATATATCTATATATATATATATATATATATATATATATCTTCTTTTGTAACTTTTAGAATGGAACATACTTCTTTTTCTTTCCGGATCTTTCCATTCTGACAATAATATCCTTAAGAGACTGGTGGACCAGAAAAGTCCTCGACTTCCGCCCCCTATACATTTTATCCTGCACAGATTGGATTTGCTGTGGCATCTCAATCTGCTCAGAGACATAAATTGATTTCAAAAGCTCATCAATTTCCTCAGCTGGAAAAAAAAAACAAAAAAAAAAAAAAACACGTTAGGTTACCTGCCTCCCCCACTGATGTGGAATTCCCATCAGATGAGGAGCTCAGGTTCTCCCCTTCTTCCGGATCTAAAGGGAATGGTGAGAATCACTGATCTCGGACCAAGGAGAGGGTCTGACGGTTCTAGGGTCCCGGGACCAGAGCTCTTGAAGGAATGGAGGAAGTCTCTAAACTAGCCCTAGATGGAAAACAATTTTCACAAAAAAGTTTTTTATATCTATCTATCAGGCAGCCTGGCTCTACAGTTTCTGCATCTTTTTCCTCCGTCTATCCTAGAAAAAGAACAGAAACAAGCCATAAAAAAGGACCCTTGCTGCATAAACACAGACAAGGGCTTACCTTGGAGGAAGTATGGGAACCGGAGGCTGCCGCTGGCTCCTTTCGAGCGGGTGCTCCCTCCTCAGGCCTATCTTCAAGCTCCATTGGTGAGTGGTGAACGGCCGAAGAGAAAAGGCTGCTGTCCCAGGCAGCATGTCCTCAGTGTACTGCGTCATAGCCCTTATGAACACGGCGCCAAAAGATGTGTCACGTGACTTCCGGTTCCGGCGTCACCGAAAGTCCTCCGACGCCATCTTGGTACACCTCTGTGAAGCCGAGGAAGACAAGGTTTCCACCAGCAGCTGGGGAGAACCTGAAGGAAGGAAGTTGCCATTTTACCCTGCAGGTGAGGCAAGGAACCTTCAACAACGGGAAACCTTTCTGGCCAGAAATGGGAAATAAAGGCATCCAGGCCACAACCAGTACTGGATGCTGCCAAAGAAGGGGGGTCCGCCAACCAGTTACCAGACCTAGGAAAAACAAAAATGTGTCGGTGCTCCTGGAGGTCCTGGAAACACAAAACAACTGAAGGTCAGATGAAAGGGAGGGGCCTTTTAAATTGTATGTGATTTGTGTTTCCTGTAGAAGGCGGAGCCAATCATATATCAAGTAGCTGTCCTGTAAGATGAGGGGGGAAAAAAATAAAATAAAGAAGTACATGGTACAGCAGGCACATCAGGAATTTGAAATGCTGGGGTAAAAACACTAAGTGTTGATTCATACATGAAGGACACCTATCCCATGCCCCCCTGGCAGCCATACCTTGTGAACAGAGCATAAACAGCAGAAGATAATTTTCCAAAACATTTTGGGCAGAAAAGTGTACACCAAAAGGAAGGGGGAAGGAAAAAAATAAAAGTGGAAAGGGGTGGAAGGCCACGGCAGGGTTGACAGCACACAGAAACAAAGTATACATTTTTCTTAAAAAAAGTTAATCTATTGTGGGAAAAACATGGAGAAGCCATCACTGACTTGCTTCTGAAAAAGCTGGTTGTCCAACTAGTCCACTGTTGCTAATAATTTTAGCATCCCTGAACTGGAACAAGTTTGCAGAGAACGCACTTAACTTCAGACCGTATGACAGTCATACAACTAGCATTTCAATAAGTAGAGGTTGCAGTGGCAACCTCCAGTTGGCTCTCATTACCGACTTCTGGTAAGGTACATGCACATAGGTGGTCTGGCCTGCACGCATCAAAATCTGTAGTTTTTTGAGTGCCTGGGAGAGACAGGTGCATCGTCTAACCCATATACATAAACTGACATGGAACACCACCTCATAAGCAATCATGAAGACATAATCTTTCAGATAGTCAATCCTCCTGTGTGGAGGTCACCACCATAACCAAAAAACATGCGCATAAAGAAGGGTTTTGGATCCTCAAGAGAGCACTAAGACAGTGTGCCTCTATGGACCTAGCGGTTATCAAGGTAGTGACGGACAATAACCGAGTATGAAAATAGTAAATTTTATTATATAGTCAAAAATAAATGTATACAAGTATTATAAACAATATCGAACATTAAAAGGTACAAATTCTTGGACCTGTGTATGTTGAGCTGGTGCTAACAAAAAAAACGCACAAGACAAAAACGGGGACAGACAAAGACCAACAAAATTAAATAAAAGACAGCTATCCGGACGCTTTAGTAAGGTAACCCCGTAAGCATTCCCAAAGATATTACCGTATAGATGTGAGGCAATATCGTTGAAATATTGGGAAATATCAACGGGGGGGCCCCCTGGGGAGATGCAAAAAATTATACTATTCAAAAGATGGACTACCGGTCATACTATCTGATACGGATACTGGTGGGGCTGGGGGTATAAAGTTGTACCCCAAGAATACATAATAAATGAAAAAATAGAGTCCACCTGTCCAGAAAGACCAATGTCCAAATCCGGTTTTGAAAATATATGTTGCGATATAGAGAGGCTTGTGGTAGTCTAGATTGGCCTAAATGTGGCCAGATTCTCCCAAGGAAAAAAAACAATAGTTTTATTATCCAGTCCCAATGCTGTTAAAACAGCTGATAGCTTATGGGCACACGTGTGTGTGAGACTTCAGTATTAAGAAAAACGGACACTGCAGTCTTAAGTGTCCGTCTGCTCAAAGGTAGTGCCTATAGAGGAAATGGCAATGGAGCAACACTCAACCAAGCTGTGAAAGTTTGTTGGTGACGTCAGACGCTAACGGATGCCGCAGTAACAGATCCCGCACCATAGCAGGAGATTACAATTCTATCTGGGAGCCTATTGAGGCTAAGAGAGACTTGCCTATCAAGGACCCAAGGATCCATCTCACACCAGCAACCCATAGGGGCGCACCAACACCTGCAATCAGCACACACTGTATATACTGTGCGGATTGAAGATCTGACTGTTTGGCTACACCCATCTTATGTGAACAGCAGCAGCAGAAGGTCGTTACATCTCATACTGTGCTACACGGCAGACTGCTGGGTGTTTGAGAACAACGGCACCCTTTTCCTGGTGAACTCTGGTAAGATCGTTCCACATTTTACCAACAAACTTTCACAGCTTGGTTGAGTGTTGCTCCATTGCCATTTCCTCATTAGGCACTACCTTTGAGCAGACTGACACTTAAAGGGGAGGTTCCCCTAAAAATAAACTTTTAACATTGCCTGTGTCTTCTTAATAATAATTAGAATCGGCTGGTACTTTTTTTTTTAAACCCCCGTACATACATTTTCGGCATGTACTCTCACCGCCGCTTCCGGGTCTGGCAGCCGGGGACAGGCATCCGATCGACGCATACAGCGCGTCACGAGATGCCGAAAGAAGCCGAACGTTGGTGCGGCTCTATACGGCGCATGCGCACCAACGTTCGGCTTCTTTCGGCATCCCGTGACGCGCTGTATGCGTCGATCGGATGCCTGTCCCCGGCTGCCAGATGCCTGTCAATGAAGCAGGCCCTCCCATCCCCGGCCGCCAGACCCGGAAGCGGCGGTGAGAGTACATGCCGAAAATGGTATGTACGGGGGTTTAAAAAAAAAAAGTACCAGCCGATTCTAATTATTATTAAGAAGACACAGGCAATGTTAAAAGTTTATTTTTAGGGGAACCTCCCCTTTAAGACTGCAGTGTCTGTTTTTCTTAATACTGAAGTCACACACACACACGTGTGCCCATAACCTATCAGCTGTTTTAACAGCATTGGGACTGGATAATAAAACTATTGTTTTTTTCCTTGGGAGAATCTGGCCACATTTAGGCCAATCTAGACTACCACAAGCCTCTCTATATCGCAACATATATTTTCAAAACAGGATTTGGACATTGGTCTTTCTGGACAGGTAGACTCTATTTTTTCATTTATTATGTATTCTTGGGGTACAACTTTATACCCCCACCAGTATCAGATAGTATGACCGGTAGTGCATCTTTTGAATAGTAGAATTTTTTGCATCTCCCCAGGGGGTCCCCCCGTTGATATTTCCCAATACTTCAATGATATTGCCTCACATCTATACGGTAATATCTTTGGGAATGCTTACGGGGTTACCTTACTAAAGCGCCCGGACAGCTGTCTTTTATTTAATTTTGTTGGTCTTTGTCTGTCCCTGTTTTTGTCTTGTGCGTTTGTTAGCACCAGCTAGTGAATAATAACCAACATTTTTCACGGGTGCAGCTTTGGCCGGCCATTACCAGTTGATAATCTCAACATACACAGGTCCAAGAATTTGTACCTTTTAATGTTAGATATTTTTTAGAATACTTATATACATTTCTTTTTGACTATATAATAAAATTTACTATTTTCATACTCCGTTATTGTCCGTCACTACCTTGATAACCGCTAGGTCCATAGAGGCACACTGTCTTAGTGCTCTCTTGAGGATCCAAACCCCTTCTTTATGCGCATCGTCTAACCCCACTGCCAGCAGTTCGTCAAATTCTATGGCATGCTAAAAGACACGGTAGTTGGGGACATATTGGTCCCCATTAAAAAATGTATGCCTGAAACGCAGGATGAATGAATGTCCAAAAATGCTAGGATTTGGCACACGTGGTCTAAACTGCCTGCGTGCATGTGGCCTAATGAAGTGCACTCTATGAATTAGACTGTTCAGGAAAACAAAGCACTCACTGAAAATTCACTATAGACTCCAAGTGAATCCAACATAAAAAATAAAAAAAAAAATAAAAAAAAGACAAAATCCAAACATAAAAGTTAAATACAAAATGAATTTTAAATGATCTACCAGACTTCAAAAGAATAGCCACTGGCTACATTTTCTGCTACCACCCATCTGGTAGTTGCGCTTTAGGTGGCCTTAGGTAGACAAAATGTATACAAATCTTATACAAATCTTAGTGTGGGTCGGCTCACATGGTTCCTTCTATTCATTGCGAAACCAATGAATGCTTTTATTATTAGGTGGGCCATACATTATGCTTTTTTTTTTTCTATCTCTCCATCATGGAATCAACAGTCAGTGTTGGCAGGTGGATTCCTCCCATAGCACTATAGTATTCCGACAGCAAGAGGTTTCCCCACCATCAGAATACATTGATCACTTCCACTGGCTATAGCCAGCAGCAGTGATCTTATGAAAAATCCTGAAGGCTGGTTGTATTGAAGTCATTCAATGGATCAACTTTAGTATACGCAGGCCTGCCGATATACAATGTGTGGAACCCTACTTGATGCAATTAAAAGAATACGTTCACCAGAAATCAGACTGCTTGTGCCATGCAAGACTCTGCAGACTTTCAGTGTAAGCTGTCTGCATGTACAGCTGGCAGGCAGTTTCATACCGACGGGAAGAAATTGATGGACTACCAGTCGACAGCTGCAAAGCATGTTACTTGTAGTTAGTTCACAGAGCTCTGAATGAATGACGCAGCCTTGTGGGCAGAGCCCCACATGGCGGCTTTCTTTTCAAAAAGTTACAGCCGATACTGGGAACTTCTCCCCATACTGCTGTCACACAGAGGGCACGGATTGCTGAACAGCTGCAGGAGCAGGTTACATGTTACTGATGCAGAACTTATCCTTTAGGTAAATTTCTTAAGACCACAGTCACACCACAACATTGCTTTACGTTGTATGCATGTGCACATTTGTATACTGTGACAGTGTCATGCCTGGTCAAGATGGTGGTGGCTGTTACAACTCTAAGACCTTAAGCTCAGATTTCATAGAGATTTGGGAGGAAGAATCTCCAATGCTCGGACCTGGTTTTGCAGGCAGCCAGCACACTGATAGCACAGGTGTTTACACCAGTTATAGTCTGGGACCTGACAGTAGATCAGGGCTCCCCACCATCCCAAGGGGCCAGTGGTGTGCATGTCTGCAACTAGCAGATGGTAACAGAGTGGCAAAGAGCAGAAAGCGTAAGTTGCGAGAACCAGGTCCGTTGGTCTGTGGGATCAGATCTAGGGCCTAGGCATGAGGCCATGTGGCAAAGTGAGCCAAGAGGACGCAAGTCTTGTTTTGATATTTTAAATGATGTAACCCCCTGCAATGGTTACAGATTGTGTGTGAACTTCTTTCTTTAATAATAAGTGTGCCAACTAGGGTTGTCCCGATACCACTTTTTTTAGGACCGAGTACAAGTACCGATACTTTTTTTCATGTACTCGCCGATACCGAATACCGATACTTTAAAATGTCATGTGACAGTTTTCAAACCACAATACAGACTAAGGATATTTTCTTTAGAATTATGAAGAACTCTAACTCAAGACATTTTAAAAGAATAAAAAAAAATGTATTTGCTTGTCACGCAGTAGTAAAAAAACGCAAAGAATTTTCACAGAACATGTTGATAAATACAAAAAAAGTATTCTATTTAGGTATCGGGAGCATTTGCGCGAGTACAAGTACCTCCACAAATACTTGGTATCGGTCCCGATACCGATACTAGTATCGGTATCTGGACAACCCTAGTGCCAACCATCCCTAAAATTATATACATACACTCAAAGCACTGCAGATTGGGGGGAGGGGGTGCAACTTCCAGCAAGGCATCCTAAAACAAATGCAGTGCATTCACATGAGTTATTGTAACACTCATTATAATGACCATTAAGATATTACGATACACATTGTGGAAAGCCTTGGCTTGCATCCTCTATACTCAGAACACTGGCTTTAATTACAAATAGAAGCAGTATGTCAATAAGCTGGCTTGGCTACGCAGAGAGCCATCATTGCTTAGATGCTGCAATGTGAAGTTACAGCCAAACAGACTCTGCAGACAACCCTCCCATTCTGCAAGACTTCTATCCAGTGACTGGAAATCCTTACACCTGACTGCTTATTCTTATTAATATCTGGTCACCCTTCACTAAGCAGCTTTCAACTTAGTCACATGAGTTGCTAACATAGACTCCACATGAATTATTAATAACTGTTGCCACAAATCCCTTAAAATCTCTGGCAACCATTTACATAACAGCCAGGTAGTCAAACGCCAGGTTATTCTCCAACTTCAGGACTAAATAAACCTGCAAGGAAATATTTACAGCGTCGCAGTTCTGCACACTGCTGTGATCTGATTTTGATCAGACGTCAGTGTGATTATGAAATTTAACTTGAATGCTAATTTTAAAGTGGTTTGTATGTTCTATGGGGCCAAAATCACACTGGAATCGCACCAAATCAGTACTGGAGCCTTTTCCAAAATCATGCGTTGCCAAGATGCATTCATTTGAGTGGGCACCATTGAAAACAGATTTCCATTGTCATGTGATTCTGTACAACTCAAAAGTCGCATCTAAAACCGCATTAGTGTGAACTGCATGTTACAGATAAAAAAACTGGCAGAACTGCAGTCTGCTCACAAAAATTGTAGCAAAAACATCTTTGCCATTCTGAAGCTTCCCTTCAACCACTTTGCATATTTTATATATACTGATTCTGTACTTGCCAAATATTAAGGTTTGAGGTCGCAGATAGACTCCACGCATCTGACCCATATGGGAGGTCGCAGATTGGCTCCACGCATCTGACCCATATGGGAGGTCGCAGATTGGCTCCACGCATCTGACCCATATGGGAGGTCGCAGATTGGCTCCACGCATCTGACCCATATGGGAGGTCGCAGATTGGCTCCACGCATCTGACCCATATGGGAGGTCGCAGATTGGCTCCACGCATCTGACCCATATGGTTTTGTTTTTGTTATAGCAAATACCTGACACTTTGTCCGAATTGTGGGGCCTGTCCCATTGTTTTACTTTTTGTATTGTTTTATATGTAATAAATATTTTTTATCTGATACATGCCTTATCAGTACCTTAAAAATCCCAATCAACCAAATTTAGATCGATATAATTTAGACACACAGTGTCAAGCAGCTGGTTGTCTCCAATTATATGGTCCCCCTTCTACTTGCCAAATATGCTGCAGAAATCTCCCTCCACCCAGTCTAGCTGCATCCATTTAAACTGTGGGCAGCTGAAGCTGCTGCCTGGTCACTTCCTGGATTTACACAGACACACATCTCTAGCTCTGCAGCTTTCTTTGGCCCTCTTATAAAACTCATTCCCTCTCCCTTCCTGGTAAACTCTCACAAGAGTGAGAGCTGTGCATGATTGTCTGGTCATCAGCCTAGGCTTATGGCCAGACAAACAGGAAGTGGGCTGTATAACGCATTTACTGGCAGGAAAAAAAAAAAGAAGGAGGGGGGGTTTTACTATCCAAAGTTAAAAAAAACAAGGGCAGAAGATTTAATAGAAAGATGGAAAAATGACTGAAGGTCAGCTTTAAGAATAACATATCAAATGTATTTAACAAATTTAACAAGAGACTTTAAACTTTGTGGTCACACTTCAGAGAAGAGCTGCGTTTTTCTGCAATAAAAAAAAAATAAAAAATAAAAAGAGGAGGAGTATAATAATTCTCCGCAAGGGAATACAGAAAACAAGGGGTTCCTGTGGGCTCTTTTCACACTCCCTCACAGGAGTCACCTGTAGACCAGAGCAGTGTGGAAAAAATGCAACATGTCTGCATTTTTCGGCACCGCTCCATAAGTTTGTGCAACCCTGCGTATTTATACAGGGCAGCTGCTATACATGGATATGAATGGCATGTCACTGACATTCCATTAAAGTTTAGAGAAAAATAAGGGTGGGGGGGGCAAGCAGGGATAGTGCATTATGCAAAAGCACTGTCCCCCAGATGAGATCACTACCCGCACTCCTGCAGCAGGAAAAAAACATGTTTTACTCTGCATCACATAGTTGGGGCAAGATCATACTACCTGCAAAGGATGCCCCACACACAGTACAATCCAATTACACAATACCTGCACACTCCACTTAAAGCGGAGTTCAACCCAAAAGTGTAACTTCTGCTCATTTACCCTGTCCCCACACCCGGGAGACCGGAAGAACAACAGTTTCATAGTTCATCTCTTCCCACCACCCCAATGGCTCAAATCAGAGCTGCAGTAGTGTCACTATGCTGCTACCCATAAGGATAGAAAAAAATAAAAAGATGGACTAACCTGAAAATGGAGTACTTGGATGCAAGGGGAAGATTTTCCCAATCTCCCTTTTCTTGTGCCCGCCATTACCACATGCCTCAGAAGCCAGGTTAGAAAGGCTAGATGCTCTGATTTTACCCTCTACTGAGGACTCTTTATCATAGTCACGTGGCAGGGTCCAATGCATTTCCCTTCCCCAAGTGCCTGGATCTTCATGGGAACGCTTTACTGACAAGGGGGAAAGCTTGTGGTGAAATTGGGGGCTCCGCAGCTGGGGTGAAAAAGACGACGGACCAGAAGACACCTCTTTATTATTTAATGAGGAGTGACTAGGCAGATCACTCTTTGCATCAGAGCTTGTGCATTTCTCAATTCTGCCATTCCGGTGAGTCACTGTGGGTAAGCTTAGCGATTCCCGTGAACTTATTTGCTTCATCAGACTGGGACTGATACGGCCATGCCCTCCTTTGCGATCCAGATACCCCAACCAATATTCTGTTTCCTCCAAACTGTCACTTTTAAGAACTTTAAGGAGATTTTTGTTGACAAAACCATTTAACTGGCCAACCTCCTGATCAGCCATGGCTCCAACAGCCATAGATTCGCCCACTGTGGGCAGCTCAATGGGCTCAGGCAGTGTAAGAACATCTGCTTTGGGAACAAACTCATTTGGCGGTACAGACAGGACAGCTGTGACATTTTCATCTGCATCATCTTTAAGTGAATCCTCTGAGAAACTGTATGTGGTTACCACCTTCTGCACACAGGGACTAATGGTCTGCACTTTAGCTACAACAGTCCTGAACTCCCTAGTAGTGGAAGACGGATCACTCTCATCCTGTTCCACAGAACTCCTTTTTGATAAATGTTCTGGAACTGCAGGCTCATTTTGTTGTTCCTGCATAATTCTAAGGACACCCTGGAGGTCCCCCATAGGGCTGCCATTCTGTGGATGCAAATTGAAATCATTAAATACATCATTGTCATACAATGACTGGGAACTGCCTGCTGCTGACTCAGCACTATGCATCCCCGAACTTTCACTACATTTACCATGAGAATTTTTCACTGAAAGACTTGCAGCATAACTGCACTTGTTTTCTAGAGACTTAAGTCTTGGGCGTAACAAGTCATCCATGGAACCTGCCAAGGAAATTCTTATAGATGGCGTTCTCTCTCTGCCTTGTGCCATTCCCGTCTCTGGGGCCCCCTTCCACTTCATCTTCTTGTTCACAAAGTCCTCTATGCTCTCTTTTCTTCGGCTGAACCTCCTCCCTTTTTTACCTTTAGCTGAAGCTTTTTTTTCCACAGAAGCCATTAATGACTCATGGAAATCAATAGGAACAGAAGAGTCCTCTAAAAAATGGGATGCTCCAGGCAGGTCCTGAAATTTGCCATCCTGATTTCCCATTTTAAGCCCTGGGTTGTGGATGGTATTGAGGAGATCAGTCAGCAATTTGTCTTTGGCAGCCGTGAGCTTGTACAGCTCTGTGAGCAGGTCCCTTGTTGTAGTTTTCTTTAAGGCCTCCGAAAAGCTTCCATAAGGTGGATCTTTGTGCTGTGCCTGCTCCGTCTCCTCCCTGACTCCAATGCAGTTATCAAAGCATGTTCCAGCCTTGTCTCGAGTTACACAGCGTTTGTACGTGAATCCCCTGACATTACCCAAAGGAAGATAGAATCTGACGTAACACAGTTCCATAATGGGCTTGTGCAATTGGAGAACAGAGTTTGCACTCTCCATTTTCCGCCTCTAATTATCTTAAAATTTAAATAATGTTGTTAATGTTCTCTGTGCTTCATGGCAGAGCATGTGATAACCAGGCTGAGAATCATCTGACCGAGATCCACAATAGCTTGGCCTGTTAGAGCAAGAACAGAGAAGAAAAAAAAAAAGTCAGATAGATGAAAATATTAGATACAGATAAATATAACCATGAGTCAGTCTCCATCAGTGCAATAAACTAGATTATGTACATGTGTATGGTGGTATACAAAACAATTCTAAACGTTTTACTACATTAGGACCGATACCTGCTGAAATACTTATGCATTTAGGCAACAACGGAGCAACACTGCACAAAGTGTATTTAAATATATCAAACCTTTTAAAAGATTAAAGGGTCACTAAAAGGAAAAACATTTTTGGGCTGAAATGACCGTTTACAGGGTATAGAGACATAAAAGTTAACTGATTCCTTTTAAAAATGATTAAAAATAGATAAAAATCAATCATATAATCAACCTACAGTTCTAGTTTCGTTTTTGCTGTTATTTCCTGTCTCTCTGATGTACAGAGCCAGAGAGCCAATAGAGGGCAGTGATGGTTTGTCTAAAACCCCTCAGCACCAACCCAGTTTCAGTTTACACACAGTAATCACACCTCCTTGATTAGTGACCACAGTGAGAAAGCTCCCAGCACTGTGGTTATAAGGAAACAGACAACCAGGAAGTGTGGAGATCAGAGCAGAATTACAGCAACATCAAAGCAAAAACGAACAATGAGGACATGAAAACAGCACTGCAGTAAGGTAAAGGAAGCTATTTAGCTAAAAAAAATAAAAAAAAATTCCTTTAGTCACCCTTTAAGCTTTTTTAGAGAAAAAACAAACAAAAAACATGTTATATTTGTATATTGCTCATCTTCATAAATCTGTAAAAAAAAAAAAAAATTGATTTTTACAGATACAAATATAAACAAAGGTTTTTTTTGTTTTTCATAAATATAAAAAATGCCCCACGCACACTTTACACGCTGAACAGGATATAAAAATTACCAAATTTGAATCCTCAAAAAAGAAAAATAGCATGCACATTTGAATGCAACTAAAGTATGTGATCAGCTTGTTATCCCCCCTCTCCCTATTGGAAGAGTGCCGAAAATGCACCAAGCAGAACCCGATTGGTTGCCGAGACTGTCTGCTGCTGTCCCTATATGGCCCAATCAACAGGACAGCGTTACTGACCAAGCTGTGCTGCAGCAGCCGTGGACCAGGCTTTGCTGTCCATCAGAAATGCATGGATAACCAGACTGGATTCACTGAATTACAAATCCTTTGGCAAGTACAGCAGTCCCCATCCATGTGGACCAACTGTATGTAAAAGCTATATTGGTTTAAATACCGGTATGTATAATTTACACATGCCCATTATAACTCAACAGTTTACTTCTTGTTTATCAATAAAATTGGAAAAAAAAACAAGAACAGAAAACATTGTATAGAAAGGTTTGTGCTTCTTTTTCTAAATAGGTTCCTTTAAAGCTAGTGTATTGTTGGTTCACTTACCTTTTCCTTCGATTTTCCTTCTAATTTTTTTTTTCCCCTTTGTCTGAATTTCTCACTTCCTGTTTTTCCTCAGTAAGCTTGAGGAGGAACGGGAAGTGAGAATATCAGACAAAGAAAAAAACATTTAGAAGGGAAAGCGAAGGAAAAGGTAAGTGAACAATGCACTAGCTTGACCACTTGCCATCCTGCGGCCGACTATTTACGGCCGCAAGGTGGCTCTTATCTGCCAGGAGGCCGTCAATATATGGCCTCCGGCCACGCACCACTGGGGGGGGGGGGGGGGCGTGCACGCCGCATCACACAGGTGCAGGTGCCCGTGCCTACCTGCCGCGATGTCCGCCAGGCACCCGCGATCGGCAGTCACAGAGCCAGGGACGTGGAGCTTTGTGTGTAAACACAGAGCTCCACGTCCTGTTAGGGAGAGGAGACCAATGGTGTGTCCCTTGTACATAGGGACAACCATCGGTCACCTCTCCTGGTCAGTCCTCTCCCCCCACAGTAAGAATCACTCTCAGGGTAATATTTAACCCCTTGATGCCCTAGTGTTAACCCCTTTCTTGCCAGTCACATTTATACAGTAATCAGTGCATTTTTATATGTGTCAAAAGTGTCTGATGTGTCCGTCGTAATATCGCAGTTGTGACAAAAATCGCAGATCGCCACCATTACTAGTAAAAAATATAATATATATTATTAAAAAAGTAATAATTCTATCCCCCATTTTGTAGTTTTTTTTTAACCACTTCCCGCCCAATAGCATATTGAAGACGGGGAAGTGGTTTTGTTATCCTAACTGGACGTCTATTGATGTCCTGCAGGATAACAGCCACTGTCTGCCCGTGGGGTGGGCATCAAGGCGATAGGTGGTGTGGTGTCAGTCTGACACATCGCAACACCGATCTCAGTAAAGAGCCTCCGGCGGAGGCTCTTTACCACGTGATCAGCCATGTCCAATTACGGCTGATCACGATTTAAACAGGAAGAGCCGTTGATCGACTCTTTCTCACTCGCGTCTGACAGACGCGAGTAGAGGAGAGCTGATCGGCGGCTCTCATGACGGGGGGTTTGCGCTGATTGTTTATCAGCGCAGCCCCCCCCCCCCCTTGGATGCCCACACTGGATCACCAGGATGCCGCCCAGGACCACCAGGGAAGCACCCAACATGTGGATGGCCAGGTAGGGCTCCATGGCCATCCACATGTATAAATAACACAAATGGGCACTGACTGGCACCATCATACCACTAAATTTGTGATGCCCAGCAATGCCACCCAGTGTGCATCACTGCCACCCAACAGTGCCCGTCAGTGAAGAAGGAAAAAAAAAAAAAAGTACTTATTTACAAAATAAATAAAAAAAAAGGGGAGGTGAAAAACACAAGGGTTTACAACTCATTTAAAAACAGCATTTCCCTGATTCTATGGAACAAGTGCAGAGTTCTCTGCTCACTTCTGACAGCTGACAAAAAAATAAATACAGGCAGCCTGCCAAGTTTCTCTACAACAAAGATGACTATAAACAAAGTAACATTTCGTTCTTAGATCAAAAGTAATAAACTTCGGTCTGTAGATGAGAGCAGTTTAACCACCTAAAGACTAAACCGTTTAGTGACATTTGTTGCTTACAAGTTAAAATCTGTATTTTCTGCTAGAAAATTACATACACTAGAGGTCGACCGATGCCGATATTTAGAAATCTCGCCGTATGATGCCGATTTTTTTTCTTTTCATCACATAAAATCTAAAAAACAAACAGTTAGGTAATAAGTGATGCAGAAAATGTCTTACATTAAAACATTAAATATAACAAGCCTCCAATCAGTGCACATACTCACTAAGATATAAATTATATATCTAAATTATAAAATATGTAATATGATTCTTAGATTCTAAAAAAAAATAAAAAAAAAAAAAAAAAAATGGGCCAACTTTACCGTTTATTTTATTTATTTATTTTAATTAAAAGTGTATTTTCCCCCCAAAAAATTGTGTTTGAAAGACCGCTGCGTAAGGACCGTGCGACATAAAATATTACAACAAGTGCCATTTTATTCTGTAGGGTCTCTGCTTTAAAAAAAAAAAAAAAATGATATATATTTTTTGGGGGTTCCAAGTGATTTTCTAGCAGAACATACTGGATTTTTACTTGTTCTTCTACACATCAGAGTTCATGCCTTTCATAAGTAGAAACATTGCATCTCTTTGCTTCTTCCATAAGCGATGTTCAGACTTGACAGGCTGCGCAGATAGGGGAGACTCAAGTTGCTCCAACGGGCAAATTTCAGGCGACTTGCATTGACTTCTGGACTTAAAGTAGTATGGGAATCTGGGTTTTTGTAGAATTATACTTACCTAGCTTGCTGCATCCGTCCCCCGCTGGCTCCAAGACCAAGAACTGAGCGATATAAAACCGTTGATCGCTCGGTTCTAAGGAGTTTTGCGAGCAGAGAGCTTGTAACTACCAGTCACCGGCTCTCTGCTCACAGAACTCCTGCACCCATGCTCACTGGAGAGCTGGGCTGTGTAGGGGGTGGAAGCAAGTGGCTTGCCGAGAGGCTGAGCCGGTCCAGGAATGTGGGTGGGTCCTGACCATATAGTTGCAATCTTGCATGAGCCTGGACCGGCTCTGTAACATCAGCCAACAGCAGGCCTCAGTCCACTGTCAGCTGAAAACGAGTCACAGGAGTATAGAACAGACTACACCCCTGTGATCTACAGGAGAAACACAGCCAAACAAGCTTTGGCGGTACTCCACCATTAATTCTTGAAATTGGACGGCACGTAATACACAACAGCTCTTTAGTTCCCAAAACATGGTCTAGATCAGTGGTTCTCAACCTGGGGTTCGGGACCCCCTTGGGGGTCAAATGACAATTTGCCAGGGGTCACCAAATCTTGGGCTGTTCCTGAAGCCCACAGCACTCTCAGCCTTTTCACAGCCATCCAGCAGGTCTGTCCCTGGAGCCTGTGGCCACCCAGCTGGGCTGCTCCTTAAGCCCTCGCCTGCCCATTCAGTTCACAGCTTGGCTGTGGGGCAGAGACTAGTGAGAAAGTGGGAGGGGCTGGAGGAGACCCCATCTCCTGATTTCGGCATAGGTGTCACTGCTGCGAGACACCACAGAGCTGGAGACACATTGAGTAACACTACCTGTGAATAGAGTTGCAATTTAAAGTCCCCACTATCAGATCGGAATATGGTCTTGATCAAGAGCATCCAAGCTGGCTGATCGCCGCCAACCCCCCCCCCCCCCCCCAAGGAGTAAGAGTAGGAATACATGGAAGGGAGAGAAAAGGAGCGGGAGGAACAAAGATAAAAGGGAAGAGAAAGAATAAGAGAAAGAACAGGAAAGATGACTAGAGAACTAGACAGAGGGATGGGGGGCAAGAAATTAAAATAAGAGATATAAGTGAAAGAGAACATAGGAATACATAAGGGAAGGGAGCCCTAAATGTCTGTGGGTTCGGGGCACAAATTATTTGTCTTGCCTTGGGTGCTGACAACCCACGCTACGAAAATTCTACTGTTAGGGGTCCCCACAACTTGGGAAGTTTTATCAAGGGGTCACGGCACTAAAAAGGTTGAGAACCACTGGTCTAGATGCATGCAAAAACTCACTCATGTCATGGTTAATGACAGTATATGTTTCAAGCAGATGTAGAACAGGTTGTACACCCATCCAGAGCTCATCTTAATTATAGACCTACTCAGCTAAACCATGATAAGGACAAGTAGCGACAGCACAAAGGGACTAGAAACCAAATATGTGGGATGCGATTTCCCCCATAGCATTTTTTTTATTAAGATTTCTGCTCAGTTCAGATGGTGTGCATAAAGCCTTAAGTGTGACAAAGTATTGCAATGACAGCCATTTTATTCTCTAGGGTGTTAGAATAAAATATATACAGTAGGGCTGTGCAAATTAACTTTTAATTAGTCGATTAATCTTTAATTTTTTTGATCGATCAAAATATTTTTGATCGATTAAAATTCTTTTGATTGGTACTCGCCTCTCCGCTGGCTTCTGGGCCTTCAGGGAGTTCCGTTGGAGATCCAGTAACGTCACAGACACCGGCGGGGCTTGCTGTGTCCATCTGAAGGGCTCCTTTGCTGTGCCTTCATATCTGCATGCCGGTGGGACCTTACTATCTGCCCACGCAAGGGCTGTTACACTTCCCTCTATCACTTCCTTCTATCAACCATGGGATTTTACAGCCGTCCACTGGGAGTTGTTATAGTTCCCTTCATGGGACAGCTACATGCCGACGGACTGATGTTAACCTCTCCTCATCTGGATTCAGCAGTGGCATCGTTGTACACATTTTTATACCAGTATCATACTTAGCTACATGTTTTTATGACTGCTTGATGAGTACCGTTTGGTATTACTCGCACCATTTTTACAGTTTATGTAGCTAAATCGATTTTATCTCCAGTGCAATATTTATTTTGTTACCTACTTGAAGATTATAAAAGTTTTAATGCTATTCCCATCGAGCGCTGCCTTTGTGTGTTTTTTGTATCCTATTTTTCCAGTGGTTGGTAGCTGCGCTGGGAATCAGCCGGCAAGGAGATCAGCTAAAAGTAGTTGGATCTGTATGTGCGTTATAATTAATCGAAATTAGTTGATTAATCGATTAAAATAAAAAACGATTAATCGAACACAAAAATTTTGATCAGTAACAGCCCTAATATACAGTATATAATGTTTGGGGGGGTTCCAATTAGAGGGAAGGAGATGGTAGCGAAAACAGACAGGGTAAGATCCATTAGCATTGCTGGTTGTCTTGTTATACCAACGGCCACCACAAGATGGTTCCAAATTACAGAAGGAAGCATAGGCCTGCAGAAGGCCACGGCCTCAATTACCAGCCGGCGTGTTCTGACGCGATCACGTGGCGGGGCACACGGAGACACAGGATACCCCAGCTGTGCTGCCCCAGGTCGCTAATTGTAGTCGCAATTGTGACATGGCGCCCAGGGTTTGGCGAACCCTGGTTTAGAAGCTGCTGCGGTAAAGGGAGGTTCAACCTCCCTCTCCTGAACGTGGTAGAATCGCATTCAGGATAGAAATATTGACCGCTGGCCACAAAACCTGGTAAAATCGTGCCTCGTTTTGTCTGCGTTTTCCTGCAGCTAGTGGTGAGCCTAGTCTGTGTGTATCTGAGCTCTTAGGCTATGCGTCCATGCACACAGGCTTTAAGCAGCATTTTAGAGGCAAAAAAAGGACACACACACAACACACTGCCAAGTGCATCCAGGCAAAAAAAGCTTGTAAAGGGCACACGAGAGAGCGAGCGCGAGACTCCGTCATTGAGGTTGGATGTTTAGGTGGGCGGGAGCCAGCTATCCAACACCAGCCAATGGGATCTGGAGAGGGCGCTACATGCATGTGGCCCCGCCCCTTTAACAACCCAATCATTGGCTTGAGAGCTGCTGGGGCCCGTCCACCCAGGGTCCTGCCCACCTCCGACATCACACTGAATTTGTGAGCTCCTCTCTCTTCATACAGTTTCACACGCAGCAGCGCTGCAGAGAGCAGTTCACACAGTTACATTATCGGCTGTGAAACCTGCCATTGCCATCTGCTAGTGCCACCTGCCAGTGCCAACTAGTGCCATCCAGTGCCACGTGCAAAAAATAAATGAAGGAAAAAAAAAATAAATAAATCGGCATAATATAAAATCGGCCACCCCCATTTCTAAATATCGGCATCAGCCAGAGAAAAATCCATATCTGTCAACCTCTACCCCAGTTCTTAATACCATGTATTTCCCCCTTTACCACTTACGGACCTCCCCGCCGTCATTATACGGTCGATACTTTCAAGAGGAATACGGTTATGGTAGCATCTAGCTACAATAACCCCGGCATCCTCTTTAAGAGCAGGCAGTCCGCTTTCAGATAAAAAAAAAAAAAGAAGAAAAAAAAAGGTGGTCTCTGCTGCAGAATCGCCGCAAGATAACTTATCGGCAACGGGAGGCCTCCCCATCGCTTACCGGAGCTGATCAGGTCCTGTCCCTGGGCTGACATGGATACGAGTGAGGGGGAAGATGGCCACCCCCCATCTCCATATCATTGCATGGCGGAAGCGATGTCAAAACGCAACTTCCGCCCAATGCTCAAAAAATAAAATAAAAAAAAGGGGGGGGGGGCATATTTTTTATATAAAGTGGCAATTATTTTTTATATGCAAAGTCATTTTTTTATTTTTTTTTTGGTTATTGGTTTTGGTTGGGGACATTGGTGACACCAGGAGATGGTTGGACCAGGAGATGGTCAGAGACTGGACATCCCTGGGGACAACCACTGGGGACATGGGACCAGAGACTATGGGACCAAAACCAGAGAACAACCAGAGAACATGGGACCAGAGAACATATGGTCAGAGACTATTGGTCAGAGACTGGGGACATGGGACAGGAGATGGTCAGAGACTTGGGACAGGAGATGGTCAGAGACTGGGGACATGGGACAGGAGATGGTCAGAGACTGGGGACATGGGACAGGAGATGGTCAGAGACTGGGGACATGGGACAGGAGATGGTCAGAGACTGGGGACATGGGACAGGAGATGGTCAGAGACTGGGGACATGGGACAGGAGATGGTCAGAGACTGGGGACATGGGACAGGAGATGGTCAGAGACTGGGGACATGGGACAGGAGATGGTCAGAGACTGGGGACATGGGACAGGAGATGGTCAGAGACTGGGGACATGGGACAGGAGATGGTCAGAGACTGGGGACATGGGACAGGAGATGGTCAGAGACTGGGGACATGGGACAGGAGATGGTCAGAGACTGGGGACATGGGACAGGAGATGGTCAGAGACTGGGGACATGGGACAGGAGATGGTCAGAGACTGGGGACATGGGACAGGAGATGGTCAGAGACTGGGGACATGGGACAGGAGATGGTCAGAGACTGGGGACATGGGACAGGAGATGGTCAGAGACTGGGGACATGGGACAGGAGATCGTAGCAGTCTATGGGCTTTTACACAGGTAGGTCAAGGTTTCCATTGTGCTGTAGGTTTGTGCATTTTTACCATTAATACAACTACAGGTCTTCCATCAGTCGTATTTAACCCTGGTTAGATTACATGCTATGCACGGTCTTCCCAACTGGAATTGTATTAGTTGTGCCAATACAGGAGAAGACTTCATCCACATTATCTGGTCCTGTCCAGCAATTGCTAGATACGAGAAACAATTTATTTTACCATTATCAACTATATTGTATAGACGAGTCCTTTTTATTCTAAAACCTGTCAGTTTCTGCCTCCTAGAAGAGAGGCCAGATATGCGAGTCTACTACGTCAAATACTGTTTCTAGCCCATAAACAATTGCTCTCGGACAGATGCAAATCCAGCCCACCCCTCCCTCCTTTAGTGAATCCATGTCATCAAACAGATTTTGCCAAATGAAAGTGTTATGATCTTGGAGGCTCCCCTTAAATACAAACAACAGTTGGGATGTTTAGTGTACCCCTGCTCTTACTATGACAACCTCAGAATTAAGCAGCACCCTCTTCACTTCCTACATGTTTGAATTTGATACAGAAAGTGTGAACCAAAAAGCACAATTTTTGTAGAATATTGAAAATGACACCAAGGAACACTTAACCTATTGGCCCTGACAGTACTCAAATATGCAGCTCCACTAAACTAGTTTTTTTTTCTGTAGGACCACATGTTTGCGCATCTCCATCTGCACAGAGACCTACTAGCGATCGGGACACAGAACTTCTGAACTTAGAAAAAAAATCATGCAAGCAGCATCTTTGGGTCGGTTTGGCAGCGTTCCCAAAACGGATGGGCAGCGCTTCTGCAACACTGGTGTTTTTAACCCCCCATTTGGGGTTAAAAGCACCTAGTTTGCGGCCGGAAATCGTCACTTAAAGCATGAACCCCAAAAAAAAAAAAAGGGGAACCTGCTTCTTTAAAAGTATGTTTTATGACACAGTGCTTATCCGGTGCCATGTAACACCTAAAAAACCCGGCTCATCCTGACAGTGTCTCCCCACCCCTATGGAAACTAATCGCAGTGCATCATGGCTACTGAGACCAGACACTGTGGTCAGTTTACGTGCCTCTCATCAGCATGCTATCAGTTCTTTTCTTTTTTTTCTTTTCTCTGCTCCAGTGTACTCCAACCCCCCCCCCCCCTCATCTGTGTGAGCCGCCCCCCCCCCTCCTGCTACTCGTAGCACTAACCTGTAAACATTATTAGCACTGCCTCCTACTGCAGTGTCCCCCCCTGAATGATTTATAAATATAATTTAGCGACCCCTTGCTTTTTGCATGGGCGCTGCGTTGAAACTAGTTGGACTAGGAGAGTAAAGTTGCTCCTAGTTGCAATTTGTTTAGGTTGTGACCTATGTCATTCTGGAAAGGTCCACTGGCTCGGACTGCATTCTGGGGATGTCATTTCATCCTTGGCCGGCAGTGGGAGCCAGCGGATGGAATCTTACTCAGCAGCCAATAGGAGAGGGTTTTTCCTCGCTGGGCATGCTGGGGAGGGGTATATTTGGGACCTAGGTCGGGTCTTCAGGGTGGTTCTTCACATGCGCGGGGTCCCAGACTCGGGGTGTGGCATCCACCTTCAGGGTGTGCGCGCCCATGGACCCCGCCGGCGCAGCCCGCCTGGCCAGGTTCCTGGGCCTTCCCGAGTCTCAACCGGAGAGGAGAATCAAGGGACCTCAGTGACTTACGGGGTTCCCGAAGCTTGAGAATCCCAGACGGGGATTCGGTGACCGGGATGCTGGCAGGTATGCTTTGCTGCCACCCGGTGACTTATGCTGAGAAATTACTGGAAGGATTCGCTCTGTTCGCACATTTAGTCTATCCAAATTAACTGGCCCTTGGCAGAGGCCTAGAGCCTGGCCTGTAAAAGAGACCCGTTCCTCCCAGCCAAGATTTGAGGTGGCGCCTCGGCTGCCAGGTCTGTGTGAGAGACACCTGTCCGGGGGCACCTTACCCACTCAAGTCTCATAGGAGTGGCGACGTGTGAAAATTTGTGCTACTAAGGGCTGATCTGCCTTGCGTATATCCAGGCCTGACATCGAAAGTTTCTCTTCTCTCATCAACCTAGTCTTCCTTCAAAGTTGATGTTGGCTAATGTTGGCATGGAATTAAAGCATTGAGAAAATCTTTATTGACTGTGTGGACCTCCGTTTACTACTTAGTTCTTCTGGTGCATCCCTAGACCAAGTTGGGGTAACTTAATTTGCCGATCCCAAAACAATCCAGCGGCTCCTTCGGGGTTAGCACTACAATAAAATGCTGTAAATACCCAATTTAAGAGCCGAGATTGCGATCACATGACCAGTCAGCTCTCTCCTCCTCCCCTTGAGATTATCTCAGATGATGAAAAGGAGAAAGCTGGCCAGTAATGTGATTGCAATCTCAGCAGTGAAATTAGGTATTATCAGTATTTAATTTTATAAATCATACACAGAGGATACTACAATAGGAGGCAGTGCTGATTCTTTACACAGGTTAGAGTGGCCCAACAACCACTTTAAAAACTGCAGTAAAGCAGAACTTTACCGCCAATGCAAAGGGGTCTTAGACTAGAGGTCGTCCGATATTTCAAGTTTTAAAGAAATCGGCCTCGGCCGATTATTATGAACAAAAAGGCCGATAGTGAGGGATCAGGGGCAAGGGAGTGCTGGGTAGAAATCCCGCCCACCGTCTCCTGACTTTTTTTTCCCCCCAGTGGAGGAAGTCGGCAGCGGTGGAGGCCGCCGATGCATTCTGGGGTTTGGAGCAGAGGCGAGACGCGCAGCATATCAGGGGACGAATGGAGCCGTCTTTGGCCAGGCAAGGGGAGGGGACAGAACTGGGAGCGCTCACTGGGGGCAACGACTAGCTGCACCGTCTGGGGGCAACGACTAGCTGCACCGTCTGGGGGCAACGACTAGCTGCACCGTCTGGGGGCAACGACTAGCTGCACCGTCTGGGGGCAACGACTAGCTGCACCGTCTGGGGGCAACGACTAGCTGCACCGTCTGGGGGCAACGACTAGCTGCACCGTCTGGGGGCAACGACTAGCTGCACCGTCTGGGGGCAACGACTAGCTGCACCGTCTGGGGGCAACGACTAGCTGCACCGTCTGGGGGCAACGACTAGCTGCACCGTCTGGGGGCAACGACTAGCTGCCCTGGTGAGCACAGATAGTGCCACCTAGTTCCCACCAGTGCAGCCTGTCAGGCGCTGAAATGGTGGGCACTAATGGATACTGATGGGCTGTACCGGTGGGCACTGACAGGCTGCACTGATGGACACCGACAGGTACTAATAGGCTGCACCCCACCTCTCCACCCTAAACAATAACATATCCACCCTAGATTTTCTGAGATAAAAAAATAAATTTGGCCTAAAATATTGGCCGCAAAAATCGGCAACATATCGGCCGCCCCGATTTCCAAATTACGGCATTGGCCAGAGAAAAACCCATATTGGGTCGACCTCTATCCAAGACCCAGAACATTTACACAATACTTGCTCTGAGACAGCAACCCCATATTTAGGATTGTAGCACCAACATAAGTCAGATTCACTTTTTTTTTTTTTTAAATAAAACTACTAAATGTTCTCTAGCTGCCTCCAATGTACTCCCATTTTTTACAAAATAGTAGAATATAGTACAAAGAATATAACAAAATCCATTCATGTTTATAGCAAGCAAACTGACGACAGACAGACAGACAGATAGACAGATAGACAGATGAAAAAATGTACTCATCTGCAATCTTTTCTGTACATTGCAGTGGGTTAACACAGAATGAAATGAAAAGTCACACCGTATCCTGGATGATGGAGCCGTATTACACAGACCAGAATCAGACAACAGTCATACATCCTCCTGTGACTCACCATTGCAGAAACACCTATGAGCGCCTTGGGAAAACAGAGCTTTCATCCTGCTACTTACCATATCTATATAGAGATAGAGGCAAGGTAACCATTCCAGAGGAGAGCAGCCACAAGTAGCACCATCAGTCTACATTGGGTGGGGAATGCAGGAGCATTAGGCAGTATATCACTCTTACAGCTACTGGGTGAGGCAGCTCTGCCGGGAGACTGCTTGCATTAGAGGTACGAGACCTTTGTCTTTACATCTTAATTTGTAAAATGAAAAAATATGAAACAAGGTCTCCACTATTTTATGCCTACTACTCTCTGGGCAAATAGAAAGATAACCATCAAGCTTTTTTGTTCCCCCAAAGGCCAATGATCTCAAATGCACACAAATAAAATGTACCTGGCCAGTAATAACATTGTCTTCTCTCAGGGCTATGGAAAAGGTCTTGATTTGATTCTCTACAGAGCTGCAGACTGTTTGCAAGCTCTTAAACAAATTACACCACAGCTGGCATTTCTCTGCCAGGTGCCAGGCAGTCGGCACAGACTGTTGCCCATCAAAACCTTTTTTCAACCATTAATCTGTCTGATGCACATGGAAACAAAAGGATTTCTCACTGGTTGGTCTTGATTGCCATCATTTAAAGGGGTTGTAAATGTTCGTCTTTATTGGGGATGCACCAAAGATTTCAGCCGCAAATGGTGTTTGGCACTTTGCCAAAGGAGAAATGTTGCCGATAATGGCGCCAAAAAATGGCGGGGCCATCCCGCCGGTGCCGCACATGTATCATCCGGCACGCCCCTCAGTCTATCATCCCTCCTCACTGTCATGATACACAAGCGGGCTGCTGGGCTCGATGGGCACTGGTGAGGCTGCATGAAAGGCACAGGCAGCCTGCTACATCTGACTGGTAGGCTGTATTTGATGGACATTGGTGAGACTGCACTGATTTCTTGCATCATGTCTGCAGTCTGACAGTCTCCTGTATCATTTCTACTATAGGTGCACCAAATGTGTTTAAGTAAGACTGGGGACACGATACAAGAGATGGTCGAAGACTGGGGACACGATACAAGAGATGGTTTCTTGCACAAAAAAAAAAAAAAGGTGCCAATAATGGGCAACAATAAATTGATATCAATTTAAATTGACAAAAAAAAAAAAAAATCGAAATACAATTGTATATAAAAATATTTTTTCAAAACAGTAATTTTCGGCATTGGTTTTCAGCGTAGTGTATTTTTGGCATCAAAAAACCCATTCAGTGAATCCCTACTTTTTATATCAACTACATCATCATAACCCTCCAAGATTAAAGCATGCCCCACATATATGAATAGTTTTGTGTAATATAGATATACTGGGGGGGGGGGGGGGGGGGGGGGGCTTTTAAAATTATAGCACAAGTATTTATAAAACAAATTAGTAAAGTAATTTGAGATCACTCGTACACATTAATTATTTGTCCTCTTGTAAAACAATCTGCCGTTTTCTGATAAAGCAAAGCTTCAAATTTCTTGAAAGAACAAAGGATGGCAGATAAATCTGTTCCCTTTGCTTTACTAAAAATGTCATCTAATTATAGAAAATCCAATCACGAGTATACAATTACTTATCGAGGCAGAAAAAAGCTGGATACAAAGTCAGTACTGTAGCACCGTGTAGCTTCAATAGCCATGACAAGGCAATGCACACCTAGAACCAGGAAGCAGATTCACCTTAATAACGAATGGCATAAAATCTTTCCCTATGGCAGGCGCAGAATGTGAATGGCAATGTACATTTTTGGCGAAAACCCTCATTTGTGGGGCAGAAAATACATATCATCTGCAGTAGAACAAACATGGAAAACAGCAGTTCAGGTTTTTTGTTGTGAGCTGAAATATTGACAACATCAAGATTGGAAATATCTTAGAAATCCCCACTGAAGAATAAAAAATGCATAAGCAGAGCGACCAGTGGCAAACGCCATTATATATTTTTTTTTGAGCATGCAGAATACAAGATTTCAATGTGATTGGGCCCCAACAGAGGATAAGCAGCAACCTAGATTACTCTAAATTCAGGGGTCTCCAAACTTTTTAATAAAGAACCAGTTTACAGTCCTTCAAATTTTAGGGGGCCAAACAGTAGAAAACGCCCCAAGACCGGTGCCAGTGGGAAGAATGGTGTCCCATCATCGATGTCAGTGGTAAAAACTATAACCCATTGTTGCTGGCAGTGGGGGGAGGGGAATGCTCCAAGAGGCAAATAAAGGCAAACAGAGGGCTTGGGGACCACAGGTATTGTTTAACCAAATATATTTAGGGGAATATTTGTAATAAAGTTGTTGTAGTGAACTTTTTTTTTTAACTTGTACCTACAGGTAAGCCTATAATAAAAATCAGTTTGGCTGGATACAAAAATACTTTATAAAAATTAGTTGACATGAATTGCCATTTCTAACCAAAGCCCTTATAAAAACGTAACCAATGCATGAGAGACAACAAACAAACAACACACACACACACACACACAGGTGATGACTTTTTGTAAAATGTATGGCAACATGCTGGGTCAATAGTGCCCTTGTTGCGGTGCTGCCCATTTATTTCAATGGGCAGGGGCAGTGGAGGAGCTGGGTAAACAACACTCCCACACTACCCCAAAGACTGTGTGCAGGACTTTTTTCCCCGCCCAGCAAGCGCACCGCCCCAGTGTAAAAGCATTAGGGCTTTCACACTGGGGTGGCTTGACAGGCACAATGTTTAGCGCTAAAATGCCTTAAAGTGCCCCAGTGTAAAAGGGGTTTAAAAAGGTGTTAAAAAAAAAAAAAAAACCCACACACAAAACACACACGTTCTACTTCCCAATGGTTTTGCATAAAGCAGCCCCGATCCTTTCTTCTCAGTGGCCCACTGGCACTCCTGGCTCCTCCCCTCTGCCAAGTGCCCACATAGCAAGGCGCTTGCTGTGCAGGCACTCTTATCTGCGCGGGCCTAAGTGTCCATAAGGCAGCACACCTTGTAGCAGACTTTGAAAATGTCTTACTTGTAGGACAAATACCCGTGGTTCTCTGCCCTAGTCTTCCCCTTTTGCACAGCTGGAAGCAGCCTTTTTATGCTGGCTCCCCGTTTCCAGGTGGACTATGGTAGTCATTGGAGGGAAGCTGCTACCCCATCCCCCTACTATGCATCAATACCTCCAACAAACAGCAGTGCCCTTTTACTTCTCACTGAGCATCCTTACAGCACCATTGCCCCCCCCCCCCTTCACCCTTTGAGCACCAGTGGACCTCCATTGAGTAACAGTGTTCACCCTCCATCCCTCTACCAATACCCCCACTGACCACAAAAAGCACCGACACCGTTTTTAGCCCCAGCTGTTTACTGACCCAAGGCATGTTTTTCTCCCCCAACCATCAGCAGTATAAAACTAGGGCTGCAACTAACGATTATTTTCATAATCGATTAATCGAAAGAATAAATCGGCCAACTAATCGGTTAATAATCTTTAAAAAAAAAAAAAAAAAAAAAAAAAAAAAAAAAAAAAAAAAAGTAATTTATCTGCGATTTGCAGTTTTACATTTTTTTTGGCCAATTTGTTGTTGGGCAGATTAAAAAAAAACACAAATTGCCACAGAAATGCTTTTCTGCAGCTTTTCCATTGAAGTATATTGAACCAAAAAAACAAAATAGCACCGTTTTGTGTTAGGAAAAAAAAAAAGTCCTTGCACTTTCCAAATACTCAGCAGCTGAAAAAATCATGGATGTAAAACCATGTAAATGAACTGTAGTGTGTTTCTGCAAAAAGCACAGAGGTGTGACCCCAGGCCTGAGATGTTTAGTAACATAATGGGGTTAAAAAAAAAAAGAAAATTTGTACAAAAAGAGCAAATAATCGCTACTGTAAGGGGTTCATTTTTTTACTGTGGGACAGTGAAAGTAATATTTACAGTAGCGATTTGCTTTTTTTGTACTATAAAGGGGCTAATTTTATCTTTTTTAACCCCATTATGTCACTTGCCGATTAATCGATTATGAAAATGGTAATCGATTAGTTGTTTTGGCCCTATATAAAACATCTATTGGCTACCTATAGGATCATATGCAAGTGGTGGTTCCTGGGTTGTTAAAAATTACTAGTAGTCCTGGTGATACACACACACACACATGAAAAAATATTAGTTTTCAAACTTGAATTTTACATATGACACTTACCACCACAAACAAACATTCGTTAAATAATAAAAAAAAAATAAAAAAAAAGGAGAGATATCTGTCTATATCCATCTATAAAGAGTATACAGAAATACAAAATAAAAATACAGCACACCCCAGGTAGCTACTCATTTAGCTCAAAAATCTGTATACAGATGTTGTGCTGCATGCCTTGCTTAGTTTGTATATCCAATTACTCTGCCATTTGTAAAGATAGTAAGCACATTGCAGATTAATACTGAACACTAAAAATTCAGCTCAGAGAACCATAATTAATCTATACATGGTTAATACAGATTTACCAAACCACATAAAAATCAGCATCCGATTCTATCATTCATGTGTCTTAAATACCATCTGCCACATTTAAGACAGAATTACCCAACAGCCCCACATTGAAATAAGATTATAGAGAAGAACTCACTCAGCGGTTGTGCAGTGGAAGCTCCGCACAGACTAGAGACACACAAGGGACTTATAGTCTTTAACTGAAAGGATAAACAGCATGTGATCCCTAGCACTATAAGAAATCACTAGCAACTCGAGACAATACAATGATTTATCAGATGAATGGAAAAAAAAAGCATGATTTTGAAAACTAGAAATATTAGAGGGTGCTAAAAATGAACTGTGCTTCAAGCCAAGTCATTAAATAAACTACACTGTAATAACAGTTTTATTAAAACAAATTTTTAAAGAAAAATTTACTGAATTTAAAAAAAGGTTCTAAAAGCTCAAGTTTTTTTTTTTTTTTACCTTAAAAAGGGGTGTTCCAGCCTTTTTTTATGTTTATTAAAAGTCAGCATCTACAAAAAGTGTAACTGCTGGCTTTCAATAAACACACACTTACCTTCTCCACGGTTCCAGCATTGCGCCGGCCGGGGCTCCGCTACTCTCCCCCCTCCCCGGCCGGCGTCTTCATTCCAAGTGCAGGCACCCACTCTGCATGCGCGAGCGGCACTGCGCCGTCCCATTGGACAGGCGATCGCCTGGGACTTGTGACGTGTCCCAGGCGATCGCCTACAGGGAGGGGCTACAGTAAGGCAATTAAGCTAATCGCTTTACCAGCCCCTCGGCGGAAGAAGGAAGTGGGACAGAAAGTCCCACTCCTCCTGAAGCCCCCACTCCCCCCCCCCCCAAAAAAATTACATGCCAAATGTGGCATGTAAGGGGGTGAGGGGTGGGTTAAGCGGAAGTTCCATTTTTGGGTGGAACTCCGCTTTAATGCTTTCTTTGCCCTTATACTTACCTGAGCCCCATCACGATCTAGCGATGTGCATGAGAGCAGCATCTCTCCAGGGTGTCTCTTTCCTCATTGGCTTACCCATTAGCTGAGCCGCACTGTGTGAATCGACAGAGCATGTCTTGGGACTGAACCCGTTTAAAAAGTGGTTGTAAACCCTTACAACACACCCTTATGCTACAGGTAAGCCTATATTAAGGCTAACCTGCAAGCTATCCAGGATATCGCCAGGGAGATATCCCCTGTATGTGCTGAAGTCATCGGCACGTCGTGTCGCTGCTTCAGTTAGACGTCAAGTTACCTGCGGCTCCAGCCAACCACAGTGCCGGAGCCATGATACCCAAAAGTCAGTCCCAGGAGAGATGCTGGGGGCGACTAAGAGGACCACTGCGGGGGCTTTGATCTGAGGCAAGTAATACATAATGACCTAGTATGCTATGCCTTTGACTTGGGGGCACTTGGGGGGGGGGGGGGGGGGGTTGCAAGGGGACCCAAAAAGAAGAGGAACAGGGCTGCTCCGTACAAAACTATTGTACAGAGGCAAGTATAAACTTTTTATTATTATTTCCTTCAGAAACACTTTAAGGACTCCATCACACCAGAGGTGTTGGAGATTAGATGACAGCCATTTCCAACACAACCCCGACTCATAGAATAAGGCAAAATCTGGATTCTGAGATGGTCAATTTATACCAAAGTTGCTTTTGTCAGCACAGCAGGTTGCTACGCTTACCATCACAACAGCACTGCAGTGAATAGAAAATAAACAGTGTGATGCACTGGGATTAGTGCATCAGCATGGTCTCCAAACTCACGCCTGCCATCATGCAATCAGTGCAGCTAGCTGATGTGATCGAGTCCCAGTAAGCATTAGTTGAGCCAGTATAGTGAGCAATAGTCAAATGCACAATTGCAGTTTATAACAAAAGCAATGTGAACCTATTTTGAGAGAAAAACCCAGCCATGTACTGCATATAAAGACCAAGTGGAAAAAGTATCATCCGAGAAGTCATTCCTAAGTCATGTTGCTCGATCATGTGCCTCTATATTTTTCAAGGATAAAAAGGAGTCACAAGCATATGTGGGTCATGTGTCAAGTTAATAATAAAAAAACTACACCAACAGTATAATTCTAAACTAGAGGGTTAGAGGAGCACTGCTCCTGGGAACTTACAATGCAAGAGGGAGGGGCTTGTGAAACAAAAAAGGTAGGGACTGAGGGATGAACTGATGTGGGGTGTAGAAGAAGATTCTGTTAGCAGGAGGCAGGCTTCCCTGAAGAGATGAGTTTTCAGGGATCGTCTAAAAGTGGACAGAGCAGGAGATAACTAGACAGATTGGGAGAGGCTCTGGAGAAGTCCTAGAGATGAGCATGGGAGGAGGAGATAAGGAATCTAGAGAGCAGACAGACAGTCTTGGGAGGAGCAGAGAATACGGTTTGGGTGATATTTGGAGAGCAGAATGGTGATGTAGCTCAGGGCAGAATTGGGAATGGCTTTGCAGGTTATTGTATTTTATTCGTTGGGCAAACGGACACCAGTGGAGGGATTGGCAGAGTGGAGTGCCGACACTGAACGGTTGGCAAGATAGACTGAAGAGCAGATGAATAGGCGAATGAAGAGGGAGTTACAATAGTCAAGGAAAGAGATAATTAGGGAGTGAATAAGTTGCTTAGTGGTCTCAATAGTAGAGGTGTATTTTGAAGTTGTTTCAGATGTGAATTCTGGACAATTGGATAGTGATTGGATTTGGGGCTGAAAAGGCAGGTTAGTCTAGGATTAAACCTAGTACCCTGGCATGAGGGGGAGGGACTGATGGTTGTATTATCGAGTGGTGCGACTTCCATGTTCATATGTCAGTTAGTAATGCGAGAGGAGACTGAATGAGTGAGGCGAGTAGAGACAGGTTTGTCATCAGCATAGAGGTGGTACTGGAAGCCATGGGTGTTGATTACCAGGAAGGAGTTGTAAATGGAGAAGAGAAGGGGTCCGAAGACAGAACCTTGAGGTACCCCTACAGAAAGAGGAAGTGGAGAGGAGTAAACAGTTATAGGTCACACTGAAGAAGAGCTGGGATAGGAAGAAGAGCATCTTGAAGGCCAAGAGAGTGAAGTTATTTGGAGGAAGAGGGGGATGGACAACAGTATTAAAGGTTGTAGAGACATAGGGACACAGCATCGGTCTTCTCTCCCTGACAGGACGTGGATCTCTGTTTACACACAGAGACCCATGTCCCTGCTCTGTCACTGCCGATCACAAGTACATGGCGGATTTGAGGCCGGCAGGCACATCGGCATCTCGGTAATGAGCTGGAACCCCCCCCCCCCCCCTCAGTGGCCAAAGGGCCCGAGGCCATGAAAAGGCAGCCTTCTGGCATTTTAGAGCCACCTTGTGGCGGTATTTTTACTATGGCCTGGGTCTGAAGAGGTTAATTGCCCAGACATGGACAAATACGTGGTTCTCTCCACCCAGTCTAAGCCTTGCCAGTTCCTCAATGTTTTGCAGGACAATTTCATGGTTCAGATGGTAGACACACCAACTATAAATGTAGAGTTATTGGATCTACTGATTACCAATACAGACCTGATCACAGATGTGGAAATACGGGGCAATTTAGGAAACAGCGATCACAGGTCAATTGACTTCAGTGTAAAAAAAAATATATATAATAATAATAATAATAATAATAATACTACTAGCGCACAAAATAGTAAACATAAGTGGAATACAAAGACACTGAATTTCAAAAGAGCCAACTTCCCCAAACTACAAACCTTGCTAGAAGGCATAAAATCTTAGGAACAAAAATACACAGATGAGATAGACGGGTTTGCTTTAAGAGCATTAGCCAATGCATCTCTTTGGGTAATAAATTTAAAAGAGCGAAGTCCTGGATGGCTTAACTCCAATGTAAAAATGCATATAAAAATCAAAGAAGGGGGCGTGGCTTGGCGCGCAATGGAGAAGGCAGCTTGAACCGAGAGCTCCGTCGTTCTCACAGCCTAAAGCCCGTCTCTCTGCACAGAAATCTTGCAGGATGCGCAGGGGATCATACGGCACTCCACACACGAGATCCCGCCGCTCTTCGGCCACCTCGAAAGGGAGGAATATCGCTGACATTTTTAAGAACCAGGCTCCTGCACGGGACAGCTCAGCGAGGTCCAAGATGGCGCCACCGCACACCGAGGAGGACTTTAGCGAGGACTCCCAATCCGCCACCGAGGACTCTGGTAAGGGATATACCCGCAACCACAGGCCCCTTACCTATGAGGACATGACGGGGAATAGCGGCGGACATAAAGTCCACGTTCTCGGCGGCTATCACGGACTTAAAATCCAACCTCATGGTCCTCAATGGGAAAATGGATGCTGCTGAGATTGAGGGGAAACGCAGGGATAAGGAGATCCGCAGACTGGAGAAGGTCTCCTACACATATGCTGAACACTTTATTGACATTAACAGACACCTGGAGGACCTTGACAATAGGGGACGGAGGTGCAATATCAGGGTACGGGGGATCCCCGAATCTGTAGAACCTGATCAAATTATGGTGGCGCTGCAGAGGGTTTTCAATGGCCTGCTAGAAAGGCCGGAAGACACCGCCATCGATTTTGTGCGCGCACACAGGGCGCTTAGAGCCAAAGGTCCTGACTCCCAGCCACCCACGTGACGTTATCTGTTGTCTTCAGAGCTTCGCTCTAAAGGAGGACATTATGAGAAAAGCGCGCAGGAATGATCGTATCATACACAACGGAGAAACGATCATGCTCTTTCAAGATCTCTCCCAGATCACCCTAAGAACCGTAGAGCGCTGCGCCCTCTTCTTGATAGGCTCAGAGAGAAGGACCTACGGTATACGTGGAGATTCCCATTTGCTCTCATGGTGAATCATGATGGCAAGCAGCATGTCTTGCGCTCTCCCTCCGACCTCCCTGATTTCTGCACCGCCTTGCGGCTTGACCTCATAGACCTCCCTGAGTGGTACCAAGAATTCCGTCTGATACCAATAGAAGGAGCTCCTCCGACCTCCCCGCTGACTTCCCCTGACAACAGGTCCTCTAAGAAGCTGAAGACTTCTCGCCGAAGTGGATCCCAGGCTGGCTCACAGGCGGGCACGCCTAACAATAAGCCGCATTCATCCAGGGCTCTGGATGACTTCTGAATGGAACATATGGCCGCATGATCGATCCTGGTTGAACCCCTGTACAGGCACCCATGATTTGTCCTATCTGCCATTTAGAGGTGCTTTGTTGTCCCCCCCACCCCGTTCCGCGCGCACTGTATACTGGCGGCTGCTTGTTACTATAGTTCTTGTGGACATAGCCGTGTTCTCCTCGCAGCAACTCGTCGCTCTAGGTCCGGTGAGAACTCTGTTGGCCCGCACTTCGAAGTTAATGCACTGTGAATTTCCTTCTGGCTCTTGGCCCGTGGGGTGGGTTGTTGCTGGGGGGGGTGGTGGTGGGGGTGGGGATGGACATGAGCAGCCAAGCTTATATATGTTTAAGTGAACTCAAGCCAACTTCGGCCTGCCAATGGATCCTGGTCACTCAAGTTTTGCTGCTACTGGCACTCGTTGCTTTGTGTTGGACATCATGGGGTGTCTTGGGTGGATGGGCAGGGGGGGTTTACCTGAAGAGTGACCCACATGGCCGCCACCTTTTTCTTATGGGGGTCGATTATGTTCTATTACTGTTTTCATGTTTGATTTTACCTGTTGCTCTCCGCCCGAAACTTGTTCCTGCTAGCTTCCCCTGCTAGGTTTATGTATTTACCTGCACCATACTGTGCAGAGATGACACATTATATTGCTTTTTTTTTTTTCCTTTTGTAGGCTGTGAGTCGACCACTCCGGATCACACGACCCTTTCAATAGTTTTTTATATTTTTTTTAGTCGTGTGGCGATATCGGCTCTCCCCTAGCTGCCTTGCTACCCCCCACGGAGTACGTTGTGAGGGGCCCCTAGTGGTTCATCACAACATACTAATTGATATCCTTGAAACCATATTAGGTCCAAAGGAAGATTACTTGCTTTCTCTAATTCCCTCATTTTACTAATACTTTCTAACTTTACTCCCTCCCCCCCCTCCCCCCCCCTCCCTTGTCTTGTCTTACCGATACACAGCTTCAAGCCCACTGTCTCTCTGACCCTCTTGACACATCGTCTTGACCCCGGTGGGGCCCCAAGACTCTTGATGAAAACTGTGGTTCTGCAATTAACATTTGTCTTCTTGTTTGGTCTCGTACTTGCTCTCATCCATTTACAGCAGCCCACCATCTCTCTCTGCGTCCGCAAGATGGCATACTCTTCCCTTGGTCGGAACCCTACGGTGATCTCACATAACGTAAGAGGGCTAAACATCCCTGAGAAAAGGGCCACCCTTTTGAGGGAACTCAAGAAAGGTAAGCCGAAATTTGTTTTCCTACAGGAAACACACTTTAAGACTGCCCAAGTACCAAGGCTCACCGACTCCTATTTTCCTGAAGCTTATCATGCCACGAACAACCTTGCGAAATCAAAAGGTGTGACCATTTTAATAAGTAGACACGCATCCTTTGCTGTAACTGACAAACTCATTGACCCAGAGGGAAGATTTATCTTCCTGAAGGGGCAATGTAATGGGGTACCCCTCACATTGGCCAACGTGTATTTCCCCAATTCCTCGCATCTCACGTTCTGCAGGAACACACTGTCTCTGCTTCAGGGATTCAGCTCCGGCTGTGTTATCCTGGGGGGAGACTTTAACATTCCACTGAACCCCTTAACTGATACCTCAACAGGCAAGTCATCTATCACCTACAGGATACTTAAGAGTATTAAGTCCATGTTAAGATCTATGCAACTGATAGACTCTTGGCGATTTACTCACCCAGAGGGCAAAGATTACACGTTCCATTCCATCCCCCACGATCGCCATGCTCGGATAGATTATATTTTTGCAACCCAGAGGGATCTACACTTACTGACTGAAGCCCACATAGGCATACAGTCTATATCGGACCACGCCCCAACCTCACTGTCTCTCGACCTACACGCACGTCCCCCTAAGCCCAATTCCTGGAGACTGAACTCGTCCCTACTGACTGACCCACTGCTACTCCCTGACCTTACCCTCTTCCTGAGGGAATTTTTTGACCGCAACGCCACCCCGGGAATGGACCCTCTGACAGTATGGGAGGCACACAAATGCACAGTGAGAGGTGAGCTCATTAGATTAGGGTCACAACGCAAACGAGAAAGGGAAAAAAGTCATTAAAAACCCTCGCAGATAAGATTCGCAGACTTGAGACACTCCACAAGCAGTCCCTCTCTGAACGATCAGCCTGTACGCTCCTCACTGCTAGAAAAGACCTTCAACAGCTCTTAGACTCTAAGGCCAAGCGCCTTTTATTCTTTAGAAAGAAGGTATACTACGAACATGGCGACAAATCAGGCAGATTCCTGGCCAAGGCCCTGAAAACCGCAAGTACAGTGCACAACATTGGAGGAATTGTAATAAGTCAGGGTCACTTGATGTCACCACCGATAAAATAGCCCGCCACTTTCATGACTACTACTCGACTCTCTACAACCTGCCAGTCCAAGGACACCTTACCAACCCACACTAAAACTAGAAGCCAAGTGATCAGGGAATATCTGACAGAGTCTGCTCTCCCCTCCCTACCGGAGGATGTGGCCCTTCAACTAGAGTTACCCATAAACAACTCAGAACTACAGTCAGTTGTTCAGGATCTTAAATCGGGGAAAAGCCCAGGCCCGGATGGATTCACCTCCATTTATTATAAAACTTTTACCGGCCTCCTCGTTGATCCCCTACGCAAAGCTCTGAACTCCTTGGCCTCCCCCAGAGATGTACCCCCTACATTCCTCTCAGCACACATAGCTGTCTTACCAAAGCCCAACAAAGATCCCCAAAATTGCGCCAGCTACAGGCCGATTTCACTCCTCAACTTGGATGTCAAGTTGCTGGCGAAAGTTCTGGCCAATAGACTTCGCCCTTTTCTACACGACATTATAGGTCCGAGCCAAGCAGGCTTCATGCCCGGTATGGAATCTAGGGACAATGTCATTAAAGCCCTTAATCTAATATACGCCGCCCGTACCCAGAAAATCGAGGGTCTTCTCTTGTCTACGGACGCTGAGAAGGCCTTCGATAGAATTGCCTGGGACTATATGATGGACACCTGTCGGCATATAGGCCTGGGGTCGCACATGAGGTCCTGGATCTCCGCTCTCTATAAGAACCCCTCAGCCAGTATTAAGGTTAACGGCTCCCTGTCAGAACCGTTCAAAATAAATAATGGCACTAGGCAGGGCTGCCCCCTTTCACCCATCCTCTTCATTCTTTCCCTTGAGCCTCTTATTAGGAGGATCATTGCTGAGAGAGTGATACAAGGTTTTTCGGTGGCCGGTACGGAATATAAGGTAGCGGCATACGCCGACGACTTGCTTTTCTTCCTAACGGACCCTCAGACATCCTTGACGTCCCTCATGCAGGAATTTACGTTGTTCGGTCACGTGTCCAATTTTAAAATTAATTTTTCAAAGTCGGAAGCGCTAAACCTAACCGTGCCGGCGCAATCACTGGAGAACCTTAAAGCTACTTGCCCTTTTAGATGGGAACCGTCGGCCCTTAAATACTTGGGTGTTTGGCTAACGCCAGACGTGTCCCAGGTTTACGCTCGCAATTTCCCCCCCCTTCTTGCAACAATCGATAGGGACCTGAAGCTATGGAATTCTCGCAATTTCTCATGGTTTGGGAGGGCAGCTATCTGCAAGATGGTTATCCTGCCAAAGCTTTTATACCTGTTCCGCAATCTACCAGTTAGGATTCCCCTGAAAATTTTTTAAACTTGTCTCCGCAATACAACAAAGATTCATCTGGGCTCACAAACCCCCTAGAATCAAAGCCAAACTACTAGCACTTCCCAAACATAGGGGGGGCATGGGGACCCCCGACTTCCAGAACTACTATTTTGCTGCACATATCACAAGGATAATAGATTGGCATTGCCATCGCAATATTAAAGACTGGATACGAATTGAGGACGATCTTTGCCCCATCCCCTTACGTTTCTCCCCATGGTTGCAATGGACTGGTTACCCTGCACCTCTAAAAACGCACCCACTGATAGGGACCACATTGAGAATTTTCCACAAAGTGTCAGAGACAACTAACTTATCTTCATCGCTGAGTCCACTAACCCCCTTGGTAAACAATCCTGATTTCCCTCCGGGAATGGAGAGTTGCCCTCTTCTTCCCTCGGGTACCACTAGACCCATGCTCGCCCTGGACTGTTTCCGGGACGGCATGTTTCGAGACTATAGCGACCTCAAAAGAGACTTTAATAGTCCTGACCTCCCTCTATGGACGTACTTCCAAGTGAGGAGCTACATAAACCGAACAACTAGGAATTCCAATTTTAATAGGAGGCTTACGGAGATGGAGTCGGTGTGCCTGGCGGGCATACCTATACAAAAATCTACCTCGATTTCATATGCCTGGCTCAGGGATCAACCAGTACAGGGAGATGACGGATTCAGAGAGAGATGGTCACAGGCTCTGGACATCCCGATATCCGGGCCCCAATGGAGGAAATCATGCACTTTTGCTCATAAATGCTCTTTGAGCACCAGAACACAGGAAACAGCGTACAAATTGCTCACCCACTGGTACGTTACCCCGGTAAAACTACACTCTTGGTTCCCGCAAACACCTGATACGTGCTGGAGATGTGGTACAGACAGGGGCACCCTGATCCACATATGGTGGCAATGTCCATTAATTGCCCCCTATTGGCAGAAAGTGTGCGAAACAATACGGTTGATCACAGAAACAAAGCTCAAACTTGATGCTGCATGCTGCCTTCTACATATCTCCAACATGTCCTATCGGTGCTACAAAAAACTCACTAGTTAGACACCTTTTGAACGCGGCCAAGGCACTTGTGCCCCTGTTTTGGAAGTCATCTCGGGTCCCTTCGATCCGTGATTGGTTGTCCAGGGTAAAAGAACTTTACGATATGGAAGAAACGGTGGCCCAATCCTCTGATCGCACTGAAAAGTTTTTCCAAATGTGGTCACCATGGGTCCAATTTAAATGTTCTGCGGACTTTGACAGGCTGGTGATGGTGACCTAATTCACTTAATGATTGACATATGTCTTTGGACACTCGGCTACAGCTGCCACGTGTCTCCCCTCCCCCAGTGTTTCACCCTTCACTCCCCACCTCCCCCCCCCATCCCACCTCTTCTGCCTTTTTTCTTCTCTTTCTCTTTTTACACTTTCGCTTACAGATGCTTCTTATGTCACGAGACGATTGATCGGACTGCTACAACATGAAGCTCTATGACTTGTATTTCATGAGGCAATTCCTACAATACACATCTGCTCCTCGATAATTGCTTCTTATTTTGATAAGACACAAGGAGTTATTGTAGATGCTACAAGTTTTGCACTGTATAATGGATGATTTACAGTTTATATTTTGCATATTCTGGGAGCTGCGTCTCCCACTGTTGCCCTGTTTATTTTTCTTTCAATAAACTGGATGTTATAAAAATCAAAGAAGGCCTTCAAAAAAACACAAGGTTGAGGGATCATCAGCATTCAAACTTATAAAGAATGCAACAAGAAATGTAAGGGTGCAATTAGGGCAGCTAGGATAGAACATGAATAACACGTAGCGGAAAAGAGTAAAAAAAAAAAAAAAATCCCCAAAAATTCTTTAAGTATATAAAATAGTAAAAGAGGGGAGGACAGACCATTTTGGCCCCATAAAGGAGGAGGAAGAACATCTGGTTACAAAGGATGGGGAGATGGTGAAGGTATTGAATTTATTCTTCTCAGTCCTCCCGAGGGAATCAGGGGGCTTCAGTAACCAAAACTGCTCTGTTTATTCTCATGACACATCACAGGAAGCACCTCCATATTAACAGAGGACAGCTTAAAAATTTTACTTTGTCAACTCAACAATTAATCACCGGGACCAGATGGCTTGCACCCGAGGGCACTTGGGGAACTCAGTCAAGTAATTGCCAGACAATTGTTTCTAATTTTTACTAACAGTCTACTGACTGAGTGAATAACTTATATAGTGCTGCAAATGCAAACTGAATTGCCTCAAGGCGCTTGGCATCCATTTGCCTTCTGTTTATCCCTCAGAATAGGTGGGTCTTGAGTTTTTTTCTGAAGGCCAGGTGATCAATTTCCGTTCGGATGTTAGATGGTAATGCGTTCCACTGGAATGGTACCAGCTGATTGGCTTTTCTCCAATGTAGCACCAATATTTAAAAAGGGCCCAAAACACATCCCTGGGAATTACAGACCAGTTAGCCTAACATCAATAGTGTGCAAGGTCTTGGAGAGGATGAGAAGGGACTATATACAAGATTTTAGTAATGAGAACGGCATCATTAGCAGTAATCCGCATGGATTCATGAAGAATTCATTCTTGCCAAACCAATCTATTAACCTTCTATGGGGGGGAAAGTTGCCATCTGGATAAAGTAAAGCCTGTAAATGTGGTGTATCTGGATTTTGCAAAAAGTATTTGACACAGTTCCCCATAAATGTTTACTGTACAAAATAAAGTCCGTTGTAATGGACCATAGGGTGAGTACATGGATTGAAAACTGGCTACAAGGCCGAGTTCAGAGGGTGGCGATAAATGGGGCGTACTCGGAATGGTCAGAGGTGGGTAGTGGAGGTAGTGCCCCAGGGTTCTGGGACCAATCCTATTTAATTTGTTTATAAACAACCTGGAGGAAGGAGTTAACAGTGCAATCTCTGCATTTGCAGACAATAACCATGGAAACCTTGCGAAAAGATCTGAAAAAAATGAATGGGGCGGGCAACTACATGGCAAATGAGGTTCAATGTAGAAAAATGTAAATTAATGCATTTGGGTGGCAAAAATATGAATCTATATGCAATCTATACACGGGGGGGGGGTTCAGTCAAACATCTAGGGGAATCTAGGATGGAAAAAAGGAGCTGGGGGTCCTAGTAGATGATAGGCTGGAATGCAATGCCAAGCTGCTGCTAACAAAGCAAACAGAATATAGGCATGCGTTAAAAAGGGGATTAACTCGAGGGATAAAACAAGAATTATTCTGCTCTACAAGACTCTGGTACGGCCGCACCTGGAGTATGCTGTTGATTTCTGGGCACCTGTCCTCAGGAAGGATGTACTGGAAATGGAGAGAGTACAAAGAAGGGCAATAAAACTAATAAAGGGTCTGGAGGGTATTCGTTATGAGGAAAGGTTGCGAGCACTGAACTTATTCTCTCTAGAGAAGAGACGCTTGAGAGGGGATATGATTTCAACTTACAAATACCATACTGGTGACCCCCACAAATCGGCTAAAAAACTTTTTTTTACAAATTGGAAGTTTAACAAGACACACTCATTAAAATAAGAAAAGAGGTTTACACTTAAACTACGTAGAGGTTTCTTTACTGCAAGAGCGGCAAGGGTGTGGAATTCCCTTCCACAGGCGGTGGCCTTAGCGAGGGGCATCAATGGTTTCAAAAAAATACTAGACAAGTACCTGAAGGACCACAACATACAGGGATATATACACAAGGTAATACCGACATATAATCAAATATCGTGTAGTGTACAATTTAGTTAATATGTAAAGTAAAAAAAAAAGGGATTTTTAAATACAGCTTACCTGTAAAATCCTTTTCTTGGAGTACATCACGGGACACAGAGCGGCATATTCATTACTATGTGGGTTATATGGAGTACCTTCAGGTGTGGACACTGGCAATCTTCAAACAGGAAGTCCCCTCCCTATATAACCCCCTCCCCTAGAGGGAGTCCCTCAGTTTTGTAGCAAGCAGTATGCCTCCCAAAATGGTCACCCAAAAGAGGGGTGGGAGCTCTGTGTCCCGTGATGTACTCCAAGAAAAGGATTTTACAGGTAAGCTGTATTTAAAAATCCCTTTTTCTTTCTCGTACATCACGGGACACAGAGCGGCATATTCATTACTATGTGGGATGTCCGAAAGCAATGCTTTAATGAGGGGAGGGAGACATCTTCCAAAGAAGGATTCAATTTAGAGATAAACTCAAATCATAATAATAATTCCAACTTAGTCAAGAAAAAACTTTTTTTTTTTTTTTTTTTTTTATAACCAAGGGTGTTTCTGATCCCGAGGATTTCAAACTGCAGCCTGTAGTACTGCCTGACCAAAGGCAGAATCCGCATTTCTTCTCACGTCTAGTTGATAAAACCTTGTAAACGTGTGGACTGATGACCACGTTGCGCCCTTGCATATCTGAGCCATAGAGATCTGATGGTGTGCTGCCCAAGAGGCGCCCATGGCCCTGGTAGAATGGGCCTTTACCGACAACGGAGGAGGCAACCTCTTCAACCGTAGGCTTGAATGATTAATTGTCTAATCCATCTCGAGATGGTGGATTTTGCAGCTGCCTGCCCCTTCTTGGGGCCATCTGGTAGAACGAATAACACATCTGTTTTCCGGATCTTTTCTGTAGCTTTAAGATAGGCCTTCATGGCCCGGACAATATCCAAGGTATGCAGCAAACCCTCCTTTCTAGATGTAGGTTTTGGAAAGAAGGATGGAAGTACCAAATCCTGGTTTAAGTGAAATTTGGATATAACCTTTGGTAGAAAGGAAGGATGGGGCCGGAGAACTGCCCTGTCCTTATGCAGAACGAGATATGGTTCCTTACACGATAAGGCTGCTAATTCTGACACTCTCCTGGCCGAAACTATGGCGACCAAGAAACCAACTTTCTTGTCAGTAAGAGTAAAGGAATCTCAGCCAACGGCTCAAAAGGCTGTTTCTGTAGAGTGGACAGGACAAGATTTAAGTCCCATGGACAAATTGGTGACTTGACAGGAGGATTAATACGCAAGACCCCCTGTAAGAAGGTCTTTACCAGCGAGTGGGTGGCCAGCGGCCTCTGAAACCACACTGACAGAGCTGAGATCTGTCCCTTGATTGTGCTTAGTGCCAGGCCTTTATCCACTCCTAGCTGGAGAAAACTTAACACCCTATCAATAGTATATTTGCGGGAATTCCATCTTTTGGATTCACACCAGCCTACGTAGTTCCTCCACACCCTGTAATAAATCACCCTGGAGACCGGCTTTCTAGCCCTAATCAGGGTAGGAATTACCTGCCTAGACAGACCTCTACCCCTGAGAATCAGGGATTCAGCCTCCAGGCCGTCAAATTTAGACGCTGTAATGTAGGGTGGAGGATCGGGCCTTGTGAGAGTAGGTCTGGTTGTAGAGGAAGAGTCCAAGGGTCTCCCACTGCCATCTTCAGGACTAGTGAGTACCAAGTCCTCCGGGGCCAAGCCGGAGCTACTAGAATGACTGGCTTGTGCTCCACTCTGATCTTGCGCAACAGGCGCGGGGAGTAACTGTAGTGGAGGGAATGCATATAGAAGTTTGAATTGATGCCAAGGGCAAACCAACGCATCGGTTCCGCAGGCCATAGGATCCCTCGCTCGAGCACACGAACCTGTCTAGTTTCTTGTTGAACCTGGATGCCATTATATCTACGTCTGGCATTCCCCACCTCTGGCAGATTGTCTGAAAGACCTGGGGATGCAGAGACCACTCCCCTGGCAACAGACTCTGGCGACTTAAGAAGTCTGCCTGCAGGTTGTCCACTCCGGGAATGAATATCGCTGAAATGCAGGGTACATGAACCTCTGCCCATTGAAAAATCAAGTTCACTTCCCTTGAGCGGCCTGGCTCCTGGTTCCCCCTTGGTGGTTTATGTATGCCACCGCCGTGGCATTGTCTGACTGGATTCTCACCGGGAACCCCTTTAATCTGGAGGTCCACGCCAACAAGGGCTAGGCGAGCAGCTCTGATTTCCAAGATATTGATGGGAGCTGCCTCTCTGCTTTCACCCAAGTTCCCTGGCGGGAGAACCCCTCGAAGACCGCCCCCCAGCCTGCCAGGCTGGCGTCTGTGGTAACTACCTTCCAGACAACAGGGCTGAAGGATCTTCCCTTTAGAAGGTTCTGAGGGTTCAACCACCAGGCCAGGCTTTGTCGGACCCTTGATGATAGCGTCAAAGGGGACTCTAAGGCATGTGCCCTCTTGCCCCAGGCTGCTAGAATGGCTGCCTGTAGGACGCGAGTGTGGATCTGAGCGTATGGTACTGCCTCGAATGTGGCCACTAGCTTGCCTAGTAATCGCATACACAGGCGAATAGTTGGTCTTTTCTTGTTTAGAACCAACTGAACCAACCCCTTGATCGCCCTTGATCTTTACAAGGGGCAGGAACACCTTTTGATGTTCTGTGTCTAACCTCATGCCGAGGTATTCCAACTGCTTTGTAGGCTGGAATGCTGACTTTCCCTGGTTTAGGACCCAGCCGAATTCTTCGAGGTACCGAACCGTGAGGTTTACTGCCTTTTGCAGACCCGTCCGTGAGTGATCTATGATTAAAAGGTCGTCCAAGTATGCTAGGACTGTGACTCCTTGGATCCTTAAATTGGCCAGAACTGGGGCTAGGATCTTCGTGAATACCCGGGGGGGCCGTGGCCAGCCCGAAAGGAGCGCCCTGAATTGGAAGTGTCGCTGCCCCACCGCGAAGCGTAAAAACCTTTGATGCGACTGAAAGATTGGTACATGAAGGTAAGCATCTTTTATGTCTATGGAGGCCAGAAAATCGTCTTTCTGAAGCGCGGCGGCTGCTGACCGGATGGATTCCATCCGGAAGGAACGCACCCTTAGATAACCGTTTAACCTCTTTAGGTCCAAGATTGGCCTGACATCGCCGTTGGGCTTTGGTATGACAAAGAGATTGGAATAGAAACCTAGGCCTTGCTCTTGGGCTGGCACTTCTATAATTACGTCCTGGCAAAGCAGGTGATCCAAAGCTGCCAGCATTGAGGCCTTCCTTGCTGGATCCCTTGGTAGCCTTGATTCTTGAAAATGAGGCGGAGGATACCTTAGAAACTCCAGTCTGTAACCTGTGGTTACAGATGCCCGGACCCAATTGTCGGGGATCTTGGCTTCCCAAACTTCTGAGAAGAGACGAAGCCTTCCCCCCACCCGTGAGAGTGGGGGCGCCCCTTCATAAGGCAGACTTAGGGGCTGTCTTTGACGGCTTGCGATACCACGGCCTCTTACCCCCAGGGGTCTGTCCCTGCGATCTACTGTTAACGTTGGATCGTGCAGGCGGCCGTCGATACTGCCTGGAATTAGAGGGCCCCGAGACAGGAAAAAGCTGCCTTTTAAATGTAGGAGCCCGGAATGTCTTTTTGACCGGTAAAAGGGTACTCTTGCCATTTGAAATAGTCTGAATATATTTATCCAGATCTTCTCCGAAGAGTCGTCCTCCATGGAAGGGAAATCCTGCCAGAAGCTTTTTGCATGGGGGCTCCGCCGCCCAGTTCTTCAACCATAAGAGCCTTCTCATGTGCACCAAACATAGTGATAAACGAGAAGCCGGCTGGATGGAATCTTTTATAGCATCTACCGCGAAACACAGAGCTCTGGGAATGTCAGAAAACTCTTCTGCTTGTTGGGTAGGCATGTCCTTTAACATTTCTTTTGTCTGGTCTTTTAATGCCTGACAAACTCCAATTGCAGCTACCGCTGGCTGCACCACTGCTCCTGCCGTAGCAAAGGATGCTTTTAAAAGTGTCTCTAAACTTTTATCAACCGGATCTTTAAACATATGTATGTTTTCCACCGGGCAAGTTAGTGATTTATTCACACATGAGATGGCTGCATCCACTATTGGGAGCCTCCACTCTTGGAGAATTTTTCCTCCATGGGATAAATGACCGCAAATCTTTTCGGTGGCAGAAAAATCCTGTCCGGCCGTACCCAATCCCGAAAGATCAATTCCTCCAAGAGAGGATGGACCGGAAAAAAAAACTGCCTTAACGGAGCTTTCAAAGAGCCCAGAGAGGATACCGGAGGAACCTGAGGTTCTGGCAATGGTAAAACTAAATGCCGAGCGGACCATGTCCGTCAAAGACTGTACCCACAGTCTCTCTGTCTGGGAGTCTGAAAATGGTTCCTCAGAGGTAGACCCCTCCAATCCCTGAACCCTCTTGGTTCAGGTCTAGTTGATCCTCCTGTGATTCTAATTCCTCCGGAGAGAGAATCTCAGCATCTGAGGATACACCCCTGGTGATGGGGATCTAACCCGTTTCTTACCAGGAATAGCTCTAGCGATCAATGCTGCTATTCTCTCTTCTAGCCCCCCTAGGGATACGGCTAGCATCTCCTCTGTGATAAACACAGGGCTGGGCTGATCTGGGCCAGCCTCCGCACCAGATCCCCCTAATGGCTCATCCAAGGCGCTTCTTAAATTAATAAGTTGCGGGGGGAAAGTATCGGCATATCATCAGAATCAGAAAGGGAACCCTTTTGTTTTTTGGTCTTTTTTGTACCCTTTGACCCCGAACCCTTGGAAGCCATAATACAAAATCGAGGGACTCCGCCCACACAACAGACTGTAGTGGGCAGGAGTACAATTTCAGAGTTTAGGGAGAATAGATCACTAGTCCCCAAAAACTGATGGGCCCGTATGTTGGTTTTTCTTTTTTTTTTTTTTTTTTTAAATTATTTATATATATATATTATTATTTTTTGACAACATACAGTGACCCTAACTTAAGTTTGCCAGCCTCCAACCTGCTGCAAATAAGGGGGATTCTTGGCTTAACAATAAAGGCATTGGAACAAAGTCCACATGTACTACCCCTCTTCCGCCACCGGGAGTCACTGTTCTGCCGCTCTGCGTCGTCCTCTCCTTGAAGATCAGCCTCAGACTGAGCACTGACAATGCCTGCTGTCTATAACAGCACAAAGGCGCGCCCCTGTATGACGCCGCAGGCCCGCCCCCCCCCCCGCCCTCCTGTCTGGACGGCGCGAAAAAACGTCAATAAGACGCGCGCGCGCACGCGCGCGCGCGTATGCCGGAAACAGGAGGAACATGGAGGAGCCGCGCTGCTGGAGATCCAGGCACGCAGAAACAGGCGGCAGATTCAAACCCCCGGCCAGGTAGGACTCTCTCAAAGGCCCCTAGGGATCCTTACTAGCCCTAGGAAGAAACAGCAGGTTAGCTAGCAACACATATTTAGACAGGGGGGCCTAGTGATGGGGGGGAGAAAGGGTGTCATCCTGTCTCTCTTAGACATAGTGATCAAGGTTGCCCATGCAGAGCATACTTAGGCTATCCCCCCTTTTAGGTTACCCCGGGGAGCCTGCTGTCGAACCAAGTCCCGCAGGCTCCCCCTTACCTGCTCCATGCTGCAGGATGTTTGACCAGCAAACTGATCCAATCTTCTCCCATCTCCGTGGGTAGCGTAGTAGACCTTCAGGCCCTGGGGTCCTATGAAGGTACCCACTGTCCTGGACCTATATAGCACCCTGGCAAAAGGAACTTATGGTTTTTGCAAACTCCAAGTCCTGGGCCCAGGGTCCAGCCCTCCAAAGAGGAGCATTATAGGCAAAACCCCACGGTTTGGGGCCGGGTACTGTCCACTTTGGCACTGAGGCTCCTTGGACAGATCCGGTAGCCCGCCCCTAATCCCAAGGATGTGGAGCAAAGCTATTCCGTGACCAACACCTAAGACACTGGCGAAAAAACTGAGGGACTCCCTCTAGGGGAGGGGGTTATATAGGGAGGGGACTTCCTGTTTGAAGATTGCCAGTGTCCACACCTGAAGGTACTCCATATAACCCACATAGTAATGAATATGCCGCTCTGTGTCCCGTGATGTACGAGAAAGAAATATATATATTCTTACAGTGGTAAATATAAAATGACCAAACTCTAATCTACTCTGAGAACAGACAGACAGAAGAGATATACTGTATATACCATTAGAGGTTGAGGCTGGTAAACATCAGACTCAAAGTGATTTTTTTTTTAAATTTAACCACTTAGGACCCAGACCATTATAGAGGTAAAAGGACCTGGCCCCTTTTTGCGATTCGGCACTGCGTCGCTTTAACTGCCAATTGAGCGGTCATGCGACGTGGCCCCCAAACAAAATTGGCGTCTTTTTTTTCCCACAAATAGAGCTTTCATTTGGTGGCATTTGATCACCTCTGCGATTTTTTACTTTTTGCACTATAAACAAAAATAGAGCGACAATTCTGAAAAAAATGCAATATTTTTTTGCTAGAATAAATATCCCCAAAATATATATATAAAAAAAAAAAATTCTCTCATTTTAGACGAATACGTATTTTACATATTTTTAGTTTAAAAACGCAATAAGCGTTTGGTTTGCACAAAAGTTAGAGCGTTTACAAAATAGGGAATAGTTTTATGGCATTTTCATTAATAATTATTTTTTTCTTTTTTTACCAGTAATGGCGGCCATCAGCGACTTTTTTTCATGACTGACATTATGGTGGACACAGCGGAACACTTGACACTATTTTGGGACCATTGTCATTTTTACAGCGACCAGTGCTATAAAAATGCCCGTTTACTGTAAAAATGGCAGTGAAGGGGTTAATCAGGAGGGGGCGCTCTAAGGGTTAAATGTGTCCTAAGGGAGTGATTCTTACTGTGTGGGGGGGCATGGCTGTGTGTGTGTGTGACGTCACTGATAGTCGGTCTCTAACACAAAGAACAGATGATCAGTGACAGCCACACTAGGAAGCACGGGGAGAGGTTTGTTTACACTTACCTCTCCCCATTCTTCCCCTCTGTGACCCAATCGCGGGACACCAGCGGCGGTCAGGTCCGCTGTTCCCACGGGGACGGTCACTAAGAAGAGGACCGGGTCGCAAGCATGCCGCCACGCTGCGTGACCCACGGCTGGGCTCTTAAAGGGGACGTACATGTACGCCCTTGTGCCCAGCCGTGCCATTTTGTCGACGTATATCATCGTGCAGCGGTCCTCAAATGCTTAACCATGTCGGCCCCGGAAGAGTCGGGCCATTTATTTTTTGCATTATGGCACTGCGTCACATTAACTGAATTGCGTGAGGTGTTGTACACAAACGAAAATTGACGTCCTTATTTTGGTAATATTTGATCACCTCTGTGGTTTTTATTTTTTTGCGCTATCAACACTCATAACATTTCGTACTTTGCTAAATATCGCCATTTTCTTTCCAGCACATTTTTTCCTCAGTTTAAGCCGATGTGTATTCTTCTACATATTTTTGATAAAAAAAAAAAAAAAAAGTAATATATTGTATATAAATAATAATAAATAATATTATAAGTAGGGTTGTCCCGATACCACTTTTTTAGGACTGAGTACAAGTACCGATACTTTTTTTCATGTACTCGCCGATACCGAATACCGATACTTTTTTTAAATGTCATGTGACAGTTTTCAAACCACAATACAGACTAAGGATATTTTCTTTAGATTTATGAAGAACTCTAACTCAAGAAATTATAAAAGAATAAAAATGAGTAAAAATGAATAAAAATGTTTTATTTGCTTGTCACGCAGTAGTAAAAAACTCAAAGAATTTTCACAGAACATGTTGATAAATACAAAAAAAGTATTCTATTCAGGCATCAGGAGCATTTGTGCGAGTACAAGTACTCCCGCAAATACTCGGTATCGGTCCCGATACCGATACTAGTATCGGTATCTGGACAACCCTAATTATAAGCATATATTGATTGGTTTGCGCAAAAGTTATAGCGTCTACAAACATGGCATTTATGTTACTTTACTAGTAATAGCAGTGATCTGCAACTTTCAATCGGGACTGTGACATTATGGCGGACAGATCGGACACTTGACATGTATACAGCGATCAGTGCTATAAAAATGCAGAGATTACTGTGTAAATTTCACTGGCAGGGAAGGGGCAACACTAGGGGCGATCAAGGGGTTAAATGTGTGTTCTAGTTAGTTGTGCAACATGCCTTTTGTGCAGAAAAAAAGCACACAGAACTGAACCTGGTGTGAACTCACACACACTTTGATGCTGAACACTTGAAAGGATGCCACAAGGTTCAAAAACAAAGATGGATATGCTTATTTTCTACATTCTCATACACTACATATGTAGTATTAAAAATATACCATAACATGCATGCTACAGCATTTATTTTGTATTTAAACATAATTGCAACTAAAAATAAAAATGAATAGCCCATTAAAATAAAACAAAAACAGAACATTCACCTCCAATCCACACATTTAATAATGTATTATGGATTACAAAATGTAATGCATCTTTCAGATCTGTCTAAATTTCAGCTTTTCTAAAAATCTACTGTAAGAAAAAAAGTGCAATTCTCGCAGATACAATGAACACCTACATGCCAACAGTTTTTTTGAGGCTGTCATGAACTATAAATCCTGAAGCACGGCTACACGCTGAAAACAATCACCCATCTTATCACCATCACATCCCCCGTAGGTGTCAAGAGATGGTGATGATTCAGTAGTGTTAAAAAGGCAACGCAAGTTAATTTATGAAAATGAGTAAGTCTTAGGAAAACTGAACCCAGACACACTGAGCAGATATAAAAAGCTGCTTCCTAAAGAAAACCTAATTTCCAGGTTTACCAATCTGGATGTTTACAATTGTCATATCAATAACCTTTCTATTTATTTAGGATATCATAATCTAAATAAAAAATAGTGAAAATTTCAGAGGATCAGCAAGGCACGTTCCTTAGAGGGGAAGTAAACCCTCTCGTCCAAAAAAATAAATAAACAGACAACCTGCAAGACAAAAAGGCATAATGAACTAGTATGCATAGCATGCTAGCTCATTATTTAGTACTTACCCGAGATCGAAGCCCCCACAGCGGCACTCGTTTGCCTCCTCTGATGCCGCCATGATACCTGGAGTGACTTCCGGGTATCGCTGTGCCAACGCTGTGACTGGCTGAAGCAGCGATGACGTCACACTCCGCGCGCCTGGGTCACCACTAACGGCATGATGCCATTAGTAGCGGCACGCTCAGTGCGCCTGATGTCTACGGCGCATGCGCCATAGACATTGTTGCCGCTATTTTTTGCAAATCTCTCCTAAACCTTTTATGTTTGGGAAATATTTGTTGCAACTACAGGTAAGTCTTAATCTAAGCTTACCTGTAGGTTAAAGTGGTTGTAAACCCCACTTTTTGGACTTGTGCCTACAGGTAAGCCTATAATAAGGCTTACCTGTAGGTATAAAGAATATCCCCTAAACCTATATGGTTTAGGAGATATTCCCCCTCGCAATGTGCCGCTGATAGCAGCGGCGCATGCACAGGGGGGGGGGGGATCCTCGGCCTCTGGCCCTTGCCAGAATGAAATCTCCCGTGCGACAACCAGTGACGTCACATGCCAAGCCACGCGCCCACACAGTCGTAATCACTCGGTAGGAAACACTTAACCCCTTCAGCGTCCCCTCCTGGTTAACCCCTTCACTGCCAGTGTCATTTTTATAGCACTTTTCGCTGTAAAAATGACAATGGCGCCAAAATAGTGTCAAAAGTGTCCACCATAATGTCATAGTCACTATATAAAAAAAAAAAAAACATTAAACTATCCCCTTTTTTGTAGACTCTATAACTTTGGCGCAAACCAATCAAACTTATTGCGATTTTCTTTACCAAAAATATGTAGAATACGTATCGGCCTAAACCGAGAAAAAAAATAAAAAATTATATTTTGGGGGGTATTTATTATAGCAAAAAATATTGTGATCAAATACCACCAAAAGAAAGCTCCATAAAAAAAATATGCCAATTTTGTTTGGGAGCCACGTTGCACTATCGTCCAATTGTCAGTTAAAGGGACGCAGTGCCGAATTGCAAAAAAAGGGGCCTGGTCCTTTAGCTACAAAATGGTCCGGGGCTTAAGTGGTTAAGCAGTTTTATTTCCCATTTAGAATAAAGGTTTTGGATAAATAAAAGCTGATCATTGCAAGCACCGTTTTCTCAATGTGCCACGTTTTCTGGACAGACCTACTGGCTGGATCACCAGGTAAAAAAAAAGGGACGGCAGGCATTAACCACTACTTACTGGGCTCTTTCCCCCTTCCTGCCCAGTCTAATTTTCAGTGCTGTCACTTTGAATGACAATTGCACAGTCATGGAACGCTGTAGCCCAAAAATATGTTTTCCCCCCACAAATGGAGCTTTCTTAAACTTCTCAACAACTTTATCCCTCACCTGTCTGGTGTGCTTATTGTCCTTCATGATGCCGTTTGTTTACAAAGGTTTGCCAACAGACCTGAGGGCTTCACAGAACAGTTGTACTTATACATAGAATAAATTACACACAGGTGGACTCTATATACTGTACCAATTAAGTGATTTCTGAAAGCAATTGGTTCCACTAGAACGAGTGATAAATATTCACACAGAACAGAGAGATTGGAACATGTTTGGCAATGAAGAAGATCCAAATCAAAACATAAAACATGTTATACTTACCTGACATTATTTTGCACAGAGAAGCCCCTATCCTCTCCTCGGGTCCCTCGCTGGTTCGCTGAACTGACTAAAGCAGCTTGCGATTGGACACACCGAGCGGTGGCTGGGTGTCCATTCAGACACGGAGCAGTGGTTTGGCCTCATCCCCCCTTATTGGCTCACTGACCAATAGTAGCAAGAGCCAATGGCGCCGTTCTGCTGTCTCATCCAATGAGGAGGCAGAGTCCCGGGCAGCCGAGACGCTCCTGCAACATCGCCAAATCGAGATGGGGCTCAGGCAAGTATTAGGGGGGCTGCTGCACACATTTTTTTTTTTCTTATCTTAACCCAGTGGTTCTTAACCTTTCTAGTGACGGGACCCCTTGATACAATTTCCCAGGTTGTGGGGGCCCCTAACAGTAAAATTATTTTCGGTAGCGTGGGTTGACCCAAGGCAAGACAAATCATTTGCACCCCTAACCCAAGGACATTAAGCGCTCCCTGGGTCCCTTTCACTTGCATAGTATTAACCCCCCTGCCGGTATCCCCGAGCGCGACTCGGGGTGGATTTTTCATGTAAATATCGATATCCCCGAGTCGCGCTCGGGGTGAATGCAGAGCCTGCAGCGCGCGCTGGCTTACCTGTTTATCCAGACGGGGTACTGTACTTACCTTGTCCCTGGATCCAGCGATGCATCCCCGCTGTGTGAGCGAGTGGCGTCCTCCATTCGACTCACACAGTGCCCGCGCGCCGCCGATCTCCGTTCCCTGCGACGTAACGGCACACGGGGGCGGAGACCGGCGGCAAATTCAAAAAAGTAAACAAACACATAACATACAGAATACTGTAATCTTATAGATTACAGTACTGTATGTAAAAAGTACACACCCCCCTGTCCCTAGTGGTCTGCCCAGTGCCCTGCATGTTCTTTTACATAATAAAAAAAAAAAATTTTGTGCCTGCAAACTGTAGATTGTCCATAGCAACCAAAAGTGTCCCTTTATGTCAAAAGTGGTTTTAGAGCAGCTAGAAAACAGCGATAATAAATGATAATCACTTGCAGAATTGAGCGATAGCGATTTGTGGGGAAATTCGTCATAAAAAAATAAAAGTAATGACAGCGACAATTCTGCAACTGAGAAAATTTCAGTGATTTTGATTTGATTACATTAGTGAATAATTTTTATTATAATTACATTATTTGTTATAATTATTTATAGTTATTTATTATATTATAATTTTATGATTTTGTGTTTTAAACTTTATCATACCCGGGATGTCTACTAGACTCTGGTTTGGACAAATTTAAGTGAGTTATTCCTAAAAATTTTAGGCCTACAGTATAAAACGCAGAATTTCCATGCAAAATAATTGTACCGCTTTTGGTACGTAATTCCAGACAGAATCATACCGCCAGGGAGGTTAAAACCTCTTGTGGTACATTTTAGGATGTACCACTTTTTCCCTTTTGTTCTTTTTTTATTTTCGTTTTATATCTCTCTATCCTAATTCATGCCAAAATCAGGAGATAGGGTCTCCTCCAGCTCCTCCCACTTTACATTCCTCACCAGTTAGCTGCCCCCAGCCATGTGGTGAACTGAATGGACGGCTGCAAAGAGGCTAAGTGGCCAGCCGCGGGCTCCAGTAACAGTTCAGCTGGGTGGCCACAGGCTCCAGGGATAGCCCAGCTGAGTGGCTGCAAAAAGGCTGGGAGAGCGGTGTGGACTTCAGGAACACCCCAGTATTCGTGACCCCTGGCAAACCATCATTCGACCCCTGAGGGGGTCCCGACCCCAGGTTTGAGAACTGGGTATATGTGCCCAGTAAGCAAGTGGTTAATGCATTAGTAATCACCAATGCATTAATCCCCACTAGACTACTAGTTTTTGCTACAATTCAACCAATGCACACCAGCTCCTAAAGCCTCCAGGGCTATGCACGCTGCAAATTGTAGATAGTCACCAGCTTCCGCGCACTTCAGAGGGAGGAGTCATCAGGGCAGGGCCGATCCGCCCTATAGGCTCACTATGCAAGCCGCTTAGGGCCCGCAAAACTGCGGAGGGCCCCCCAAATTACTAGAGGCCCCACCTGGTGAGAAGTCATTTTCGGCCCCTCACCCCACTTCTCAACTTGCTGGCTGCATGGGAGAAGAGGTAAGAAGTCAGCACCCAACCGCTTTTCACTTTCATGTAAGATTTCATTTCCGACCGCAGAACACCCCCCTTCCCCCGCTTCTCAACTTTAATCTTTAATGTGACATATCATTTTGCTTAGGGCCCCAGGGAGGTCAGGATCAGCACTGCATCAGGAGGGTGGTGGCCTAAAATCGAAGAGACAACAGACTCTCCATGACATCAGAAAAGAGTTGGAATACAACCAACGGTGTCCATTCTGCTGTAGTTACCACAGTTAGACCTCATGTACACACAAACACACACACACACACACACACACTACGAAAATCATAAGGAAAAATTTGTAACACAGAACATTAGTACAACGCTTTTGACAGCCGATTTGACTTTTTTTTGTCAGACAAAAACTGGATGCGCAGGCTATAAAATTTGGTGGATGTGAACTCAACGTCTGAAATTCGGATGGTCAGTACCAAAATCGTCACACAAGTCGAAAGTACAAAACACGCATGCTCGCATTTAAGGAACGACTGGAAAGAGTTGTGTTGTAAACTACCGTTCGTAATACAGAACTAACATTCGTGACGCGGCAATTGATGAAATGTCAAAATGCAGCGCACATTCTCATCTTCTGCAATGAGATCATAATGAAGCCGCTTTGCTGATACTGATGTAGTATATGCCAAACGTGTTTTATCAGTAAATTTGTTTTGTATGGTCTAAAAATTGCAAAGCGACTCTCAAACTTCTACCAACATGAAATTATTAGAAGGGGTCCAAAGGGTTGCGCTTGAGAAATGAACTTCCTCTTTATACTCTCATAGTATGTCACTGTGGTCGTGTTTGACAAATGACAATTTGTGGATAGTAAGTATACTAGACAAAATTCTGCATACGTGCCTTTGACAATCAGAAGCTCAGTCGTACAACAATCAAACCGTATGTACGAGGCACAACAGTGAAGTTAAAACGAATATTTCGCAACTTACCCATCCTTAGATGAAGTGGCTGCATTTGTTTTCTTAGTCTTTTTTTTCTCTTCTCCTCTGGTGATGTGGACATCTCCTTCATGTGTACTAGCCTACAGCAGCCCCGGGAAAATGTGGCACGGTTTTGCTTTTTCCCGCAGTCAAAACATTCCTATCCTGAACGCGATTCTGCCACATTCAGGAGATGGATGTTAAAGCGCATCTAAAAAAAAAAAAAAAAAAAAAAAAAACACGCTAAAAGCCTTTGTGCACATTGACACATTTTATGGAGTCGAGTTTAGGAGCTTTGGCAAAAGAACGCCAAAAGCACATAAACTCAAGTTTAGGAGCTGCCAGTGTACATGAAGCCTAATGCCGCGTACACACGAGCAGGCTTTTGCCCGGCCAAATCACAACAGAATTCCATCAGAAAAAAATAAAATGTGTTCTATATCAACTCCAATGGCATGAATCGGAATGTCCGATGAAAAAACTCAGATGGGCTACACACGGTCTGACTTTTACCATCAGAAATTCCGATCGTGTGTACGGGGCATAAGGGTGACTGCATTCACTCCATCAATGGAGGAACAATGTAACCACCCCTGAACAGAAGCATTGTCTACTAGTGGAGAGGGTGGGTTTAGATAGAATACTAGATTTAGTTACTAGATTTAGTTACTAATGAATTACAGTGCCTTGCGAAAGTATTCGGCCCCCTTGAACTTTGCGACCTTTTGCCACATGTTTCAAACAAAGATATAAAACAATTTTTTTTGTGAAGAATCAACAAGTGGGACAATCATGAAGTGGAACGAAATTTATTGGATATTTCAAACTTTGTTAACAAATAAAATACTGAAAAATTGGGCGTGCAAAATTATTCAGCCCCTTTACTTTCAGTGCAGCAAAGATCTCTGAATGATCCAATGTTGACCTAAATGAATAATGATGATAAATAGAATCCACCTGTGTGTAATCAAGTCTCCGTATAAATGCATCTGCACTGTGATAGTCTCAGAGGTCCGTTTAAAGCGCATAGAGCATCATGAAGAACAAGAAACACACCCGGCAGGTCCGAGATACTGTTGTGGAGAAGTTTAGAGCCGGATTTGGATACAAAAAGATTTCCCAAGCTTTAACCATCCAAAGGAGCACTGTGCAAGCGATAATATTGAAATGGGAGTATCAGACCACTGCAAATCTACGAAGACCTGGCCGTCCCTCTAAACTTTCAGCTCATACAAGGAGAAGACTGATCAGAGATGCAGCCAAGAGGCCCATGATCACTCTGGATGAACTGCAGAGATCTACAGCTGAGGTAGGAGACTCTGTCCATAGGACAACAATCAGTCGTATACTGCACAAATCTGGCCTTTATGGAAGAGTGGCAAGAAGAAAGTAATTTCTTAAAGATATCCATAAAAATTGTCGTTTAAAGTCTGCCACAAGCCACCTGGGAGACACACCAAACATGTGGAAGAAGGTGCTCTGGTCAGATGAAACCAAAAATCAAACTTTTTGGCAATGCAAAACGTTATAAAATTAGGGAAAAATCTGTGCTAACTCAAAAAAGGAAAAAAAGGGATTTTTAAATACAGCTTACCTGTAAAATCCTTTTCTTGGAGTACATCACGGGACACAGAGCGGCATATTCATTACTATGTGGGTTATATGGAGTACCTTCAGGTGTGGACACTGGCAATCTCAAACACGAAGTCCCCTCCCTATATAACCCCCTCCCCTAGAGGGAGTCCCTCAGTTTTGTAGCAAGCAGTATGCCTCCCAAAATGGTCACCCAAAAGAGGGGTGGGAGCTCTGTGTCCCGTGATGTACTCCAAGAAAAGGATTTTACAGGTAAGCTGTATTTAAAAATCCCTTTTTCTTTCTCGTACATCACGGGACACAGAGCGGCATATTCATTACTATGTGGGATGTCCGAAAGCAATGCTTTAATGAGGGGAGGGAGACATCTTCCAAAGAAGGATTCAATTTAGAGGTAAACTCAAATAATAATAATAATTCCAACTTAGTCAAGAAAAAAACTTCTTTAACCAAGGGTGCTTCTGATCCCGAGGATTTCAAACTGCAGCCTGTAGTACTGCCTGTCCAAAGGCAGAATCCGCATTCCTTCTCACGTCTAGTTGATAAAACCTTGTAAACGTGTGGACTGATGACCACGTTGCCGCCTTGCATATCTGAGCCATAGAGATCTGATGGTGTGCTGCCCAAGAGGCGCCCATGGCCCTGGTAGAATGGGCCTTTACCGACAACGGAGGAGGCAACCTCTTCAAACCGTAGGCTTGAATGATTAATTGTCTAATCCATCTCGAAATGGTGGATTTTGCAGCTGCCTGCCCCTTCTTGGGGCCATCTGGTAGAACGAATAATACATCTGTCTTTCGGATTTTTTCTGTAGCTTTAAGATAGGCCTTCATGGCCCAGACAATATCCAAGGTATGCAGCAACCCCTCCTTTCTAGATGTAGGTTTTGGAAAGAAGGATGGAAGTACCAAATCCTGGTTTAAGTGAAATTTGGATATAACCTTTGGTAGAAAGGAAGGATGGGGCCGGAGAACTGCCCTGTCCTTATGCAGAACGAGATATGGTTCCTTACACGATAAGGCTGCTAATTCTGACACTCTCCTGGCCGAAACTATGGCGACCAAGAAAACCAACTTTCTTGTCAGTAAGACTAAAGGAATCTCAGCCAACGGCTCAAAGGGTTGTTTCTGTAAAGTGGACAGGACAAGATTTAAGTCCCATGGACAAATTGGTGACTTGACAGGAGGATTAATACTCAAGACCCCCTGTATGAAGGTCTTTACCAGCGAGTGGGTGGCCAGCGGCCTCTGAAACCACACTGACAGAGCTGAGATCTGTCCCTTGATTGTGCTTAGTGCCAGGCCTTTATCCACTCCTAGCTGGAGAAAACTTAACACCCTATCAATAGTATATTTGCGGGAATTCCATCTTTTGGATTCACACCAGCCTACGTAGTTCCTCCACACCCTGTAATAAATCACCCTGGAGACCGGCTTTCTAGCCCTAATCAGGGTAGGAATTACCTGCCTAGACAGACCTCTACCCCTGAGAATCAGGGATTCAGCCTCCAGGCCGTCAAATTTAGACGCTGTAATGTAGGGTGGAGGATCGGGCCTTGTGAGAGTAGGTCTGGTTGTAGAGGAAGAGTCCAAGGGTCTCCCACTGCCATCTTCAGGACTAGTGAGTACCAAGTCCTCCGGGGCCAAGCCGGAGCTACTAGAATGACTGGCTTGTGCTCCACTCTGATCCTGCGCAACAGGCGAGGGAGTAACTGTAGCGGAGGGAATGCATATAGAAGTTTGAATTGATGCCAAGGGCAAACCAACGCATCGGTTCCGCAGGCCATAGGATCCCTCGCTCGAGACACGAACCTGTCTAGTTTCTTGTTGAACCTGGATGCCATTATATCTACGTCCGGCATTCCCCACCTCTGGCAGATTGTCTGAAAGACCTGGGGATGCAGAGACCACTCCCCTGGCAACAGACTCTGGCGACTTAAGAAGTCTGCCTGCAGGTTGTCCACTCCGGGAATGAATATCGCCGAAATGCAGGGTACATGAACCTCTGCCCACTGAAAAATCAAGCTCACCTCCCTCTGAGCGGCCTGACTCCTGGTTCCCCCTTGGTGGTTTATGTATGCCACCGCCGTGGCATTGTCTGACTGGATTCTCACCGGGAACCCCTTTAATCTGGAGGTCCATGCCAGAAGGGCTAGGCGAGCAGCTCTGATCTCCAAGATATTGATGGGGAGCTGCCTCTCTGCTTTCACCCAAGTTCCCTGGAACGGCTGTAGGCTGTAGGCTGGAACGCTGACTTTCCCCGGTTTAGGACCCAGCCGAATTCTTCGAGGTACCGAACCGTGAGGTTTACTGCCTTTTGCAGACCCGACCGTGAGTGATCTATGATTAAAAGGTCGTCCAAGTATGCTAGGACTGTGACCCCCTGGACCCTTAAATTGGCCAGAACTGGGGCTAGGATCTTCGTGAATACCCGGGGGGCCGTGGCCAGCCCGAAGGGGAGCGCCCTGAATTGGAAGTGTCGCTGCCCCACCGCGAAGCGTAAAAATCTTTGATGCGACTGAAAGATTGGTACATGAAGGTAAGCATCCTTTATGTCTATGGAGGCCAGAAAATCGTCCTTCTGAAGCGCGGCGGCTGCTGACCGGATGGATTCCATCCGGAAGGAACGAACCCTTAGGAAACCGTTTAACCTCTTTAGGTCCAAGATTGGCCTGACATCGCCGTTGGGCTTTGGTATGACAAAGAGATTGGAATAGAAACCTAGCCCTTGCTCTTGGGCTGGCACTTCTATAATTACGTCCTGGCAAAGCAGGTGATCCAAAGCTGCCAGCATTGAGGCCTTCCTTGCTGGATCCCTTGGTAGCCTTGATTCCTGAAAATGAGGCGGAGGATACCTTAGAAACTCCAGTCTGTAACCTGTGGTTACAGATGCCCAGACCCATTTGTCGGGGATCTTGGCTTCCCAAACTTCTGAGAAGAAACGAAGCCTTCCCCCCACCCGCGAGAGTGGGGGCGCCCCTTCATAAGGCAGACTTAGGGGCTGTCTTTGTCGGCTTGCGATACCACGGCCTCTTACCCCCAGGGGCCTGTCCCTGCGATCTACTGTTAACGTTGGATCGTGCAGGCGGCCGTCGATACTGCCTGGAATTTGAGGGCCCCGAGACAGGAAAGAGCTGCCTTTTAAATGTAGGCGCCCGGAATGTCTTTTTGACCGGTAAAAGGGTACTCTTGCCATTTGAAATAGTCTGAATATATTTATCCAGATCCTCTCCGAAGAGTCGTCCTCCATGGAAGGGAAACCCTGCCAGAAGCTTTTTGCATGGGGGCTCCGCCGCCCAGTTCTTCAACCATAAGAGCCTTCTCATATGTACCAAAAATAGTGATAAACGAGAGGCCTGCTGGATGGAATCTTTTATAGCATCTACAGCAAAACACAGAGCTCTGGGAATGTCAGAAAACTCTTCTGCTTGTTGGGTAGGCATGTCCTTTAACATTTCCTTTGTCTGGTCTTTTAACGCCTGACAAACACCAATCGCAGCCACAGCTGGCTGTACCACTGCTCCTGCCGTAGCAAAGGATGCTTTTAAAAGTCTCTAACCTTTTATCAACCGGATCTTTAAACATATGTATGTTTTCCACCGGGCAAGTTAGTGATTTATTCACACATGAGATGGCTGCATCCACTACTGGGAGCCTCCACCTCTTGGAGAATTTTTCCTCCATGGGGTAAATGACCGCAAATCTTTTCGGTGGCAGAAAAATCCTGTCCGGCCGTACCCAATCCCGAAAGATCAATTCCTCCAAAAGAGGATGGACCGGAAAAACTGCGTTGCTTAACGGAGCTTTCAAAGAGCCCAGAGAGGATACCGGAGGAACCTGAGGCTCTGGCAATGGTAAACTAAATGCCGAGCGGACCATGTCCGTCAAAGACTGTACCCACAGTCTTTCTGTCTGGGAGTCTGAAAATGGTTCCTCCGAGGCAGACCCCTCAATCCCTGAACCCTCTTGGTTCAGGTCTAGTTGATCCTCCTGTGATTCCAATTCCTCCGGAGAGAGAATCTCAGCATCTGAGGATACACCTCTTGGTGATGGGGATCTAACCCGTTTCTTACCAGGAATAGCTCTAGCGATCAATGCTGCTATTCTCTCTTCTAGCCCCCCTAGGGATACGGCTAGCATCTCCTCTGTGATAAACACAGGGCTGGGCTGATCTGGGCCAGCCTCCGCACCAGATCCCCCTAATGGCTCATCCAAGGCGCTTTTTATGTTAATAAGTTGCGGGGAAAGTATCGGCATATCAGAATCAGAAAGGGAACCCTTTTGTTTTTTGGTCTTTTTTGTACCCTTTGACCCCGAACCTTTGGAAGCCATAATACAAACTCGAGGGACTCCGCCCACACAACAGACTGTAGTGGCCAGGAGTACAAAACCAGAGTTTAGGGGACAATAGATCACTAATGCCCAAAAACTGATGGGACCCCGTATGTTTTTTTTTTTTTTTTTAATATATATTATATATTTTCTTTTGACAACATACAGTGACCCCAAACTAAGTTTGCCAGCCTCCAACCTGCTGCAAAAAGGGGGATTTTGGCTTAACAAAAAAGGCATTGGAACAAAGTCCACATGTACTACCCCTCTTCCGCCACCGGGAGTCACTGTTCTGCCGCTCTGCGTCCTCTCCTCTGAAAATCAGCCTCAGACTGAGCACTGACAATGCCTGCTGTCTATAACAGCACAAAGGTGCGCCCCTGTATGACGCCGCAGGCACGCCCCCCCCCCCCCCCCGCCCTCCTGTCTGAACGGCGCGAAAAACGTCAATAAGACGTGCGCGCGCACGCGCGCGCGCGTATGCCGGAAACAGGAGGAACATGGAGGAGCCGCGCTGCTGGAGATCCAGGAACGCAGAAACAGGCGGCAGATTCAAACCCCCGGCCAGGTAAGACTCTCCAAAGGCCCCTAGGGATCCTTACTAGCCCTAGGAAGAAACAGCAGGTTTAGCTAGCAACACATATTTAGACAGGGGGACCTAGTGATGGGGGAGAAAAGGTGTCATCCTGTCTCTCTTAGACATAGTGAGCAAGGTTGCCCATGCAGAGCATACTTAGGCTATCCCCCTTTTTAGGTTACCCCGGAGAGCCTGCTGTCGAACCAAGTCCCGCAGGCTCCCCCTTACCTGCTCCATGCTGCAGGATGTTTGTCCAGCAAACTGATCCAATCTTCTCCCATCTCCGTGGGTAGCGTAGTAGACCTTCAGGCCCTGGGGTCCTATGAAGGTACCCACTGTCCTGGACCTATATAGCACCCTGGCAAACAGGAACTTATGGTTTTTACAAACTCCAAGTCCTGGGCCCAGGGTCCAGCCCTCCAAAGAGGAGCATTATAGGCAAAACCCCACGGCTTGGGGCCCGGGTACTGTCCACTTTGGCACTGAGGCTCCTTGGACAGATCCGGTTAGCCCGCCCTTAATCCCAAGGATGTGGAGCAAAGCTATTCCGTGACCAACACCTAAGACACTGGCGAAAAAACTGAGGGACTCCCTCTAGGGGAGGGGGTTATATAGGGAGGGGACTTCCTGTTTGAGATTGCCAGTGTCCACACCTGAAGGTACTCCATATAACCCACATAGTAATGAATATGCCGCTCTGTGTCCCGTGATGTACGAGAAAGAAATAAGCAGCTACATACAAACAAAGCCAGTAAATAGTAAACAAAAAAAAATTGCAAAACATTATGTTTGGCGTAAAAGCAACACAGCTCATCACCCTGAACACACCATCCCCACTGTCAAACATGGTGGTGGCAGCATCATGGTTTGGGCCTGCTTTTCTTCAGCAGGGACAGGGAAGATGGTTAAAATTGATGGGAAGATGGATGGAGCCAAATACAGGACCATTCTGGAAGAAAACCTGATAGAGTCTGCAAAAGACCTGAGACTGGGACAGAGATTTGTCTTCCAACAAGACAATGATCCAAAACAAAGCAAAATCTACAATGGAATGGTTCACAAATAAACATATCCAGGTATTAGAATGGCCAAATCAATGTCCAGACCTGAATCCTATCGAGAATCTGTGGAAAGAACTGAAAACTGCTGTTCACAAACGCTCTCCATTCAACCTCACTGAGCTTGAGCAGTTTTGCAAGGAGGAATGGGCAAAAATTTCAGTTTCTCGATGTGCAAAACTGATAGAGACATACCCCAAGCGACTTACAGCTGTAATCGCAGCAAAAGGTGGCGCTACAAAGTATTAACTTAAGGGGGCTGAATAATTTTGCACACCCAATTTTTCAGTTTATTTGTTAAAGTTTGAAATATCCAATAAATTTGGTTCCACTTCATGATTGTGTCCCACTTGTTGTTGATTCTTCACAAAAAATTACAGTTTTATATCTTTATGTTTGAAGCCTGAAATGTGGCAAAAGGTCGCAAAGTTCAAGGGGGCCGAATACTTTCGCAAGGCACTGTAAAGCTCCAGATATTACTTTTAAGCAGTAACAGAAAATGTTATTCCCCTATTGGGATAAAGGTTTACCTGACTAAATAAAAGCTCAACCCTCTAAAGCTGCACTCACACTATAGTGGTTTCCAAATTTGTGTCTTATTCGCCGGGTCTGACTCTGGTCAGGCTGCGGGCACGATCTTCCTACCTTATTTCTGCATTCCAGGCTGCGGGCATCCATAAATCAAAAGCCGCGCCTCCTCCTCAGATTGTTCCGTGATAGGCAGAACACAAATTTTCCCAGCAGGGTCTCTGTTCTGTGTTCCGCCTATCACAGATGCCTTCTCATCCTCGGACAATAGGACATCCGTGATAGGCGGAACACTGAACAGAGGCCCTGCTAGGAAAATTTGTGTTCAATTCTAATCTAAGGAGAAGCGCGGCTTTTGATTTATGGATGCCCGCAGCCTGGAATCCAGAAATAAGGTAGGATGATCGTCTTGGCCGGCACAGTGGGGGCATGTAATGGCACAGTGGGGGCATATAATGTAATGGCACAGTGAGATTTGAAAAAAAAAAAAGCCTGTTCCCGTCAGCGGTTGTTCCCGCTACCCCTCAGCTTCCAGAAAGATTAGTAGGGAGGGGGGTAGTCTTATATGGTGACTATATCCCAAAACCAAAATTTTTCCTGGAAAAATAGGGGGTTGTCTTATACGGCCAGTCGTCTTATACGCCGGCAAATACGGTACCTTTTTTGTGTTTGTTTCCACTGAAATATGCATATGCAGGGCGCGGTTTTGCACACAATCACAAAATGATACAATGTAAATGCAGCCTACCTGCTGTGTTAAAGTTGAATAGACTGAGGAAATTTCTTTCCTGCAACCACTTTTAAACTTAAATTCCTGGTTCAGGCCTTCTTATAAAAATAATGAAGATCAATGCTGGACTTCAGATTGGCGGAAACCTTGAAGTGGATCCTTCCCTCCACACTGTGAACAGCATACTTGAACATTATGAGACACACCTCTGAGTGCATTTTCCTCCAGCGATTTGCTCCATCGGTGCCATGTATCCTTCTTCTGGGTCTGCCGTCTTCTTGCTTCGACCACCAATGTAACCCCTGCACATGAGTGCTGCCGTTACATTTTCTCAGCTCCATTCCCAGTATCTTGAGATGCAGGGACCCTACGCTGTACAGCGCATGTGCCACAGTTAATGTTCAGATTGGGAAAAAAAAAAGAGACTGCCAGCAGATCAAGCTTTTTATGGCATAAGAGACTTACAAAGCCTCAAAAAGGCCCTACTTGCAATTTTTAGATACTTTAAAAAAAAAGGTTATTTCTGCTTTAAATGTTTATTTTGTATATAGATACAAGTGTGGACAGGCCTTCACAGTTGTCTCCTTGCTTCTGAGTCCCACCCTCCTCTCCACCTTGTCCAATCAGAGAATGCTTTACATTTTCTGAATGAATGCAAATCATTCACTGAACGGTGCCTGTGTCGAGCAGCTGACCTCCTGTTTTCACAATGTATCAGGGTGAACCTGGAATCACACAGAGATCACTGGAGTAGCGGTGCCTACAACAGTGATTTCCAGCTTCATGGGGCACTGGCGAAGTGTGGTATATACATAGTTACATTGGTCCAAGCTGATCACGTGATAAACAAAATATCGTAATCAGCTTTTTTTCTGCTCACATTGACAACGTGAGCAGAAACAAAAGCTGATCAACGGCTTTTGTCATGACAGCAGTCTCAAAGAGAATGAGACATCACCCAAGCATCTGTGCCCATCAGTGCCACCTGCCAGCGAACATTAATGAAATTGCTAAATTTTATAACAAACTAAACTTTTCTGACAGGTTATTTTTTTTTTTTTTTTCAACATTTTTGGTCTTTAAGCACTTAAGACCCGGACCATTATGCAGGTTAAGGACCTGGCCCCTTTTTGCAATTCGGCACTGCCTCGCTTTGAAAATTGCGCGGTCTTGCGACGTGGCTGCCAAACAAAATTGACGTCCTTTTTTTTCCCCACAAATAGAGCTTTCTTTTGGTGGTATTTTATCACATCTGCAGTTTTTAATTTTCGCGCTATAAACAAAAACCCGACGACAATTTTGAAAAATTGCAATATTTTTTACTATAATAAATATCCCCAAAAAAATTATTTTTCCGCAGTTTAGGCCGATATGTATTCTACATATTTTTGGTAAAAAAAAAAATAAAAAAAAAAAAAAAATGCAATAAGCGTTTGATTGGTTTGCGCAAAAGTTATAGCGTTTACAAAATAGGTGATAGTTTTATGCCTTTTTTTTTTTTTGTTACTAGCGATCAGTGATTTTTTTCGTGACTGCGAAGGGGTAACCAGGAGGGGGGTGCTGTAGGGGTTAAGTGTGCCCTCAGGGAGTGTTCTTACAGTGGGGGGGCATGGCTGTGCATGTGACGTCACTGATCATCGTTCCCTAACACAGGGAACAGACAGACAATCAGTGACAGCCACACTAGGAAGAACGGGGAAGGTTTGTTTACAGTTACCTCTCCCCATTCTTCCTCTCTGCAACCCAGCAGGTGCTGTCACGGAGAACAGGAACAGGTTGTGAGTGTGCCGGCGTGCTCCTGACCCATGGCTGGGCTCTTAAAGGCGAAGTACAGGTACGAGCCTGTGCCCAGCCGTGCCCTTCTGCCGACGTGAAGGGGTCCTTAACTGGTTAATGCCACCAAAAGATAGCTCTATTTGTAGAAAAAAAAAAAATGTAATTCGGGTACAGTGTTGCATAACCGCGAAAAGCAGAAAATTGGTCTGGCCAGGAGGGTTTAAGTACCCAGTAAGCAAGTGGTTAAACAGATTAAAAATCCTCTCTGTGTAAACTAGGCCCAACAGACAAAAGAGCATCAATGCATAGTACATGCTATTAAGGTGAAAGAAAGGGAAAAAAAACACATTTTTTTATCCTCCCAGACAGGCAAGCCCTAGTACTTCTTTACTATAAAGATTACCAATCACAGAAGTACAAAGGCAGGAGTCAAAATAGGGTGATGAAGGCGGAAAGGTTAATCTTATTCATCCTTTCAAAGCAAGTGCGAATAAAAAAGGTTGTAAAGACATGGATAATGAAGCAGAAAACTGTGGGCGATGGGGCAGCACAAGGCCAAACAATAAATCCAGCCACATACACGGGACTCAAACAGATGAAAATTGTCATGATACAAAACTAAATCAAAGTAGTATGCTAATAAGTGACCATTTTGCACTTACTGAAAGTATGGCTAAACCCAGTCACTAAAATCTCATACTTTTTGGTTTCTAATCCTAAAAGTGAGAAAACAAAAACACTCTTCTAGACTGTGGTCCGATCTCATTCTATGACATTGTTAACACAGGCATGGTCCACCATGGTCACCATCAGGAAGCTGGTCCAAAGACATAGCAAAAAGGGGACTATCCACACCAGGTGAACTAGGGCCGTGGGCTGATATTCCAGAGCAGTCCCACCATAACACAAGGCAAAAAATGCCTCGTCTCTTACATCAGTGGTCATCAACCTTGTCCTGCAGGGCCCACTAACAGGCCAGGTTTGCAAGATAACTGAAATACATGACAGGTGATATCATTTGCTGCTCAGTGATTGTAGTATTCTAGTCTGCATCTCCCCAAGGTAATACATAAAACCTGGCCTGTTAGTGGGCCCTGCAGGATTGGTTGATGACCACTGTCCTACATGGCCAGTTCACACCTCCACGTTGTTATGATGTGTCGGGGGGGGGGGACGCATTCAGGACTTTGAGCACAACACAATCCACCACCCCACATTGCAGCCAACAGAGCTTTAAGTGGTTAGAAAGGTGGAGGGCTTTTTACCCCAATACCTTCTATGTGTACAGCTCCCCTCCCTTATACTTACCAGAGCCCATTCTGAATCCAGCGCATGTTTGAGAACAGCAGCTCTCTCTCTCTCCTCACAGGACAGAGGCAACACAAAGAGCCAGGAGCTCCTGCTGCTGTCAATCAAATTCTGTGCCAAGGGAGTGGGAGCCAGGTTGCTTCCTTTGGTGGCACACATGGAAGATGAAGAGGCCGGAGTACCTCAGTAGAGGATCCGGCACTGTGCAAAACCATAATACAGAGCAGGCAAGCGTAACAGATTTACTTTTTTTTCTTAAGTGATAGCAATAACAAGTTTACAATCACTTGCGCTGGATTCACACGTGTGCGGTATGAATTCCAGCTCCATTTTCTCTGCGGAGAAAAAAAAAAAAGCAGGTTAGCGATTCCTCTCCGTTGTATCTGCGGATCAGCTGAGCTGGGGGGGGGGTGTAGTGAGGAGGGGGGAGAGAATCTGTGTTCAGAAAAACAGAACACATCTGCGAATCAGATGCGTTCCCATAGAAGATAAGGTGCCTGCAATTCACGCTACAAGGCCTAGAAAACTCACACTTTTTTGGGCAATGCAGAGTGCGGATGCCACATATGTGAACCAGACACATTGAAAAGAACAGAATTAAAATGTTCTACGAATTGGATGTGGTGTAAGCTGCATTCAATTCTCATGACTGGCTAGTTCTGGGAGGCCGCCATATGACATCCTCCCGTGCCCCCTGGGGAACGCAGCCAGAAGTGTCCGTGATGGCTGGGTCCTTGTTACCCAACACCTTACAGATCGGGTGTAAAGGAACAATCACAGCGACCCTTTGCCACGTGATCGCTCCATCCATACAGCGCGTCACGAGATTCCGAAAGAAGCCGAACGTCGGTGCGCAGGCGCCGTATAGAGCCGCACCGACGTTCGGTTTCTTTCGGCGTCTCGTGACGCGCTGTATGCTTCGGACAGATGCCTGTCCATCAATTAGGCACGCCCAGCCTCGACCGTCATACCCGGAAGCCGGGTTGAGAATACATCTTGGAAACAGTATGTACGGAACGTATTTTTTTAAAAAAACAGCCGATTCTAATCATCTTAAAATGTTATAAATGCAATGTTAAAAATGTATTTTCAGGCGAACCTCCCCTTTAAGAATGAATTGCCTTTTTTTAAAACTTTACATATTAACTAAATTATACCACACTTTTTTTTTTTTTTTTTTAAGGTTGTTTACCGATTAATTAATAATAAATCGGTCAACTAATAGATTATGAAAATAATAGTTAGTTGCAGCCCTAATCTCTGTCTCACACACACACACAATTCGGTTTTTGGCTTCATATTTGGATTTCTTTGTTTTATTTACGGTAACACATAATAGTTTGATATACTTGCATTGCAGTTGCTGATCATATAAAACAGAACAAAAAAAATAATTGTACCATCAGACATGCAAGAAGGGAAAAAAAAAAATCTATCGCTTCAATTTAAATGGACTGTAGTAGTAATAAAGTATGCATCTAGGTACTGACATAACAAACCCAACTAGGCAAGAACTTAAAGGGTCACCCAAGTCAAAGTTCATCTCAGGTTTATATAGACTCATGGCAAGATCTCCGTTCCAAGTATATAAGACTTGAATCGCTGCTGTCAGTGGCGCATGCGCTCTGAATGCCCGGCTGAAGGTGCAGGAAATAAGTCTCCCGAGCGCATTCGCGGGAGGGACGACATTACGGCTCAGGCAACTCACAGCGCTGGAGCCGCGATACCTGAAAGACACGACGAGGGAAAATGTCAGCTCCCTCAGCGTGGACCAGGATCACCTGCCGACGCCTCTTCTAAGGTAAGTATTTCATAATGAGCTAGTATGCTGTGCATAGCAGCTCATTATACCTTTTGCCTAACAGGTTTAAAAAAGAAGAAATCTGCGGGCAGGGTTTGACAAATTTTCTTGGAATCTAGGAGCCAGAAAACGCGCCCCGTCAAGCTCGTGCACAGAAGCGAACACATACGTGAGTAGCGCCCGCATATGTAAACGGTATTCAAACCACACATGTGAGGTATCGCCGCAATCGCGTAGAGCGAGAGAAACAATTCTAGCCCTAGACCTCCTCTGTAACTCAAAACATGCAACCTGTAGAATTTTTTAAACGTCGCTTATGGAGATTTTAAAGGGTAAAAGTTTGTCGCCATTCCACGAGCGGACACAATTTTGAAGCGTGGCATGTTGGGTATCAATTTACTCAACGTAACATTATCTTTCACAATATATAAAAAAAAAAAAATTGGGCTAACTTTACTGTTGTCTTATTTTTTTTTTTATTAAAAAAAGTGCATTTATTCCCATAAAAAATTGTGTGCTTGTAAGACCGCTGCGCAAATACGGTGTGACAGAAAGTATTGCAATGACTGCCATTTTATTCTCTAGGGTGCAAGATTATATATATATATATATATATATATATATATATATATATATATATATATATATATATATATATATATATATATATATATATATATATATATATATATATATATATATATAGTTCTAATCGCAGGGGAGGAGATGGCAGTGAAAAAACACATAAGAACCGTTTTACTTGTAATGCCAAACGGCCACCACAAGATGGCGTCAGATCACAGAAGGCCGAAAAATCGCGGGCCCGCCGTGATCGCCCGGCGGGGGCACACGAAGACACAGGATCCTGTGTCTGTGCGCCCCCACCTCCCCTGCTGCGCGATTGCTGGTAATTGAGGCCGTGGCTTTGCAGCTAAGCTACCTTCTGTGAAGGCCGCAAAGCCGGGGCCTTAATTACTGGCGGGCGCCAGGTCACAATTTCTTGTCGCAAACGCGACCGGGCGCCTGGATTTTGTCGAGCGCTGTCTGCGGGTATACAACTGCTTTAAGTCTCATACATACAGATCGTGTTTTCCGCAGACAAAGTGTAGGACTTTTGTCCAAAGGGCACGAATGTAGTTACGCATTATGTGGTTTTTCAGCTCTTTAGCGCCACCCTTTGGGCACCTTCTGCTGATGTTGCGTTTGGTGAGCATTGCTTCCAAGCATGCATGTTTGTACTTTGGAGTTTTGTCTGACGAGCTTGTGTACACACAATCAGAAAATCTAACAGACCACTGACCACGGAAAATGTTAAAGCCTGCCATCCAACATTTGTCCGTGGAAAATCCGATAACTGTCCGATGGAGCGCACAAACGGTCGGATTTTCCAGCAACAGGCTGTCACACAATTCCTGTTGAAAAATCTGATTGTGTGTATGAGGCTTAACACTACAATAATGCAAATATAAAACCTGAGCTTGAAGAAAATCATATGTTACAAGTTCAAAGCGGCAGAACACCGCAGCATGATCAATGCTCAACAAGTCAGACAGGCACAGCGTGTTATAATGTGTAAGATTAGCTGCACACGGAGCCTGGAGCCACCTGAACTCAATAAGCCATCAGAAATCCACAGAACACTCGGCCAATTCTGCTGCATAGCAATCATCCTATACAGAACAGCTGCTGTACTCGGCACAAGGTACACCGCTGGCTTCTCATTCCTGACACTTACAATCAACAAAATAACATCCTTCTATACAAATGTATGGATAAGAAACCTACAAATAGAGCAAAGCACACCTCTCATACACCAAGAGGATATACAATGCCGTGCATATACAACAGTGTGTGCCAGTGGTGTAGTGTGGGTTGTCGGCGCCCGGGGCAAGTCATTTGCACCCCCTAACCTGCAGACTTTTCACACTCCGAGTCCCTTCCCTTCCCACAATAGTACTGACCTACCCGATTCCTATACTGACCTACCCGACCACTAATCTACCTGATTCCTATACTGACCCTTACACTAACCCACCCGATTCCTACATCTACACTACTCACTAAACCTACCTTATGCCTATACTAACCACTACACAATACACACCGACACTGCATTGGTGCATTTTACTCTAGGGGGCATTGGTGGACTGCAAGGCCCAGCATTTTACTATAGGGGGCATTGGTGGACTACAAGGTCCAGCATTTTACTATAGGAGGCTTTGGTGGCCTACAAGGCCTAGACAGCAGGGCCCTGTAGTCCACAAATCCCCCCTATAGTAAAATGCTAGGCCTTGTAGTCCACCAATGCCCCCTAGAGTAAAATGCTGGGCCTTGCAGTTCACAAATGCCCCCTAGAGTAAAATGCTAGGCCTTGTAGTCCACCAATGCCCCCTATAGTAAAATGCTGGGCCTTGTAGTCCACCAATGCCTCCTATATTAAAATGCTGGGCCTTGTAGTCCACCAATGCTTCCTAAAGTAAAATCCCCGGAATTTTACTATAGTAAGCATTGGTGGACTACAAGGCCCAGCATTTTACTATGGAGGCATAACACATTACTGTACACAGATTTTCTGGCTGCTCCCTCCCTCCCTCTCCCCAGACCAATACCTACTCCCCCCGGGCCAGCAGCAAAGCTCACGAGGAAGACGAGTCGCGCACCTTTTTTTTCTTCCTACTCTGCTTCTGCACGCCCTGAGCCGCCCCGACCGGACATGTTCACGCCGAGATCCAATCCGGAGAGCCTGAGGAGGCGGAGAAGACACTGAGTGTACAGTCGTACACAGCTCGCAGCGCTCCCAGCGATTGAGGATAACCCAAGCCAGGCCAGCCCTGCCCACCACACATGGCCCAATCACAGGGCGCCAGGGGCCGGCCTGAGACTAAACATGGTGGCAGGAGCGCGGAACTTAAAATTAGGATAATGTAGTGCTGGTGACACAAATGTTGCGTTCAGTGCCTAGGCCGCCCCTCGCACCCCCCACGCTACGCCACTGGTGTGCGCGATACCTGTGCTATCCTTCTAAATATTTACTGCTACAGGAGGGATACCATATCAATCATTACTGGATCACCATTAACATCAAAGTGCTGCACAATTTACTTGAGTAGATACAAACAGCAGAACTGGTAATTGGAAAGTGCCCTGCGTCAAACAAGTTATGTTCTCATCATGACTGGATATGCTGGGGGGCGAGGGGTAGGCCCTGGGTGTACTAGGGTTGGGGGGAGGGGGGAGATCTGGGTATCTCGGGGAATGCGCTGGGTAAACTGGGGATGGGGGGGGGGTATGCTCTAAATATACTGGGGATGGGGAGCAGGGATATGCTTTTGGTATACTAGGGATGGGGGAGGGGTATGCTTTGGGTGTACTGGGCATAATGGGGAGCTCTGGGTATACAAGGGATGGAGGGGTATATGCTCTGGGGATACTAGGGATGGAGGGGGATATGCTTTGGGTGTACTGGGAATGAATGCTATGGGCATACTGGGGGGAAATGCTTTGGATGTACTGGGGATATGCCCTCTGGGTATAATGGGAAAGGGGGGGGTGTGGCGCACTGGTTATGCTGGCAATGAGTGGGGGTGCTCTGGGTGTACTGGGGATAGGTGCTCTGGGTATACTGGGGATAGGTGCTCTGGATATACTGGGGATTAGCTGGATCTCTGGGTATACTGGGGGATATAGGGGGACATGCTTTGGGTGTACTGGGGATGATGGGGGATGGGGGGGGGGGGGGGGATCATGGGTGCTCTTGGTATACTGGGGATTGGGGATGGGGGGGGGGGGGGAGCTGGGGTATACTGGGGAGGTGGGGTGCTCTGGGTATACTGGGGAATGGGGGCTCCTTGGATATGGTGGGGAATGGGATATGGATGGGAATGGGGGGGGACTCTGGTTATACTGGGGATGGTGGGGTGCTCTGGATATAGATGGGGATGGGGGGATTGGGGGGTGTGAGGTTGTGGTGCGGGGGGGGGGGGAGCTGTGGATATGGATGGGATGGGGTGGAGG